>WBMV01008853.1:0-103480 GCA_013396655.1 Campylorhamphus procurvoides | reverse complement strand
GAAATGTTCATTGCTATGCATAACAGAGTCACAGAAAATTCCTAACTATTCTGAATAACATTAACCTGCTTCTGTTGGCAAGTACTCATCCATCATTATATAAACCCAAAAGGCCTAGGTGATTTCTGAGTGACAAATAGTTTTGGCCCTGGCTCTTCTTAGCGGTCTGAGTCTCACAGCCTTTTTTTTTTGTGCTTTTCCCATGATCCTAGCCCTTAAGGTTTTGTTGAAATGCAGAGCTCCTTCGCAAACTGTAGTGCCAAATTGCTCTTGCTTTATATCCCTGTAGAGCTAAAACAGCTCCACTGCCTTCAGCCCAACTACTTCACTTTGACACTGAATGAAAGTGGAGTTTGGCTTGCAAAGCAGCATGGCCCTGCGCTCCCCCGAGCAGACCAGCTATTACACTGTGCACACATCCTGGAGGGGAAGAAAAGCAGCTCCACTGTTTTCCATCAAAAATGACAGAAAAAGTATCAAGCTCNACTTAATTTGCCTTTCTGGCATTAGGACACCATAGTCCTTCTAACTGCAGCACTGAAATAGCTGGCCATATAACCTTGTAAGCCCAGCTGATGAGAGAGTTTATTTCTCTCTCTGCTCTTATTTCACTCTTTCTGTTTTGTGCTCAGCCTCCATGTGTGTGAAGGCACACGTACATCACATGCAAGGTCAGTGAGAGCAGGGAGACAAGCACACATAGCAGTGTTACTGCATGCTTCCTATTTTCACGTGCCTGTGTTTGCTCCATAGAGAAACTTCCTGTGGAAGCAAAGTTGCCATGGTATAAGCAAGCTCAAGAGATGGAGGAGGGAACAGCCATATCTGAAGAACCATCGTAAGTCTTAAAAATTTGCTTGCAACAGGTTCTTATTATGTGATCCAGGGAAGTTGTGGATGCGCCCTCCCTGGAGTTGTTCAAGGCCAGGTTGGATGGGGTGTCAATTAACTGCGGTAGTGGAAGATGTCTCTGCCCATGGCAGGGGGGTTGAAATGAGAGAATCTCTAAGGTCCCTTACAACCCAAAGCATTATATGATTCTGTGATAATTCTATAGGGGAATCTGTGTCTTGTGTGGAACTAACACAGCTTCTTGAATATATTTGGCTTCCATTAGAGTGTAAACCTAATCCTGTGGCAATCAGTGATATTAAGGCTGTATCACACTTAGGTGTGAAGAGACAGATTTCAAGAGGGTAAATGCAGATTTAATTTAAGCAAATACATACATGGTTTATTTAATGTCATTTACAAAAGTATTAGAATAAGAGTCCATCTACCTATGTAGCTATATGTTCTCCACTAACCCTGTATCTTCACAACTCAACCCCTTTATTTTCTCAGTAACCCAATGGAGTAAGAGGCATAACAAGGCAAGCAGTGTGATTCCTCCTTGCCTCTTGCCCCCAGGAAAAGTGTACTAACAGAAAAACAAAAATTAATTTTATCAGAGAATACAATAGAAACCTGTGGTGTGTACCACACAAACCTTTAGCAATGAGGCTCAGAAATTAAAAGTACTGTGATGACTATGTTTTGGATTTCTTTTTTTTGAAACTGTGATAAACACCTGCTATAATTACACAGCTTTAATCAATATCCAGCTCCTCATGTCTGAGCATATGGCATTTTTTATTGCAACTACAACTGTGTATTAGACTAAAAAATATTGTTAGTTTTCAATGTTTCAAACATTGAAAGAGAGCTAGAGACATAGGTAGCACATCCATCAAAATAAAGGAATAATAATAAAAAAACCCAAACCAGCTGCTATATGCATACATGTGGACAAATATATGTATCTACATGCATTTATACACACATATTCATACAAATGTACACATTCATATGCCTCTATATATATTAGTAGCAGCTATCACATATAGTATAATGAGATGTTTATTTCCAGAGTTCTATCCATTCAGAGTCAAAGCCTAGAAAATTCAATATTTGTGAATATACTATTTTTTAATCTGTAAGGGCAGTTTATTTTCTTGTGATTTTTTTATCCTAAATTACTTAGCTAAATGTGCATTTCTCAAACTGTAAATAAAATTTGAAAACATACATAAAATAGGAATCATACTGATATGCTCTTATGTGGTCATATCTGAAATAATTTGTTACACTAAGACATTTTTGATAGATTATATGAACAAGGTTGATTACACTCTAGAAAAGGAGTATAGTACATATATATATATATCTTTAAATACTAACAAGAAGAGATTTGTAGAGAATAGACATAACATGCAGAGGAAAATGAAGAGGCTTTTCTTTATCACGGTGTGTATTTTAATAAAATATCCTGGAAAACCTCATCAGTATGTTACTTGTGATACTAAAACAAACCTTGAGAGATCTAAAGGGAAAGGGGTTTAAGAACTTCAAATTGTTTTCAAGTGCAGCTATGACACCTCCTTCATCGGTCACTGCTCTACTGCAATATAGGCCCTGTTCCACAGACACCCCAATCTTTTTTACTCCATGTATTGCAAGACCTCAGTGGTACCAGTGGGACACTAGCATACCCATGCAGTGGGTCACAGTCCAGACTAGGTTCAGTCTGCTACAGGGTGACATTTTGTATATTTGCCTTCTCCCTGCAAGGCACAACTAGAGGAGCATTTCTAATCTTTATTTTAGACTAATGAGAAAGATACTTGGCATAAATGAAATGCAAGAACAGATTTTTATTTGTGTTGACTAATAGGAAAAATAAAGGACACAAAGTCAGGGTCTTTATACAAACTTTCCCAAAGCTCAGAGGTGCTGTGTGTTTACTTTGGAATGACTTTTAGTGATAAGGCATGAGACAAGAGAACCAAATAAAAACTTTGAAAATTTAAGCTGAAAGAACTACTCATGCAAAGCCCATCTCTAAACTGTAACAGGCATCTGCATATTGTTCCAGAATATCTAGTCTGTTTCAGCGATCTTGAGCAGTAAACTTCCGCCTAAAATTGGTTTCAGTGCCTCACTATTAATGGTGTTTTTCATTAGTGTCTAATTTTAAATATTCATTTTAGATTGAAAAACTGTACATAACAATATAAAAAAGGAGGCAAAACATTGAGAATGCACCAAGATACAAGCAACAATCAACTTTAGTGCCACCTATTATAGGATCACTTCTCATTCAGCTATGTGGGGATTTCAAACACACCAACCAGATGAAGAACGAGCTGTATTCCACAGTAACGCACCTTTTGATCTGTGCTTCTGCAGCTATGCAGAGACACAATGTACTCTGTGGCCCACCACACTGACAGATACCAGGCTACTACGCACAAATTTTGGTTGATAACTGATCAGTCCATGGTGTAGGAACATGGTAATTTGAGGGTTGGAACAGCTAAGAGTTTTTTAATGTTTGATCATAGCTGGTGTTAAGACTGTGTGATATGGCCAGCTATTTTGGTGACTGTAGATTTGAGTAATTAAAATGTGACTTTAAACTTCTTACTGTCTTAAACCTAAGCATGTTGCAGTGTGTTATTTTGCTGTAAATATTTTAGAAAACATATTGGGATTGTAGGAAACTATTTTCATTGCTAGTTTCCCCTCCTCTAAGAAAGCCATTTCTTTCCTCTGGTTGGGTATAACAGAGCTGGCTGAGCAGTGTTTGAGGTAGGAGTCAAGATGGGCAGCCAGGATGAGCCCCCACTCTTTCTCTCAGCAAAGAGAGATCAGTGGATAGGGGAGCAGCATGGAGGGTATGGGGAACAGCTGTGGGGGAGGAGGAACAGCAAATGGCCTCTGGTGGCATGGTAAGGCAGGTGCTGAAGAGCCAGCATTGTGTTCATAAGTGTGTTTACCTGAAGTGGAAGCAATGGAAATTTCTTCAGAGAAGCTATGCTTATATGATTTTCCTATCCACTTTGTGCTGATGCAATAATAACCAATTTTGTGACTCCACTTGGGCAGACATCAGCCAGGATTCATTCTTTTCCCACTTTATCTGAGGCTGTTCCCAAACTTTCTTATGAGATCAGGTCACAGATTGCCCCACCCCCCTCCACAAACAAGGTCATTCTTTGTAGCCAGTAGACTATTCTTCCCCTACTACTGTGACTCTTTCTTCCTTACCTTCCTTAAGCAGAGAAAATAAACCTCATCTTTAAGCAAGTTTATTGTAAAGTTTATATTTTATTAGAAGTTTAAGAGGTAAAAAATTTTCAGCCTATTTCTTCTCTACATTAAGTTCTTATATTTGTGGATCTCTGTATTACTGTCTTTTGACTTTTGTGACTTGTTGTTGAATGATTTTTGTTATGAAGTATCATACTATGATTTATAAAGCTAAAATATTTCTTATATACTATCCTTCCACCTGTAGTTTGTGATCATTCCCTGATATGTGCTGCTAGAGCACCAAATACCTCAATTTTATTCCATCTGTGTGGAGTGCCTTCCATTATTTATATCTTCAGGAATTTCTAAAGCAAGCAAGTCTTACAGTTGAATTTTGTCTGTATATGTCTATCTGTCAGTTGCCTTCCTCTTCTCTCAGTAATGTCTGAATTTATTTCTATTAACTGATATTGACAGAGGTATAAAGTTATCGCAGAGAATTTTACTCCTCTGTCAAACTTTGCTGATATTCTCCAGGAAATTCAGTGGTAGTATTTTCCACATGTGTCACTGAACTAAATGACTGAGTAGAAAACTGAGACCTTACAAATCCCCAGCTGACAGGAAGGTTTTCAAAGGAGTTCAGTCCTTAACAGATAGCAGAGAATCCGCTCTGGCACTCAGCCTTCAAATATAAATCTATGTTAAATAGTTCTTCATTGGTTCTGCTGCTCAAAGAATTAATCACAACCAGTTCAGCCACTTAAAGACTAGAGGGAATAGTTATGTTTGTGTTGTCTGACCTCCTGCACCCCTAGATGGGATCAATTAAATATTAATCGCTGACAGAACTGCTATAAAATACTCTATGTTTGTAAGAAAGTGTTGTAATGACATCTGTAATGACACAGGTTTAAGGTGAGAAGGCCTTGCTGTCCTGTGTTGTCATACATGCTGTTCTCCTGCTGCTGTCTGTCTCTGAAGTGACCATTCACCAGGCCTTGGAAATGTTACCTGAGGAAGAAGCCACAGTATCTTTCTGTCTGACCTTTCTCACTGAAGCTCATTGCAGTTCATTACCGGCATGACAGCCAGAGCCAGAGACAATAGGAGTCATGATTAAAAAAGTATGGGGCTTTCTATATATACTGAGGTTGGGGTTATGCATTGCGGACAGTTCCTTAAAAGATTTCCATCTTTAACTCTTGATAAGTGCTTTTGTATGTTAACATCATATCTGGCTTTGAATGTACTGCCGTAAANAAAAAAAAAAAAAGGAAATTCCTGGCATGCATCAGTGAGGGTAAAAAAGCCCTCAGGGAACTGGATATGAACAGAGGCCAGTGTAGCAGGGACACCCAATATCTCTTTCTTACTTTTCAGTAGGTATCTATGTTTCCAAAGACACATAAGCTATTTTATTTTGATTTTCCTTGTTGAACAGTTTCTGTCACGATTCACTGCCACCCATGGAGATGCCCATTAAGGGGTGGGAGGAGGTTACAGGGAGAGGGACCATTCAGCCATCCCATGTCTGGATGCTGTAATAACGTCAGTATTCCAGCAGCTGAGTAGCAGCAGACATGGTTAAGTCAGTCAAAACTAAGCAAGGTCATGATTTTCCCCTCTTTCATCTTTTACTTCTCTATCTCACAGTGATTTCTCTAAAACAGGAGCAACAGACTCCTCTTTATAATATTTATCAGAGCTCTCAGAACTCACCCACTGCTGTATTTTCCTTTGTGGGAGAAGCATTACCATGTCTGCTCTGCAGAGTAATTAAAGAAGATAATCTCTGATTAATGGCAACATGCTGATCACTGTGACGTATGGTAAGAGATATGAAGTACTCAACATAATCTCTGAGGCAAGAAGCACCTTTTTATTTTTCACTTGAACAGCTATTAACACGATTGGGTTTTACCTGACAACTACTACTGTCACATTAATAAAATGAATTATTGCCTTTGTCTTATTCATTAGGGTTGTTATTATAGCGACAATTATTACAGTGGGATTTAAGCAAACAATGTGCAATGACAACTGCAACACCTCCATCATTTCCCGTTTTCTAAAAAAACTACTTCCCATTAAATTTTTTCCACTACTTCATTTTCAAAGTAGAGCTTAACATACAGAAATGCACAATGCTGTGCAGTGGAAGATGGGCTATATGTGGAACAAGTAACTTTAAATCCATGGAACTGTCCCCTTCTTATACACATACTTTGTGTTTTGTGCTCACCATTTGGCAACAGCTATCATTCATGACAACACAAAGATATTTGAAAGCCTTTGTAACTTCCTTTTTTAGCATAATGGAAAATTCAGAAGCTTTGTATATTTATTTTATACATTTGCAATATATAAATGTTCCATTTCTAATGACATGGACATTTATTTTTTTTCTGTGGTTAACTTGAGTTTCCCCTCTTTTTTTCAGCTTTTAACTCTCTTGATTTTACCAATTCTCTCTTTAGCAGCCAACAGTTATATTACAATTAAATTACTTTTCCAAAGTTATCACTTAAAATGTAGAAGTTGGCCCTATATAGCTGAAAAAAACTATCTTTTCCTGAAGGTGTTTTAGTGTTTTCATCATGCATTGCTGACAAGGGTGAAATAATATCATCTGTGTCATTTATAGATGAAACCTCATTTCAACAAGGATCCAGACTACTTTTAACCATGTTCTTACTTTCATTTTGTGTCCTCTCACTTTTGTTCTTGTGTTCCTATGCGTGATACACATCATGTGTAAATATTTTGAGTATTTGAGGTGTCTCTGTTTTTTAAAATGAGTAATTTTAATACCTTGCAAAATATCTTCCCTTTTGTTTTGGAATACAGCAGGTCTTCAACAACCAAAGTTACACAACAATTCACAGTGTTCAAAAATATAAGGAATATGTCTTCCAGTGAAGACTAATGAAGACCAGGGCCCTTTTTTTGTTTTTTTTTTTGGTAACCTGATTAAGATTTCTGTCTCTTAGTTTGCCAGGTTGAGAAGCTGTATATTTAAACCAGGCAAAATATCTAAGTCACAGTGTCTGACATGAGCCATTTAATATCTCACAGGAGATCAAAACAGCAGTTGCACAGTCTTAGAGAAAACAAAATGAGTGGCCCACCTCCTCGGGTGGAGTGAAAGGAGTATAATCCTTTCAAAATTAAAGATATTGTCTTTAAAGCAAGACTGAAAATGTCTCAAAATTAGGAAAATGAAATCACTTTGCATTATTAATTTCCTAAAGGCTTTGCTCCTGAAAGAATTCTTGCAGTCTTTGTAGCAGCATGATAAATAATTTTAAATGTTTTGATAATATCTGTAATTCATTTATTTCCTTTTTATTACTTCCTGTTTATAGTGCTAGCAGTGGATGTCAGGTTTGTAACAAAATGTTATGAAGAACCGCACGAAAAGCAGTTAAAGAGATGCACACTCTGCTCTAGCAGACTATGCTGTTCTAGTCAGGGATCTTGGTACATATATGCTGGGAATGCATCAAGTTCCTTTTTAGGTTTTGGATTTTTTTTAACTTCAGCATGAAGGGAGCATCCTTTTGTGAGCTAAAGAAAGGCAGTGGATGAAAAAGAAAAGTGTGTAAAAATACTTCCAAAGATGCTGAACACAAAACTAAATTTCCTTTTTTTTCCTATTATGCTGCTAATATGATTATCAAGGTGAGAAATGAGTTTCCTATAGCCCAAGTAGCCTCAGACCATAAAGCAGACAAACACATGTATTGCCTTCAGCCCTGGGCAAAGTTGTTCAAGTCTGGTGTGATCTGTTGAAAAGAGAGAGAAATATCAGTGATAGCCATGTTTCGATGGAAAATACATCCCAAGCCCTGTGATTTATTTGACAAATTTAGCTAATTTATATTATTAGGTACTGAAGGACCTAAATTTCTGTCAGATAGTAGACTCTAGCTCAAAATGCTTTCAGTTCATTAGATTAGCACTAAAAAATATCTGTGAAAAAAAAAACTTACTGAATTGGCAGGAGTTGACAGATCCCAAACAGTTACTGCTAATGGGAGCTCATTACCAACAGGGATTGTTTCTGTGAGGCTTGGTGAGAATCAGTGCCAGATCCAGATCCAGCTATTCGATCTTCTTTTTTAGCCCTTGAAGTGTAACTACAGTCTCTCTGCCTATGGCAGAAAGTTTGAAAGAACAACCAATGGAGAAGACAACACAGGCAGATAAAGCTATCTGAATTAACCTCTATTCGTTACTTTAGTTCTCTAATACCACTAGTATCAGATATTTAAGCATAAGTAATGCAGGTTATGGAGTGCCCCAAAACTATTTTTTCCAGATAGATTCAGGAATCAGCATAGTTCAACATGAGCTCAGCAAAACAAGGTATGTTACACTACTACAGCAAGGTAATAATGATGTGGTATAGAGTTGAATGTGAATCTCATGCTTGATGTAACTTGGAGCAAAATGCTAGGCTAATTTTCAGCACTCACATTGAAAAAGCAATGACAACACAGGAAAACTGAGAAATGATCCCGTTATTGAAGAAAACAAAAAGTGGAATTCAGTCTGTTTATTGTAGTGACGGCTGCAAGGTGCTCTTATTAAAGTATGTATAGACCTTCAGAAGCAAAACTTTGGAGCATATAAGGGTTACTAGTCAGCGAGGCAAGAGCAACAGGTAAAGAAATCCACAACAGAAATGGAACACTGTTTTTTTAATGAGAGGAAAATTAAGTGTCTGAGGGAAATAAAACAAAAAAAGATAAAGAAATTATAAATTCTTTACCTTTTATTAGCTTGAAATGAAGACTTCAAAACAATTACTATGATACAGGAACAACAGTTGAAATTATTTTCCATGTAATACCACAATTACCTGACAACAGCAGCCTGTTCGATGCTTACTAGTGTAAAAATTGTGATAACAAATGAAGGCGATCTAGATTGAATACTTGCAAAAAGTAACTGGTTGGATCATGATGCAACCAGCGTCATGGGAGATTGCTGGATGCCTTGCACTGAGATGTTTTAGGGTCAAGGCAGGTGCTCAAAGGATTTGTCTTTCTTGGATATAAGGAGACCTGCCACTGAGTTGTCAACAGCGTATCATAGCTCCCATATATATTTTATAATACCCCTATGATGTGGTGAAGCATTTGTTTCTCATTAAGCAAAATTTGGCCTGGACTCTACTGAGTTTATTTGCCTGGTTGTTTGTGGACATAACTTGCCTTGCTCTCTTCTTCTCACAGGTTTATTCCTGAGGCTTGGTCCACCTGTAGTGTCACCTGTGGAGTAGGCAGCCAGGTGCGACTTGTGAAATGCCAAGTACTCCTCTCTTTCTCTCAGTCTGTGGCTGACTTGCCCATTGATGAATGTGAAGGTCCCAAGCCTGCATCTCAGAGAGCCTGTTACAGTGGTCCCTGCAGTGGAGAGGCAACTGAATATGCCCCAGAGGAGCCTGAGTTTCTTTATGGTAGCTTGCAGGAATTTGATGAGCTCTATGACTGGGAATATGAAGGCTTTACAGAGTGTTCAGAGTCCTGTGGAGGAGGTAAGTGCAAAATGTTTCTATTCTGTGTTTGCTTTTCTCCTTCAAGTATGTGCTTTGCAGGTAATACCCATAGACATGCTGCTTTCCTATGGCTATTTAGAATCATAGAATCATCAAGGTTGGAAAAAAACTTAAGGGTCATAGAAACCAACTGTATTTGAAAAGGCATGGGTAAAAAACCCTGTATGTACAACGTATTTTAGTCCAGGACATTTGGGCCCTATGCTCAGACTATCACCAAGAGTGGTCAGTGTTTCACATATTTCTGTTTCCTTTATCAGCTCATCACTCCAAAGGCACTCACCCAAAAAAGCTGAATGTTAAAGGAGTCTGGTGATACAAACTAACAATCATTTTTAGTTTTTATCTCTTGAGTTCCTCTACTCAAGTACAAACCTGGGGAAATAAATTATTGGTATTTTAAGGGCTCTGCCATTGTCTAACTCCTATCACTAAGTGACATCAGCTCAAATTGCAATGCAAAAGAAAACATATGGCAAAAAGGCACTGATTGTCTGAAACAAGCAGGCTTGACAGCTGGAGTTTCTCAAAGCTGATCAAGGTCTCAAGTTCCACATGTTATAGACTATATTAACAGGCACTTCTCTGATATCATTTTTCCCCATCATTTTATCTATCTGGTTCTGAGAAATATGTTCACTCCAGTATTTTTTAAATTAAACTTTGATTTTTCCATCTGCTGTCTTTTTACAAGTTTTGGGCAATTGTAAAGGGTGACTGTAGATAAATATCGAATATATACTGTAGAACTGAAAACAACTCAGTGTTTTATGAGTGGCTAATAGCATGATCTGTACAGATTCACTGGTAATCAGCTACAATCTTGAAAAGCACAATTAGTAGAAAATGTTACAAAGGTTTTTTTATGCTTACTTTTAGCATCGTGATGGTACTCAGTTCTTAGAACAGTTCACAAAGAGCTGTTAGACCATTGATGCTCTTGCTTTGTTTCCTACACAAAAAAATATTATACTCATGTATGCTGAGTGGTGACAAACACTTATTTTACAGGAGTGTATGTATTAATCTCAATATAATATATTGAGGTTACTAGTCAGTAGTAACAATTTGTCATAATTTTACCATGACAACCAAAACCTTAATAGGTCCTAGAAATATCCTCTTGAAATGAAGTAATTCTTTTGACTATAGAGATTATGTGTGTATTTTTCAAATGTGACTGACAGACACTGATTTAAGAGAGACACTTTTCTTTATAAATTTAATTTCTTTCAATTGTCAGCAAAAACTTTTAGCCAAGATTTCTTTTTGTCTGACAACAACTCCAAACTTTCCAGATTAGCAAACGTTAAGTCAAGTATTTTTGTAGCCAAGGTGCAAAACTGGTCAAATTAATTTTTTCGGGGTTTGGAGTCCCAGGAGAAGAAACTGGATAGATACAGAAGTAACCTTTCACCTCCCAGAAGCAGTGGAAGGAATGCGTTAGTCATTTAGTCTGCTATCAGTAGGTTTGTCTCCTAGAACTGTAATTAAATATCATGTAACAATTATTCTATTCTGGTAGATACACAAAATTCTAATTTTATGGTATTTTTAAGGAGAGCTTAAACTACCTAGATTACACAAATTTATACTGTGATTTCCTATTGAGAACTGATTTTTTTTTAGGGAAAACAATTTTAAAGCAACAGCTTTTTGTTCTAATAATATTGTGCAGTAAATAATGTTTCAAATTCAGTTACTCAGCAAATAAACTTCCTGAAGTTCATCTACCTTTTCAACTATCCCTGTGGAGATACTACTGTGGAACTTCTAATGTAATCAAAGGTTTTTATATTCTCTCAACATTTGATGACCCATCCCTGATTTCAAGCTTATAACCATTTGCTACTTTAACTTATCGAAAAGAGAGAGACACTCAGTGTGAGACTCAAGAAGAAGTTGAAGAAAGTGATTTGGAGCACATTTTTTGCTGCTTGAGTAAGCTGGATTTCTTTTTTACCTCTTTTTTTTAATTTTCTTTAGTTCCTGGCACAAGCTGTTAGAGCCAAAAACTGTCAATATATAGCCTATCAACCACATTCACACAGGAACCTTTTTCTTTCATACCTATGCTGTCAGGCAAGTAGGAAGTTTCCTGGTGCTACCAGTACCTTTCAAAGGTAAAAGGAAATTTTAAACAACAGGGTAGAATGCTTGTAGTATAGATGAAAGTTACAGAAATTACAATCAGAGATGATTTAGATGACAGAAATAAGCATGGGAAATGAACTTAATGGGGGGCTTTAGGGCTGGTTGAATACCAAAAAGTGAAGAGCTGTAGTATTAGAGTTTGGCTATGTGAATTTAATAAACTAAAACCAACAGCCTAAGATACAGAGAAAAGACTCAATCACTTGCCAGTAGTTAGCATCATTGAAACACACAATGGAAAATTGTTAAGGTAATTGATACTGATTGGTCAAGACTCATTAGTGACATACTTCAGGGAAGAGAAATTGAAGCTGCGGAAATACACTCAGTTTACAAGATTTTGACCTGAGAAGAAAATACTTAATATGAGTGAGGTGTTTACCTAGCAAGCAGAATAATGTCACAAGCTGAACTCAGTGGGTTTTTTTTCCAGAGAGTTTAGAAAAGCACTTTTATGGTTTCCATACCTCTGGGTCAGCAATCCTCTCCTGGCTTCATCAGATTGGTCTTGCTCTCAGACCTGCACAAGTACTCCCAGCAAAGAAGAGACCAGTAATTTGAACACAATGCCCTTTCCCACTGGGTAGGAATCATCTCTGTTCTTACAGCCAGGACCAGTCAATTCTGGAAAATCCATATACTTTTATTGGAACAGTATGATAACATGTTCAAGAGAAAAAGGATTGGATGGAAAGATAATGAACCTGACAGGGTAGTGAACATCTTGTTCATATAAATAAGTTCAATTGGTTTCTTTTCCTAGAACTAAATCACTACATTTACTTTATTCTTTCAATAGACTATCCTTTTTACAATTTTTCTTAAGTCTTTTGGGAGATGAATAGCAAAACGGCTTGAAAATATGGGGCCACCTTATAAAGAAAACCCACATCAGTATTGGCTGACTATGGGGACTTTGGTAATTTTGCTGTTGATGTCCATGTCCAAAAATGTCAAATTTCTTTCTTTTCTTTAGTCTGTCAGATACAGTGGACACACTGCCTAGCCTTGTGTTACAGACATGAGCTGAATAGGTTTACACACATAGGAGAGGAAAAAATGGTTAACTCCAGCCTGTACTGAGATTAAGGGGAATGAATCCATGAGTAATTTCAGTACAGGAACTATGTCAGCTGCAGGATTTTGGTTCTGTTGAATAATATGATATCATTATTTGCCTAATGACGTGCTCTGGCATTAGAAAATGTATTGTCAGCTCTGTGACACTGGTCTTGGAGCTGTTCAAATTCTTAAACCTTTTCTTTTTTTTTTTTTTTTTGATGCACATTGGTATCTTTAAAAAATTGTGAGATATTTTGGAAAACAAAAATTGTTGGTTTTGAAAAGATGATGTAATTGTTATTAGTTTAGCTAATATTTTCCTAACTCAGGAAGCAGGAATGAATGTATAAAGCATATTTTCACTTTGTTTGAACCCCTGTGGATTAGACCCTCCTCAACTCCCACTTCCCCCTGGGGAACCAGATCCTCTCTCACCAAGACCTCTTCCATATGGCATGTAATGTTGCAACCCCTGATTTTCTATCTTTCTAACCTTGTGATCAAAAAAAGCCCTGCAGTATTCCTTCTCAAAGGAAAAGTGAGACAGAATAACTGGTATGCCAAAGAGTACAGAAGGAATTCAGAATCATCAAGAAGTTCCTGACTTAAAACATAAATCACCAAATCTCCCAGTTTGTCTCTTAGTCCCAACAGCTGCCTTTGTTCTTTCCGAGCTCTCAGATACACGCTGCAGGTTTGCATGTTTAGTTTAGGTGCAGATCCATGGATGAAGAATAATAACTGAGAACAGTGGAATTGTCTGACTGTGTTTTACTTTACTATTACACTTAAAGTAATCATACTATTGCTTAAAATACAGCATAGCAAAGCCAAGGTCATCTTCACACCTTAGCCCACTTGTACTGACAAAGAAAGTGCCCTATTACACTCTTAAGAAAAGAATGAGTCACTGGAGAGCACTAGACAATTTTCTGTCCAGGGAAGGTAAGTGGTTGATGAACTTTTCACTGCAATTGAGGAAACTTTCGGAGGTGCTGAAAGCAATGACAAGCCTACAGCTGGGGCTGCAGCCCTGGAGCTCCCAAGCCTGGCAGTGAGAATGGGTTTCCCCACAGGCTGCATCCTTGCTGGCCCTGTTGGACACATCTCTGTCCTCAGCTGCCCCTGCAGATACAGAGATCTGGCTGTGATCATGCTTTGTTGTGTGCAGGTGTCCAGGAGGCTGTGGTGACCTGTCTGAACAAACAAACGAGGGAGACTGCAGATGAGACATTATGTGTAACCAGCCGTCGTCCTCCACAGCTGTTGAAAGCCTGTAGCCTGGACCCCTGCCCCCCAAGGTAGACTTCTTATTTGTTATCAACAGCCATGTGGTTTTTTCCCAGATTTAAGAGAGATGTGATCGCTGATGAAACTGAGACACTGATCTTTAAGCTCCCCATAAATCTCAGACCTCTAAGCACAGGGGTGCTTGGATCTGGACTTTACTGAAATGACTCCTGAAGTACAAGAGTAAAACATGTAGATGAGAGCCTGATACGGCTCCCCAGGTTGCAGTACCACAGACTCAGCTGTCAGGGCTCAGCAGATCTATATTGTTCCCTTGGGACTTCTCTCCACAGACTTGAAGTGAGCAGAGGTTATGTGAGTGAGTAAAACTGCTTCTTGCATGATGTAGCAGATCCACATAGCCATGTCACTGTTTTTATCACAGATGATGTTACTACGGCTAGTGTTGTTTGGTGTAGACATCACTTAATGGATTTTGAGGAATCCACAGCAAAAACAAAGTGAATACACAAGTGTGAGTGACTGTATAGTCAAGTATGTTGCCCAGAGTCTTTTATACAACATCAACAGTACCAAAAAAAAATAATTTTAAGTAAGTTGTGACCCCATACTCTATGGTCTTTTCATCTGGAGGCACACACTGCCTAAGGCTTACTTTTTCTTAGACTGCAGTGGGCTTACAGCCTCTTCATGCCACAATCCTATTGACCAGGAACCATAAAGCAGCAAAAACACCAAAGGGCAAACTTCACACTACTTGCCTATTCGGGTCCCTCAAGCAGACAATTGGTGGATTGGTTTAACTTTACCTAAAGTTTTGTCAAGTTTAAGGAGAGTTTTACAACCTCCCCTCTCAGAAAAGATTTTGCAGAACCTGTTCCTCCTTAGCCTTAGGCAGCTTCCACAATTATGATCCTAAAAACACCAGATCTTTGTCTGCAGAGATTCACATCCGTACCATCTACAGCAGAAAATAGCTGTCATGAGGTTCTTGTGGTTTCTTTAAATAGAACCTGTCAAGTCTTCAAGATGTACTGTACACATAATGTCTTTTTCCCCAGTTGTACACAGGTGCATTTACTCTCTTGTAGTACTGCAGAAGACTTAAAATACATTGATTTACAATTTTGGACTCTTTAAAACACTCAGTGCTGTCCAGGTGGTAGATATTCTTTGGGGTGTATATTGATAGGTATGTGTCTGCTTTATAAGACAGCAGGCTACACAGAGGGATGTCATTATGAATAGTAGTAGATTTTCGGTAGGCAGAGAAAGTTCACATTAAAAATCAAAGATGGCATCAAATATGTCTAGTACGCAAGAGCAACAAGGTCAGAAATAACAGTTTGGTTGGGTGATCAGGATCTTGAGTCTGTGAAAAGCAGAGCCAAATAGACCATCAGTTTTCTCCAAAGCATTACAAGAATTGCTTATAAAGATTTTGCAACACTGACTTTGTTAAATTGTCTTTGTTGCTGGAATTAACATGCAAATATTATATAAATGTTTTAAAATAACTTTGTAGGTGAAACTCTTGTGGTCATTGATATGTAAGAGCATCACAGGAGCTGAGAGTGTGTGATCAACCGACAGTTCTGACAGAAAAAAGATATGCAGTGGTTAAGAAAAAACCATTCATGTAGGCCAGTATTTATGTGAATTATGTCATTTGAGTAATTGTGTGAATACTTCTTGAATTAATCTGTGTGATCATTCATAGCACTGTGGTAACCTTGCTATTAGAGTGGAACTAATTTAGAGCAACCCTGGGCATGTTTCACTCCATGAATTACAAGATGATGATACTATGGGTGAGAATCAGCCTGTGAAGCAGAGGTGAAAGGGGATTGATACAGAGGGGGAAGAGTAAGAATCTTTAATCCATCCTTAGGGCTGCCATTGAGAAAAGGGGTAATGACTCCTTTCCCTGTATCAAGGGTCATTAAGTTCAAGTCTTATATTATTGGCCCATATAGGGATCAAACCCTTGACCTTGGTAAATCAACAGTATTAATGTATACAGATTTTTACTTTATAATCATTAATTACAGCAGCCTTAATACTAATAAAAAAAATAAAATAAAATCCCACAAACAAAAAAAACCCAAACAAACAAAAAAAAAGGGTTTAGGCTTTTTCCTTGTTTAAATCATAAGATACTACATGATTCTAATTCAAGAAGTTTTGGTCTGGGAATCTGATGGAAATTTAGATGAAAACTGTGTCCTTATGAATGGTGGTGAAGGGATTTCTACTCCCTACAAGTACAAAAATTGTAATACACTGTGGCTGTGAACTTAGATCTCTTTATAGGAATTTCCAAAATCCATGAGCCATCAAGACTTTTCAGAGCCCTTACTGATGATTTATATATAAAGCTGCTAATCTTGTAGTGTTGGCTCTTGTCTCTGTTTTCCAGCTGCTGAAGTGCATTAGCAGAAGCCAAAAATATTAAAAAAATTTCCCAGAATATTCTTGATCTGTAAGGAACTGTTGGCACATACAGTTGTGGGTAGAGGAGGGCGTGTCCTGAAAAAGAAACTGAGACGGTGATGAGTGTCTCAGTAGGCAAGGAACTGTTGTCCGCAGCATGAAGAAAAAGCTGAGAATTCTTTCCCAAGAGAATGAAAATTCCCTCCTGATATATTTAGAGGAATTATTCCAGTGATGTTTCTTGAACCTACGAGCCCAGCATGCTTAGAATTTAATGCTTGTCTAGAATTTATTACAGTTCAAGACCTTGTTTAAGAGGGAGAATGTTTAAATATTAAAACTTCAAAGCTTAATGTTGCTTCTGCTATGGGCGTTTTTGGTTACATGTGACATTCTCTGTAGCCTCTCAAAAAGTTAGTTGTTCAAGTCATAAACAGTTATTTTAGCTGTTCTAATATAAACAAAAGCATTGAACCAGGGAATCTTGTCAGCCTTTCTGGAAGGTCAGAAGGCATGTACCTCAAAACCAACACTGTAGAAGTAGTCAGCAAAAAGTAGTTTCATTCTGGCCTTGTTTCATCATTTTGTTGGACTTTAGAAGAATGATACTAAGGAATCTGCACAGTTACTACTCGTTTTTCCCCCTACTGAGAATAAATGAGAAGAGACTAGAAGACTTCATTACTTAATACTTTATCTTGAAATGAGTCTGTCGTATCATCATCCTTTTCAATTTCTAATTGCTATGGTCTCTCTTGGAACAAAATATGGTAAAGACTGGAATATATTGTGAATACTTCAGATTTATGGAAACACTGAATGCTGATGGTGCTTGTACAGCAGCTGAGAGCAGTTTGTAATTTCCATTGAATATCTGAGTTAATATCTTAACACATTACTATCCTGAGTACATGGAAAAGAGGCAGAAAAACTAAACCACAGAAATATGTCTTCAGATATTCACAGCTGTATGGAGTCAGCAAAATCTCATGCTTAAAATTCTTACAAAAGAATAAGAATCAGGAGAAGTTACACACAAAAGTTGGAAGATTTCATCCATGTTCAAATCCCAACTGAGTCTCCTGTGGTTTCAGATTTTGTTGAGAGTTTTTTGTTTATTTCTTCAAGAACAATAGCAGAAAAAGAGTCCAGTCCCATTTCTTCTGGAAAACAGTAGGACAAAATTTCTTGTTTTGCGCTAAACTAGAAAAACGGGAAGCACTATGGAGCTGGTTTCTAAATTGGGAGCTAATAATGGACTTTCAACACAGTAGGTACAGAGTAAAATTAGTTATCATTAACTTGTGATGCCTTTGTTTATTTTTTCTAAGAAAAGGATACAGCTTGTTTTTATGTACTTGGAGACCCAAAATGCTTTCTACATGAAAGAGAGGACTGAAGATTATGACCATTTTAATTCAGTCATTCAGTTACTTAATTTATGTCAATCAAGTTGTATCACTTCCAGAATTGCATAGCAACACTTGAACAGAGCAAAGTCTTCCCAGAAATAAACTCAGAATAGCTTGTCAATGTCTAGAAGTTTCTTCTTTAAGTAAAAAAAAAAAAAAAAAAAACAAAGGAAAGAACACACAATTTTGCTAATTGATATGTTTGTATTCCAAATTACTCAAAAAAAATTAAAAAAAATGAAAAATCCTCATTCAGTGTTGGTTTTACTGATTTTCAACAACGAAGTGACTCACAACCAAAAAGTGTCTTCCTCAGCCTCCACAGCCCAATTAACAGAGGCAGTCATCATCTATTTAGATATGATTGTGCTTGTTTATAATAGCAACAGCATGAGCACCTCATGGTGAGCCAACAAACTCTACTAAAGGGCTGAAAGAGAATGTTGTAACTGTCATTCATTATAACTGCTCAATAACTTGGTCAATGTGTGTTGAAAAAATTTGGTAAACATGTATGGAGTAGTGGAGAGAGAAGCAAAGCAATGAAAGCCAGATGGCTGAAAATGGAGGAAATTCCAGGCAATTTCAACAGCTTTGTTCTTGAATATTTTCAAAACTGAACTTTTATTCCTCTACAACAAAGATCAGCTGAGTACCACATAATGAAAAAAAAAAAGGTAGAAAAAGCAGATGGTTCTAGGAATAGGACATAATTTCACCCCACTATCCTCCCTCTACTCCTTCAAGCCCTGCAAGAAAAGATAGAAAATCATCTAAGTGATCCTGATTCATGACCAGAGATTAAAGATAGGCTGAGTTAGTCTGGGCTCTAGCTCATTACACAGTGTCTTCTTTTCCTTCTTTTTTTCTTCTTTTGTGTTTGCTTGTTTTGTGTTTGTGTGAGAAATCACCTGTTATTATTTTAATATTTATTTGGTGAATGTGGTATTGTCCATCTGTTTTGCTCTATTTCACTTCCCAAATAAAGTCAAACTACAATGGAGAAAAATATCAATGTGTTGTTCAATGCATTTGGAGATGTGAGGCATTCAGTTGGTGATAGGTAAGACTCAGTCCATCAACAGACTAATTCAATATGTGTGGGAGGGTCAGAGCTCTCTCTGTTCCATTAAAGGTGACCTCTGTGTGGAAGGGTGTCAATACAGATGTGATTTGCATTAGAGCATCTCTGCCTAATTCATAAAAAACGTTAATATTTGTGGGTCTACAGATACTGCAGTAATAGCCTTACTGGCAGGGAACACCAGTTCTTGTGTTGCAGTTTGGAGGTTTTTTCAGTGTCTCACAAACAACTGACATATTTTTTTAAACGGAATTCATTTATGTCTATTTTTAACTGAAGTACATTGAGAATGCCTTAGAGAGCCTCTTAAGGTGTAGCCCACAAAGTCTCCTGGATTCGCAGGCCACAGCCGGCACCATAGGTGCGATAGGTAGGAAAATCAGACATTAGAAAGAATATGCTGCCAGACAGGGCAGATTCACCCCTATTTGAAGCCTTTAGGTTGAGAAACAGCTTGAAAAGGAGTCATGGATTCTGTCACGGAATCATAATGTCATTTATTGCTGAGGTTTACTATGCTAAAAACAGGTGTCTACAAAGACATCTAAACAGGCTGCCCTTCCTAGGCAGCTCTGTGGTGCTGTATCTGCATTACCTGCATGCCTACCTTGCACTACTGTAACACCACCCAGGCCTTAAAATGTATTAATCTATGACCTAAAAACGTTTACCTTCTCTTCCCTTTTCTGTAATATGATCTCCTGTTTTGTACCCTTTCTAGTTGTTAAGAGATTGTCCAAGATGTGTCTGAGAGCCCACCCTTCCCCCTTCTCAATGGTTGTGTTGCCTATGGTGAAGCAGTAGCTGCATGCTCCTTAGTATCCTTTACTCAACAGCAGTTACAATGAAATCACCATGGCTTTTCAGCCATGTGTGCCATGCTGAAATGTGAAGCAAAGCAACTTGCAAGAAGTGAGGGTCAGAGGAGTAGCTCTAGAGTCTGCATCTCAGCCTACCTCCAGCTCTTCTAGTTTAAAATTTCAGAGGTCTTTCCCAGCCATGTTGCTTTTTTAATTGATGTTATGTTTCCTCCATTGGATAGGATGTCATTAATAGACATTTTCTTTAATTTCAGTTTGTATTCCACTCAGACTACTATGTTCATAAAATATCAAATTACAATTGAAAATTATTATTTTAATAACTTATATTTCCTTCTTACTCCAGAGTGGTAGATCACTTGACTTAATCAGAATACCATATACTTACATAGGTTATTTTCCTCTACACAGATGTCCAGATCTCAAGTTTCTCAAAGTTAATACACCCTTGTGTTGAAGCAATCTCATCTTGCCCTACCCCTTTTTTTTTTTAATATAGCTTGATTTGTGAAGAGTTTTTGAACTGACACTGGGGACTTAATAACTCCCTCTGCGGAGAGCAATTTCTCTCTTTTTTTTTTTTTGTCCTGGCACATTTAATTTCTGGGTTTAGTCATGTTAATACAGTCCACCTCTCCCCACCCTTCTCTTCATTAATGCCTGTGCAAAGCAGAACTTAAGATTCACTACCAGTTGATATTTTTCAGTATTTTAAGCAAATATGCTCTCACTTCAGCATTTCATATGTTAGCTTCTACTCCTAATTTTTTCTCTAATGTTATTCTCAATTTTCTTGAATATTAATTTAATACATGACCCTCAACAACAGGGTCGCATTCCATGAAAAAAGCTTTCCCAACAGTAAAAATAAAGAGCATGTTTTTTTCTGGTGCCAAATATGAAGTAAAATGTTTTGCAGCATAATGAACAGTATTAACTTTTTCACTGCATCATTAATATATGAAATAAGCTACAGGGTCTTATAAATGGTTGATTTTACTGTGCATGTTCACTTTCTTTAAAAAGGGGTCAAATGAACAATACCATTATATCTTCCGTTTACAGTATTGCTCAAGTAGCTTTTAAAAGTACTCTGAAGAATGCCCAATATTTTAAAACCAGTAAGTCTTTATGGATGAAAAGATATGTAAAAGGAGAATAAAAATACAACCCTAAATGCTGAAAATGCACTGTAGAGTTCTGTAACATAGTTACTTATCAGAGAGATTTACACGTGAAGAAAATGGAGGTGTGCCACATTCCGGAAGGAGGAAAGGAAAATGTCCCAGCCGATGGTAGGATGCAGGCTAGAACTAATTTATTCAGGGAGCACGGAACTTATATAGGGTCAGGGAGAAGCTTAGAAAGTGGGAGGAGTTTGGGGGTGGAACACAGCAAGTAGGGGAAGGGCTAAGAGGGAAGGAGGGGAATACAGATGGGGCATGGCCAACTTCACATGATGACACTGGGATTGCATCACCAGCCGGCCAATGAAAAATAGGCAATACACAGCCAATAGGAAACCGGTAACTGGGTAACCACCACCAATCAGAATACAGCATACAAATACAAGGGGAATGACTATCTATCTAATACAATAGATCTCTATCTATGCTACAAAACATCTTTTAAAACATGAGCTTATGAGTTCTGAGGTAGCTGTCAGTTTCTGGTGTTGTTCACTTTCTTGAAACTGTTCATCCTGGTTGTTTTGGCAGCCTTTGAGACAGTGTTCTCTGACAGAGGTGTTCTCATTTGTATTCAATTTGGAGTGAATTAAATACCTATTAGAGGAATGAGACCGATTAAACAAAGAATTCTGTATCTGCCAAGGTTGTCTGTCACATCTGCAGAAGCACAAGAAGACATTTGTGTCCATGAAAATATCCATCTTTAATTATGTGGACTTCATTCCTCTGTGCCCACTGCTAACACTGTTAAGCATTGAAGGTCTCGGTGATGAAAGAGTTTGTGGTGTGCAATTATCCACTAGAATTGTGACTAAATTGATGTATTTTACGTTATAACCAGATATTAGTTGGTCTTTGGCATTCACAGGCCTCAGAGAGACTGGAACCTCTCACACAGAGGTGAAGAGCTATTCTTCTAATTACCCCCCAGTGGATCCACAGATTTGTATTGTTATAACCATATTGGATGGAAGTTTGTTTGTTTAATTATAATACTTACATGGTTCTGGTTCCTGATCTGAACAAATATGTTCAGATACATCAGACAAGTTAATTTTCCTTTCCATGAGAAAGCAAACTGTGTTGTCTAAAGTCATTACTTTCCCTAAGATCTAAGTAGCCAGTTTCTCACTCTGAATAATTTAGAGAAGTGTATTAAGTGGCTATTCTGTAGTCTGTGCATTCTGCACAAACCTATGTTGATATAGTGATTAGGGTGGAGATATGAGGTGTTTTAATAAAAGTTTGCCTATAGTAATTCTTCTGATATTATCACTTTGGATATAATTTTCCTTCCATTGAGTCAGAATAAGTTGATAATTCCATGAATCCGAATATTTTAACCTGATTGTTTTAGGGGGTTGTGGATATAACATGAGTTTAGAGCCTTCTCATTCTGTGTGAGCAGCTCCTGTATGTTTAGATTTCTGAATGTTAATCTGAAAAAAAAATCCCATCTTTTATTGCAAAAGAGTCAGTGAGATGTTAAATAGGTTATTGGTCACAGTTTCAGGATCTCTAAGGAGAAAGTCAAAAGGAAAGAGAATTATAGAACTGTTTGGAAGAAATCTTAAAAATCATCTAGTTACAACTCCCATACCATGGGCAGGGACACCTTCCACTAGACCAGGTTGCTCAGAACTGCATCTGACCTGGTCTTGAACACTTCCAGGGATGGAGCATCCACAACTTCTCTGGGCAGTCTGTTCCAGTGCCTCTTCACTCCACTGTAAAGGATTCCTTCCTAATATCAAATCTAAACCTACTCTCCTTCAGTTTGAAGCCATTCCCTCATGTTCTGTCACTACATGTCCTGCTAAAAAGTCTCTCTTCATCTCTATTGTAGGTACTATTCAGGTACTAAAGCCACAATTCAGTCACCCTGAAGCCTTCTTTTTTTCAGGCTAAACAATCCCAATTCTTCTAGCCTTTCCTCGTAGGAGGGGTACTCCATCTGTCTAATCAACTTGGTGGCCTCCCCTGAACTCACTCCAACAGGTCGATATTCTTCCTGTGCTGAAGATCCCAGACCTGGATGCAGCACTGCAGGTGAGGTCCCACCAGAGCAGAGCAGAGGGGCAGAATCACCTCCCTCAACCTGCTGCTTTTGGTGCAGCCCAGGACACAATTGGCTTTCTGGGCTGTGAGTGCACACTGCTGGGTCATGTCCAGCCTTTCATTCAACAGCATCACCAAGTTCTTCTTGGGAGGGCTGCTCTAGATTTGTTCATTCTCCAGCCTGTGTTGTTACCAGGGGTTTCCGTGATCCAAGTGCACCACCTTGCACTTGGTCTTGTTAAACCTCACGAGATTCTTTTGGTCTCACTTATTGATCTTTTCCAGTTCCCTTTGGATATAAATATAAAATACCGGATCTGGATGTGCCCCTGAACAAAATACTGTTTAAAAATGCCTTCTTAGTAGTATATTACTCTCAGTTTGAGACAATTCAGAGGAGTGGAGACCTGATACAGAAATCTGCTCCCTCAGATTCAATATCCCTGGTTTATCCAATACAGAGAGAGACCAAATACACCTGGATGTAAGTGGAAAAAATAAATCTTTACCAAGAAGAAAGCTGATAACAGTACTGATAAAGCTGGGTTAACCAACTGATGAGGAGAAATGTTCCAAGCCCTATGCACCAGACCAAATCAAGATGTTGGCTGCCTCCCCCACCCAGGAAAAACCTGGGCCACAGGACAGAGACAAGATGGGCACCCTTCCACGTGGTCTGCCTCTCCCATGCTTGGAAAACCTGGCAGGAACAGCTGGAGAGTCAGAGCTGGCAGGACATGGTGGAGGGGTGGGATTTGATACCACCAGATGCTTGTGAAGGGCTGCAGTGAGGCTGCAGTGCTGGTACAGGCAGTCGGAGCAGGGCTGGAAGAACCCACAGGACACCCATTGGATCCAGTAAGAAGAATTGTTGCAATTTTGATGTGTGTTGGTCACGGTGCTGTGTTGGTGGTCACAGTCCTGTTGAAGTGGTGGTCACAGGTCGAATCTGTCAAGGTGGTGGTCAAAGCCACCAGTGATGAGGGAAGCCCCAGAACAACTCTGCACATTTTAGCAAAGCACACTGCTGACTGAGCCACGAGCACCAATAGTCCAGTCTCTTACAGCACCTGGGCTGTCACTGCAGGTGGTTGCAGGTTCTAGTCACTAATCACTAGCTGTTCAGTCTCTTTAAAGAATGCAAAACATCAAAAAAGCATATTTGGAGGAAAGAAAAGGTAGATAAGGGAATTCTTGTGTAACCCAAGATAACATTGCAAGAAGGGCATTGAAAGGAAACTCAAAGCAAAATGTAAGGGAACATAAGCAGGTATTGTGAGTTTCCTGAGTTCAATCAGAGTACCATATAGATATATACTTAAGTTCTACTATCCTGCTCTTTCCTTATTTAAAAGCTAGAGAAAAAACATGTATTCCTGATTTTGAGAGACAGTCTGTTTTTATCTTCTGCACTGCTGATATAGTTCAGGAACAGTTCATTCTACTGAAAATATTATCCTTGCAATACTGCCAGCCAGGTAAGCCAGAACCTGATGTTATCTGCATTGTGGTAGTACTGCTCATAAAACTGGGCCTTGCTAGAGAACTACTGAAGCCCACTAAATGTTGTCTGAACACTGTTTCATTCATTAATCTGCTTGCTTTTCCATTCAATCCAGTGACACCTCCTTTACTTTTTCCTGTCCTTATCATTTCAGCAAAGGCTTCTTTAGATTTTGGGAGAGTCTGGTTACTTTGTGGAACAAAATCACATGTTCATGAATATTGATCTTACAGTTTGTGAAATCAGGTTTTTGTATTTTATTTCTGTGCAATATACATCCATTTTCAACTATCTTATTTTTTAAAAGCTTTATTTTAGATGGGATTTCAGGTAAAAATTATCAGTTTATTGCACATATTTCTCTCCTGCTCAGCTTTTTCTTTTTTTGTTTTCTGGTGTCTGTAAGGTTTTTGATTTCTCCTTCAGGAGCAGCTCTTCTTTTAACATCTCCCTGGTGTCAAAGTAGGTCTAAAGAAAAGGTGTTGGCTTACAAGACAGTGCATCATGGAAAGCATCAATGTGAAAAGAGCCAGGGAATATTCAATATAAATCAGTTCTGTCATGAGCAGCAGAGCGTTAAACTTTCTGTCTTGGTTTAAGCCCAGCTGGCAGCTGAACACCATAAAGCCTCTCACTTACCCCCCACACACCTCAGTGAAAGGGAGAGGATAATCAAAAGTAAAACTTGTAAGTTGAGATAAGAACAAATATCAAATCATAAGTAGAATATAATAATAATTATAAGAAAAAGATAAAGAAAAAGAAAATAAACCCCGAGAAAGAACAAGTGGTGCACAATACAATTGCTCCCCACCCTCTGACTGATGCTAGACCCCATCCCTGCACGCCATTCTGCCCACCTTCCAGGCAACTTCCCCATTTTATATACTGGGCATGACACTGTGTCGTGTCAAATATCCCTTTTGCCATTCAGGTCACCTGTCCCAGCTATGTTCCCTCAAAGGTTTTTTCTGCACCTCTTCACAGGCAGAGCGTGAGACATTAAAAAAAAAGTCCTTAATTTAGGATAAACACTACTTAGCAGCAACTAAAACATCAGTGTGTTATCAGCATTATTCTCACACTGAATCTGATCAGCTACTGGGAAGGAATTAATTCTATCTGAACAGAAACTGGGATATTGTTCCTCTGCTTCTTTGCACAAGGACAGTGTAGTCTCAGGTGCACTATTTATTTCACAGATTAGCAGTTCTTGTGTTTCTGTATTGCTTCAATGTAGATTGAGGGCAAGGAGCATTAGCCCACCCTCATATAGTTCCCAGGATGTGTGTTCCTCCGTGGACTCCTCATTCAGTCTCTGCCATCTGTGATTACAAATACAATTGTGCAATTTCTGTTCTATTTCTCAAACATCCCTATTCTGTTTCTTCACCAACTTTACAGCTTTCCATCTTTATACTTTCCATTTACTCTGTTCCTCTGTTCCTCAGCTGTGTCATTTTAGAAAGGGGCTATAAAGGACCTATTTTCATTGTATCTCATGTAAAATACTGAACAACCTCTTTGTAAGAAGTTGCTGCTTTAAGCATGAGCCCAAATCTAAACTGGTATTTATTTATCTTATCAAACCTAATCTGATCTGTGTAGCTATATTAAAGACAACCACTGTTATTATTTATCTCAGTGTTGCAGTTATCATGGAGAGTAAGTTTTGTGTGAGGCATTTTTCAGTAGACAGTATGTTTGCTAATCCCTCAAACCAATTCTCTGCCAAACCAGTTCTGTTACCTGAAGTTGTATTTTCATGTTCCCCTGTGGTTCATCCATTCTGTGTCTGTAGTAGTCCCCTGATGACCCACTGGACAACCCCCCACTCTCCTGTTGGCAGAAAAACGTAAACTTTCTTTTCAGTCCTGCTTGAATAGTTGATGTTCTCTGCCTTCAACTCAAGGGACAGCAAGAATTTTTTAAGGTGTGGAACACTGTATATATTGCATGAAGTCTGTTGGAAGGCTACTCTAGCAATGAAAATTGTCATTTGTAGAGTTGCTGCATATTCCTCCATTTACCCTCTGTACTTCTCTGACTTTTGAGTTCATTCTCTATGTTCATCTGTTTGGTTCTATTACATAAATCCTGGCCCTGTGTCGTGTTCAGCTATAATGAGCAGCAATACTAATCCATATTTGTAGGCTTACAGACTGAATGCAAGCCACTTCTGTCAGCTCCCAGAGCACTTTCCTTGAACTTTTGATCTGCTTACATGTGTTGTCTGCATATCTTTAATGGACTTCTTCACTTGTAAGGAAGATGATTTTTGGAGGAAGCACCTTACTTTCCCTTGTGCACAACAGTTCCCTGAAACCTCTCCTGCCTGTTCAGCTCCCTTGTCATAGTGACGATAATGGACAACAGATTTTGTCAGGCTGGCACTGAACAATGCAGAGCATAAATTGGTTCTCTGTAGTTGCCAGTGATAACTTAGAAGTATTTTGTCCTTTTTTTTTTTTTAAATTGAGTATTAACTTTTTCAGACCTTAGTTAAATTTCACTTTTCTTCCGAGGTGTATGCATACTGTGTATGGATTTTTTATGTTCTCTTTAATACAAACTGAACCTGTCAGCTGTCAGAAGATCACTTCCTAGAGAATTCAGATCCCTGTTTAAATACCAGGGTTGAGGTCTTAGCTCTCTCACTTCATTTCAAAGAAGCAGTCTAATTTTACTGTGAGTGATTTAACATCTGGGTGAAAAGTTACGTGTAGTTAAATTCTTAGCTTTTGCACCTCTTTCTTTGAGACTTCTGTAATAATAAAGTCAAGAACTGACTTGGGAGTTCTCATCTCAATCCTGTAGCTTCACTGCAAGAAAAGTGTGTTTTCCAAACACGATGGACAGTAACTCTCTGCTGTCCAGAGTTTAGGATCACATTATGACATTGTATTTAAGACATAACAGTGAACATACCTACTCCACTAATGATTATATCTGCTAAATGAACCTCAGGAAAGCCATTCACACCTATGAAACAGGAAATTTTACCACAAACATTGTTCCAGGTTCATAATGGAAAAGGAAGAGAGGAGATATATGGGCTCTGAGCGGACTTCTCAGTCTTCAAGGTCAACTGGAGGATGCACAGGTTGACAAAGGATGAGGGGAAGCCAGTATTGACATAACATGTGATTTAGTCAATCTGTTGTATGTGCATATACACAGCTACCTCGCAGCCCTTGTGCACTGAGGAATGTCTTTATGCATGTAGGTGTCAGATGTTAAGTAAAATGCCTCCAGGCAAACCTTCCCCCACAATGGTGAATGTTTATTATAAAAATAAGAGGAGTTCTTTTGTATCACTTTCATATCGTTTAACAACATAAAAATTACAATAATTTCAAATTTTTAGAACTAGTTTGGAAGGTATTTTTGTAGGAGGGTGTTTACTGTTCCTGTGCAATGTTCAATTTTCTTGGCAGTACTTGAAGGGACTCTGTCAGGATTAAATTGAATATCCCTAGAAAACTTTCTTACAACACCTAACACTTTAGAATGATTTGGGGTTTACTGTATGTTCTGTTCATATAGGAACTAATCCAAAACTGTCAACTGCTTTGGCTCAAGAGTATAAATTTTTCAAGTTCTTCCTACACTGTTTACTTTTTCCAGACTGATTGTGGGAGTTGCAAGAGTTTTATTCTGAAGGTTTTTATACCCACTGGGGCAATAGCTCTAATTCTAGCAGCTTGTCTTGCCATGAGTAGCTGCTCCCTAGCTGGTGCCACTTTCTGGTCTGTCTAGCTAGCAGAATAATTACGTGGGCTCCAGTTCTTGTAACAGTGAGGGACATTTCAGTGAGGCAACAGTGCATTGT
Source organism: Campylorhamphus procurvoides (assembly GCA_013396655.1). Taxonomy (NCBI): domain Eukaryota; kingdom Metazoa; phylum Chordata; class Aves; order Passeriformes; family Dendrocolaptidae; genus Campylorhamphus; species Campylorhamphus procurvoides. The sequence continues at coordinate 75,039 of WBMV01008853.1, read as the reverse complement.
TGTCCCTGTTGTTATTCATGACACACTAATGCCTTGAGGCTCCTGTGAAGCTGAGACTCCCATTGTGCAAGCCAATGATAAAGACTAAGATAATATCTCTGCTGTAAGACTAGGACCTTAGCAGACATCATAGACAAAGCTCAAAGGGGAAAAGAAAAAAAGTATTGTTATGAATTTCGTGAATGTCAGGTGGGAGAACAGTATGATCCAGCCCAGCACTTGAGTCTTCTCTTTGGACTCAACGAGTATATTCCCATATTCACAGGCTAGCCCATGTTTCAGCAGTTCTGCTCTCATTCACCTCTGGAGTTCAGCAAAGACCCAAGAACTTCTAAGAACTTTAAGTTATGTGTTAGAAGGTTTTTTCTTTTTAATAGCCTGAATCTGATCACAAATGTCCTCACTGGGAAGATTTGTGTTAACTATGTCAAGATGATTAGAAATAACATGGTTAAACTGGTTTTTGAGAGAAATTCTAATCTTTTCAAACTGACACTAGTAATATGGAATAATTGTCCTGTGATGGTAATCAAGATTTTCTGATTATTGAGCCTTTTTTGGCCAGTGGAACATCACAATTGTTCTCTTTCTTGTATTCAAGGGAGCTGCAAATATTTACATATTAAAACACGCTGATAATGATCAATTGTGGAAACTGCTTGTTTTCCTATAGTTACCCATATGTATAAGCATTGCTTAGATAGGCCTAATTTATTTAATGAGAATGTTCCAGTAGATTGCCATTTGTCATTGGTCCTTTAGAAATTAGACCTATAACTCATAGAAGTAATTTTATAGTACAGATTTTTAGTCTAATTCATAATACGAACTGACTGATCAACTTCCTAACTTGTGTTTTACTATTCATAAAATCTGTCCATTATTAATTCACTTTGTTAGTTTCTAGTTCCTGGAAATGCAAGAAATTTGTGCAAGTGCTCCAGTTGATTTGGTTTCTAATGAAATTTTGTCTAGTTTTTAGACTACACCCTTAGCTTTGTGTGTAAGAAAATCTAAAGAAAAACCATTGCCTTTAGCAAAAAAATTACTGAGGCATCCTGCTAGAAGAAAGAAATTGTTCATTTGAGAAGTTAAAATTTGTGATCAGTTTTGATCTTGAAATTTTGATGATGCATGAAAGAAGTTGTATTTTTGGATCATCCTCTTCTCCCTGTATATTTCCAGTTTTATCTGGAATTTGTTTTATCTATGTTCATTTGGAAAATGTGCGTGTATTTAATACATGTATCACTAATATACACATATTCATTTCAATATATCCAGCCCTATGAATTATCTCTTTCCTGTTACATTCCTCTTTGTTAGCCATCTCTAAATGTCTCTGTGGTTTTGAATGAATATAGTTTTTGTTCAATAAGTTCAAATATTCAATGTATTTTATGTATATCAGCAGAGTTATGTATGTATATTCTGCAGAGGATGAAAATCTTTTGAAATCTGTTTTACATTAAGTACAGTAGTGAAATATTTTAAACTCTGGCTTGTGCTTAAATATATAACCACTACTTAGAAGATGAAGATGGACAACTGATGAACTGACAGTCCTAGAGTTAGGACAAACCAGGGATTTAAGAGCATAGATGTACAAAAGTCTGACTTTAAGGTTAAAAAAACATTGTTTTTCTATTACTACATATTAGTAAAGCCTTGGGCAGTAGTGAAGAAGAAAGAAGGCATAAAAAGTATGTTTTGGATCAAAACTATGCAATCACTTCACCAGGGTCTGGCAAGCAATATGAGAAGTACCAAACTGATGTCTTTCATCCTGTCTATAAGCTAGGCAGTATGCAGATTTTTCCTAAGTCTGTACCTTTGCAGCAGCCACAGTCAACTTACAAAGATTCTTGTTCCACTTGCACAAGATTCATTTAGCTTAATTCTGTAACTCCCTGTATTCACATTTTTAAATGTAGGATTATTTTAATAATTTCAATAATTTTAATTCTGGTATTGACATATGCATGCAGGGCATTATTTTCTGTATTCCACATGCACTGAAAGAGTCAGTTCAGTATAGCCAACACAACCAGAAATAAAAATAGAGGAATGCACAGATAAACACCACATGAAATAGGACTGGAATTATTTCAGTTAGCATCACATAACACTCTACAGTGAGGGTAAAGCTGTGTTATCTCAGAAAAGCAGTACTCAAAAGAAAATAATAATATTGTTTCCAATGGTACAAGTAGTCTAGAAACTAATTGGTAAATGTAGTAAGATAATATTAGTGCAAAGTGTTGCAAGCACTTTTAGCTATTACAAAATAATTCTCTTGCACTATAATTCTAGAAGATTGTCACTGATTTCCTCTGTGCTTTTTAGGACTTTGGAATTTTGCCAGTCATACATATTGTTTATGGTTTTGGCTGCTTGCATATTCCTACTCCACTTTGCACATCTCTCCTCTACATTCTTTACTTTGCATCTATGAAAGCCCATAAAAATCACTTGGGACTACAAAAGACCAATGGTAAGAGGAAATTTGACCTCATAGTTATTGAGTACCTCTAAGGAATCTCCTGTTTAAAGCAACTGGAAAGAATTGTGAACAGACCAATGTTACAGTTAGAGCAACAGATGCAACCTGAAACATTCAGAAATTTCAGACACTGGAAAAGCAAATCCTTTCTCTTTACTGAAACACAGGGTTTCCTTCTTGAAGAAGAAGTAAATACCTTCTTCTGCAGAAGCCAAGATGTCCAAAGGGTTTATGTGGCTTGTTAGCCACTGAGATATGAACTGCCAACAGTATTTTACACTTATACCAATAGCAATGAGTTGCTGGAGGCAACAGCTATTGTCAGCACTTAAAAGAAAACTCTGGCAACTAGCCACGTATCAAAATAGATTCTGAAATAAGAAAATACCTTCTTTTCAGCACCTACTCAAATATCTTATTTTAGCTTGTGCCAAAACTGAAGGGTAGATGATATCCACATTAATTCTAACTGACAATTTCATGGGAAAATCTGGGAAAACATCTCCCCCCAGATCATTCATATGGAGAACATTCTCCAGCTTAGCATAACTGGCTGCCATATGTCACTCCTATTCCACTGATAAATAGCTCCCAGTACATATATCAGGATTAATGCCCTTCAGTGTGTTACGGCCTGGAACACACTGGAGCATGAGCATGGCATCTTCTAATTCAGTATGCAAGATACACTTATTGTTAGAAAGGGTTAAACAGATTTTTGTTATTGCTACTAACAGAATCGGTTAAACAGATTTTTGTTATTGCTACTAACAGAATCAAGACTGTTGTATAAAAGCAAACTACAGTATTATTAGTGCTTACCATGATGCTCAGGACTTATTTTTTCCAGTTATAAAATCAGAGAATGTCACCAACAGATGAAGCACAGAAGGGCAGCAACATGCCATTGGTCCATCAGCATATCATCCAGGGAGGAAACAGCATTTCTTACATGCTAGCTGATTCAGTTTTTTAAGGCTGTTACTGAGGCAGATGAAACAAATCTTCAAAATATTTTATAAAATAAATAGAAGTTAGAATTGTTGTGTCATTGTGGGATGGCACAATCTTGAATGATCATTTACTTGATGTGTTTACTAATATGATGTGTTTACTAATATGATGTGCTTTAAATGTGCTGAGCTATTTCCATGAACTGCAGATCTCAGATGACCAGAGTGGTTTTTCTATGCTTCCTCCACAGTCTGCTTCATTCTCCTGACACGTTTCATAACTTTGTATCATTATCTGTCCTGTTTGCAGTCTGAGGGTATCCTCCTTTATAGTCTCTCTTTAAGTTTCTGCCTGAATTTGCTTTCTTCAAAGAGTGGTTCTCTGAGGTTTTCTTTATCTGAATGTTTAATATATTCCCTCAGTAATTACTTTCAATAACACTCATGCTGGAAAGTGAGCTAATCTTCAGGATTAAAAAAAGTGGCACTCTCTGGCTTTCATACTTTCTTTTTGGATGTGGGAGTATGTCCACTTCAGTGTAGAGTTTTGTGTGAAGCTGTTGGGAAGACTATTTTCTTATATTCTCTTTTCAATATACAACATTTTTGTGTACACATTTCTGCATATCTCTGAAGTGCTTTCTAGTAAAACACATGAGTGGAAGACCAAATATTTTAAGCAATTTTCTGTGTTTGGCTGACAGAATTAGTGGTTGTATTCCATGCAGCTCAAACAGCAGAAATCTGGTTTTAATGTGATGAACACTGAAATTCAGTTATCAACAATCCTGTTGATGCAGGATTTACACAGTTAGTGCAGAGAAGAGTTAGTTCAGTGACAGGTGTTCATCCAGGGGTGGAAGATCATCCGCTGCCCTCCCATTGTATCTCTCAAGGGCTTAGTACCTCCTCTCTCCACAGCATGGAGAAGTCAGTCAGGAATGCCACAACTGGGTCTTCTGGAAGAAATTCATGCTCAGCATTTTACTTTTACATTTGTTTGATTAAATCTTTGTTAATATCTTCTTTTTTATTATTATTTATTTATTTTTAAGATGAGGGGGAAAGAACTGCACAGCTAGTTTAATTCGTTCTCTCTTGAAAAACATTGGACAGGCTCCTGCACACAAAAAACTCTTAATGTAGGACACAACACTGTTCCTATGATATTGCAGAAATCCCAAAGACTTGAAGTCCAAGAGCTTTTGACAAGGGCCGAAAATGCAGCACTGTGAGTATTCACCTTAGCCTCATCTTCCAGCTATGAGAAGAGCAACAGAGATCAGAGAAGGAAAATTTCCTTTCTTTTACTCTTTCTTTGCTCCACCTGTCATTGAGAAAAATACGAGAAAAATTAAGATGAGTTTATTCTGTGCCTAAGGTTTTCTCCCCTGACCCCTTTACAGATGGGAGATTGGGAAATGGAGCATCTGCAGTCTTACCTGTGGGGTTGGTTTACAGACACGAGAAGTCTTCTGTTCTCATCTACTATCAAGAGAGACTAACAAGACCATGGTTTTGGCAGATGAATTGTGCTCTAAACCTAAACCATCCCTTGTGCAAGCCTGCAATCGCTTTGACTGCCCACCATCCTGGTATCCTACAGAATGGCAAGAGGTAAGAATGTATGTGTAATCTCATTTTATGGCTGCTAAAAGTAGTCATTACACACATACCAAAGGGCTGGAGCAACTCTCCCATGAAGACTGGCTGGAGACCTGGAGTAGGGAAGGCTCCAGGAAGACCTTATAGCAGCCTTACAGTGTATGAAGGGTGCCTGCAAGAAAGCTGAAGAGGGAGTTTTGACAAGAGCATGTGGTGACAGGACAAAGGCTAATGGATTTAAATTGAAAGAGGGTAGATTTAGTTTAGATATTAGGTTGAAATTCTTTAGTGTGAAAAGGGTGAGACACTGTAAAATGTTGCTCAGAGAACCTGTAGATGCTCTATTCTTGGAAGTGTTCCAGGCCAGGTTGGATGTAGCTTTGAGCAACCTGGTCTAGTGAAAGCTGTCCCTGCACATGGTGAGGGGAGGGAGGTGTGGAATGGGCTGGGGTGGATCATTAAGGTCTCTTCCAACCCAAACCATCCTCTGATTCTATGATTTTGCTTTATCCATCAAGAGCAATTGTTAATCATTCAGGCAAGTGATTAAAAACAGCAAAGTGTGCCTTTTTGCACTTTAAAAAAACAAAATACATGCATATTTCCAGAGGTAAATAATGACTATAGATAGCTATTTCTAATGCAAAGTGACTGAAAAATCTTAACAGCTGGCTACAGATTCCAAACTAAAATATCTGGAATGTGTTGGTCAGCTGCAATGAGTGGATTTGGGTTAGCAATGTCATGTTTTCTAGGAATATTAAACTAGAAGGATGAAGGATAAAATAATCTCTGAAGCATTTTGAGTATTCCATATACTCTCAAGCAATAATTTGATTTAGGACAAGAAACACTTATACTTCAGAGTCACAAATGTGTATTAAACACTTCTCTTTGGGAGATGGATGCCTTATTACATTAATGATGAAAATTGTACAATGAGCCTGTACAAGGCTTTTCATCTTTAGAAATCAACATGAAATGAGTTAGTTCATTCCCATCTAGTTGCAAATGAAAATACTTGTGTAATTCAAAAGACTTAAAGATGATTTTATATGGTTATCATGCTGCACAGTAAGAAAGGACAGTTTTCTGCAACTGCTGCACTGTTGTCAAGACTGAAGGCAAAATTTGCATTTATGCCAGTCTGATGTTTTGGCAAAGCTAGATAACTAGCCTATGGTTTCAGTCCTATGTTTAAAGCAATTCAGTGATAGTTCGTACTTTAATTTGCCTACTGATGTTCATGCACACTTATATACTTACTGTACTTTTGAATTTTCTAGCCTACAGTCATATATAAATGCTATATTTGCAAATAACACATAATATTCTACTAGTGTGTAATAATCAAGTGAAGCATTTCAAAATTCGGATACACTAGAAGGAGCATCTATGCTTGTTAAAATCCTATAACTGGCCACAGTCCTTACAGAAAGCAATTTTCTGTAAGTTTATTTGAACACTTAGAAGAGATATATGTTTTAGCATGCTGAAAAATTGACTATTTGCTAGCAGTGACCATTAGCTATAGGCCACCATAGAACAGTATCAAATTTGTTTCTGCTAGAGCTATCTCCAAACAGATTTTTTCGAGATTTGAACATCTTCAACAGCGTAAGCAGGGGTATTTTTGCCTGTCTAAAGTCATGTGTGACTGCTCAAGGGCTCTAAAATGCTGTATTTTTGAGAGCTGTGCCAGATCTTAGTGAGGAAGTAGCTTGATTAAGTATAAAGGGTTTAACAACTATATTCATCAGAAATTGATACAAACTACTCAGTTCACACTTGTGTTAGCTGCTATCTTCTCTGTGCTATATTTAATTGCTGCAGCCTATATTTAATTGCTGCAGCATAACAAAGCTCGTGTTGTAGCTCTTCTGCCTTACTTCCCCAGACTTTTCAGGCTGGCCTGCTTCTTTTTTTAATTATTTCTTGTGCTTACCTTTAAACACAGAAAACAGCGCAAAAAATGTGCTTCTTTACCTACTGTCTTCTATCTCTTTAATGAGTACTGTGTAAGAAAAAACCCTCAAATCTGTCAAAATCAATTTTCATTTTCTCATTTTTTAAGGATATGTGCATTCCTTCTTTGCATCACCAACGTCTGTATGGTTATTTCCATCAGGTAGAAATGCTAGGCCTTGCAGCTCAGCCTCATGCAGGTTTCCCATGCATGTCCTCCATGTGAAAGCCTGAACCATCAGGCCTGTGCATTGCATTTAGGGATTGTTGCAGCTGTTGGCTCCTGGGATCCGTGAGGAAAGGAACCATTTGGACAGAATGTGAGTGATTGAGACGTCTTCTGGAAGTGAGCTCCAGTCATGCAGCTGTGGAACCCTCCAGCAGCAGAAATCCTGCAGGAGGGTTTCTTTCCTTATGTTAAAAGACCCACAACACCTCCTGTCTCCCCAGGCTCCTGAGAAGGTTTCCCCCGTAAAGGGAGATAAAGGGCCCTGCAGAAAAGTGCCTTCCTTACTCTAGGAAACGTCCTTAAAAGCTTCAACAACATGAAAGGGTAACATCTGTTCTCCACACAGCCTGATTTCAAACCATTTCTTTGGTCTCATCTGTGGAGCTTGTCACGCACTCCCTCTCACTTTTTTCATGCAAATAAACAAAAACTCAGAAGACTTAAACTGTAAGCAGTGCTTTCTTTTCCAAGGCCTTTTATGCTTGTAGGAAAGGGTTGTCTGAATTAAAAGTTTTGAAGCCCCAGTGTTCCTGGCAGATAAACACATTACAAGATAATTATCAGTATTGCAACATCCCAAACAATTTTTAAAACATCTCTTTACAGATTCCAGACTATTTATTTAAAAATAGATCTGTTTCTTCAATTAATCCATTAGAATGTTTATATCATTTTCAGTAGTGTGCTTCTGGAGCAAAGTGGATATAAGCTTCCATTTTTACAAGGCCCTATAAATATCTATTCTGCATACCTGAAACAGGACACATCCATTAGTAAATGTTCATCCACCTTTGTTTTATTACTAAATAAACACTATAGTCTCAGACCCAACATTTTTTATTAGTTCCTGAATGCTATCTTTGCCACAAAGATAACTAGAGCAATGACTTGAAGGCACGGGGAGACTATTTTTTCTCCATACCATAAAAAGTCCTTTTTAAGTCTTCAAGTATCAAGTGTACTTAGAGAGCAACTGAGAGACCTGCTGAGAGAAAAATGTTTTTTCCTTTTGCAGGTGCTTTATGTTACTGTAGACATAGCTGAGAATTAATTTTTGAGAATAAGGAAAAAACCTGTACTGTTGCGGTCCCACCACCTTGAGTAGAGGACAGTGCAAAATTAAATCACCTGGGAGACCTGAAGGGTAGGACAACCCCTTTCTCAACTGCCCCTGTAAGATGTAAAATGACATCCTTTCAAACTGCTCAGCCGCTGCCCCAAACTGGTAACAGTTATGATGCTGAACAGCAGTTGCCTAGTCCTTTATTTGTCATTAGTAGCTGCCCCTTTTTTCCATAACTTCAAAAGGAGACCATCTGCCCTACCTCCCAAGCAATGGAAATGGTGGTTTTGCCTGAATCTTGTGAATTGTATGCATGTGCATAGATGCTCCTAAGCATTTGCTGAAGCAGAGAAACAGCAGGGACTTTCTGCTTTCGACGGTGACCATCAAGTCTTGTGTTGATTACCGTGTACAGATTGTTGTATGAGCCGAAGGGGTTCCAAAGCAATGACTGTTGTGAGAGGCCAAGACCAGAGTGCCACCAGCAGCTGAGCATGACATATGCCAGCACTTCTATTGAAGGAGAAAATCCCTGCTGCAGACATCTTTCTTGCCCTTGCAACACCTACTTGTATTTCTAGAAGTGATGTGCAATCATGCAGTGGTCCTAGTTAAAGCTACCCAGAACATAATTAGCTTTGGCCTAGATTAATTTTCCACTCTGGTTCACTATGGAGCCACACAAATCCTTACTCCAGAATCTGGGAAAAGGCAGCACAAAACCAGGAATGACTGGATGGCAAAATTAGGTGTATAGGTTGTCTTCTTTGGTGTCAGCCTTGCCTCACATTTGCTTAAGTTAATTGTTGAAGTATGCATAATCAGGAAGTGATGTGGGGAGATGCCACTCTGGAAGTCGGTACACTGGCAAAATCCCAAAGGACTCTCAGGGCATATATCTGGCTTGGATCTGCTCAAAAGCTGTGGGGAGAAGACATGTCAGGAGATATAGTTCAAACAGCTGTGCTTTACCTACTTGAGTGAGTGAAGTGAAACTACCCTGCGATACAAGCAACTCTCTCTATTGTAACTGTGGTGTGAGATCTTTCTGAACAGCAGAGAGAGGCAGCACATTATTCAGATGGGATATGTCTGAATGAGGATCCTCTAAAAACTGCTGTTTCATATTGCCCACAAATACAAGCAGATGTTAGTGCCATGGATAACCTCCTTTCTTGGAAAACTGTGAGGTCTGGAAGCTTCCACTAGAGAAGAACGAGCAAAGGCACCAAGTCAGTGAAGATTCCAGAGACGGAATATAGCTACAGGCACAGCTCCAGTGCAGTAATCTAGGACTGTCCTAGAAGAGGAAGGAATCTCATTATGCATTTGGTTCTCTCTAGCAGTTAGAAAGAGTTTGTTGTTGAGTAGCAAATTAGTCTTCATTGAACACTGCTATGTAAATGAATGAAGGGCAAGAAGAAAGAAAAGATCTGCCTTGTGTCTGGTAGTGTTAGAAGGACAGGGACACTACATGGGATTTGACTGATTGACAGTAGGAACATGTGTTTGTTGTACTCATACAGTGTTTAATCCATTTTGCCTCTGGTATATGACAGTCCTTAGACAATCTTGGAATAATACTTTTAATTGTATTTTTCCTGATTTCGTCCCTCCACAGGAATGAATTGTCCTCAAATGAGAGGTTGATTAATATTTTCTTCTGTTGAAAACTAAAGTATTGTTTATTTGCTTAATTTTTTGGAAGGTTTTAAGCTTTGTAGCATTTTAAATAAGACAAAAGTTAATTTTGCTCATTAAAGAACAAACTACACTAAAAATAGAAACATATGTCTGTCTGTCTTCCTTTCTGTCTTTCAAGGAAAATGTATATCCTAAATCACAGAATATGCTGAGTCGGAAGAGACCCACAAGTATCCTTAGCCCCAGGAGCCACACCATGTGCCTGAGAGTATCAACCAAATGCTTCTTGAACTCTGTCAGGCTTGGTGCTGTGACCACTTCCCTGGGGAGCCTCTTCAGTGCCCAACTACTCTCTTTCTCTGATATCCAACCTAAACCTCCCCTGACACAACTTCAGGGTATTCCCTCAGGTCCTGTCACTGGTCACCACAGAGAAGAGATCAGTGCCTGCCCCTCTTCTTCCTCTCACAAGGAAGTTGTAACTGCAGTGAGGTCTCCTCTCAGCCTCCTCTTCTCCGGGCTGGACAGATCAAGAGACCTCAGTTTCTCCTCATATGGTTTCCCCTCATGTCCCTTCACCATCTTCGTTGCCCTCCTTTGGACACTCTTTAAGAGCTTAATATATTTCTTATCTATNTGATGTCACCCCATTCACTATTGCCCTCTGTGCCCAACCCTTGAGCTCATTGCTCACCCACCACATGATGTGTTTATCCAGCTGTGCTGGAAATTTTGTCTAGAAGGATCCTGTGAGAGACAGTATTAAAAGCTTTACTGAAATCCAAAAAGATTACATCAAGTGGCTTCCCTTGATCACCTAGGTGGGTTTAGAAGGAAATCAGGTTGGATAAGCAGGACTTTCTTCTTGTGAAGCCGTGCTGGCTCTGACCAATGTCTATGCTGTCTTTCTTTTTTTACAAAAAATATTCAGGAAAGCTACTAAATTTGCTTATTAAAAATTTCCTTCCTTGCTTGAGTAGAAAATTAATACAAAGAGGGATATTTACATTAAAGGGAGAGGGGAGGTGTGTTCTCTGAATATTAATCATCCCTGTTTGTTCATCTGCTGCTGGACAAGACTTTTCCACTTCCTCTGACACTCTTAGTAGTACAGTCAGAGCTCAGACAGAGATATTAGTATGTAGATTCTCACATCACATTCAGGTGTCTCCTTGTCCAATTGATGGTTACAGGAAAGGACAAATTTTCAGCCTCCATACTGCAGTGCTGACCCATTGCTTCCCTGTCTTTTGTACAAATACCCTAAAACAGAACATTTCAGAAATTCAAAAATAGTTTTTCTAAATACTCTCAAAATAAGTTGCTTTCACTACCTAGAATATTTTTTATATTTTAAAAAGCAGTCTAGTTTGATGTCTCTCGAAACTTTGTTTTATGTCTTCTATTTTGCCAAAATTCCGTGTTTTTTTCTACCCAAACTCCCAAGTAATTTTTGCTGCAAGTTGCCATGGTGCAAGTGTGATGTAAGGTGTCTCACTCTTTTTCTCACAGTGTTCGCAGACATGTGGTGGGGGTGTCCAGAAACGAAATATGCTTTGTAAGCAGCGCCTGGCAGATGGGAGCTTGTTAGAGCTGCCAGAAACCTTCTGCTCCCTGCCAAGGACAGTTACCCAACAAGCCTGCAAAAATGAGGATTGTCCCAATGAGTGGCTGCTCTCTGACTGGACCCAGGTATGCTATTCATATCCATGAGTATTGTACACTTCTTGGAGATGAAGTTCCTAAGTAATTTGAGATGGAGGAGCCAAATGAGGTCAGACTGCACAAGGCATATTATGCCCAATTTTATCCTGTAATCTGTCCTGGTTGGGGATGTTATCACTACCTCTATGCTCCTCTCTGGTGTTTGCCTCCACAGGTGTGCTTTAGCCATTCAGCCACACCATTAAGACCTCCCTTCTGATGTAAATAGAAGCCATGCTCAAAACAATAAGTCCCTGTCTCTGTTCATGCTTACACTTATGCTTATGTTCAGTCAAAGCATCAGTGAAGAGTAATCTTTATTACCCCAGGCTAAATGTTTTTTGTTCCCAAAGCCTAGCTCTTCTGATGTCAATAGTCTTTTTGCCTTGGGGTAACTCCAATCTTTTCCTATCATAAAGAGAAAAAGAGAGAGAGCAGTGGAAGGGAAGGGTAAAGAGCAAGTTTGCTATTCATTGCAGACACCAAGCCTCTTTCATTCTGGTTTTATGATGTTAGTTAGCTACGCTCTTCCTTCAATTTAGGCATGGAAAAAAAAAAATCACTCTTCTGAAGACTCTTGCACTTCCCCAGGCTCCCTTTCAGGCCCCATATGGTTTAAGAATATTTTCCATTATGACAGTATAACTAAAAATACAGTTTGATCTCCTAATGCCAGCAAGCATGAAAATCATTCCACATCTTGCAGTCTCTGCCACTACTCTTCCAGTTCTTTTTCATGGAAGGTAGTGGAAATTGTCTTAATTGTAAGAGAAATGCCAGTCACCTCATAGAGCTGTCCCGCCTGCTCTCTTACAGTGATCTGTCCTGATATTTTGTCCAAATTAGTGGATATTTTCACAAAGTCTTCTGCCAGGACACACATAGCCATCCTGGTTGTGGAGATGGTAATTACAGTGCTCTACCCGTTATTCAATCCTTTTTACAGACTGCAGCCTGCATCCCAGTGCAATGGCACTGCTTGCATTCTCATTTTTTTTGTTGCTGTTGTGTACAGAAATATGAAATAAAATAGGCATAATGAAGTCCGTTGAACAACATCCACCTGTGTATCGAGTGCCACAGTCTGGTATTAGCGGGTTTATACTCTTCTGTGTAAGCCATGTGTGATAACTACTAGGCTGAGGTGATTAATAAAGAACTGAAACACTCATCCCGTTATTATTTCTAACAGATTTGCAACAGCAAAGCTCAAAGCTTAAGCTTAGGCCAGATGTTAGCAGACCAGAATGCAACTGTGAACTGAAACTCAGTGGGGTCTGCACTTGGGTATGAGTAGGTACACAGTGCAATTAAAAGAAAAGGGCACCATCTGACAGAAAAAAGGTGCTGAAGAGAGCATGGGAAGAATCAAGGCCTTACAGGACAGAACATAACTGATATTTCATCTCCCTGCTGTGCCTGCACTGTTTGTATGTGGTCATGTAAGAATCCTCAGATGCTGCTCTGCTTCACTCCACAGCAATATTTTGAAAACTGTAACTGTTCTGTACTGTGGTATGAGTATGCAATGTGGATATTGTAGGTGGGGGAGGGGATGACAAGGAGCACCCTTTTCCTTTTTCCTAATGTTTCTCATCCTGTTCCTAGTGTTCAGTGAGTTGTGGAGAAGGCACACAAAGTCGAAATGCCATTTGCAGAAAGATGCTGAAGACCGGGGGATTTGTTGTCATCAATTCCTCTCTCTGCCTGCCTTTGCCATTCTCATCCTTGATCAGGCCCTGTGCAGTAGGTGCCTGTGCAAGTAAGTGGAAAAGATGCTTGGCAGTGTCTGGGAAAAGGGGGCTGTCACTAAGAAATCCATGCAGTTACCTGCTCCATAACCTTATTTTGTGCTAGTGTTAGTCTTCTGAAGTGGGTTTTTCTGTCTGCAAACAAGGCTAATCAATGGAGGAGAGCTACAAATTCTACTTTTGGATCTGGATGTGAATAAATGTGCTGGAAAGGAAGTACTGTTTTCTGGCAGAACTGACTCAAAATTCTGACCCAAATCTAGATCTAAATTTCACAACTGGACTGTAGAGCCTCAGAGATACAGCACAGCATTCTGAGGGCAGATGCAAATAAACTCTGCTAGAACAGCTGCAAGGAAAATGGCTGGTAAGGGAATTTGCTGTGGATCATTTAAAAATATATTATTTCATTATGTCACTCTATAACCTGGGATTTCTAATGAACCCTGCAACATCAGTTAGATGTATTTTATGCTAGTATTTCATGCATTTGTTTTACCCTTTGCAAGAGCAGAAGTCCACCTGTATGCTCTTCCCTAGTTTGCAGTAAGCCACCTGGATATGTCTAAGTCAGTGTAGCTTCAGCTTGACTCTGAAACAGCTAAATGTTAGGTAAGTAGGGAAGAAAGAAGATCTGATATTTAGAGCTAAACCTTGGACCAAGTGTTGCATGGTATTTACCAATAATATACCTATGCAGCTTTATATAGTTCTTCAAAATAAAGATCTCTGACATAGAGATCTGGAAACTGGAAGGACACTAAATTAGTGCACTTTAATAGTATTTACCATGTTTTTAAGCCTGGTCCAGAGAGTTTTGTTGTGTTCAGATTTATTTCTTGAGACAGCAAGATTTTCACTCTTCCTTACCTCTGTAAGCTGCAAGATCATATTGCCTTTGAAGGTTTGAATGGTAAACACTTATCTATTCAGTGCAGTTATTAAGCAACAGTCTTCATTCACATACTTTAACAACAAGAACTACATTTCCATTCAAGCTTTCTCCCTCCCATAAAGCTTTAGTCCCTGGCTGTTTGGTTTCTACATATACTCTGGGTAGGACTACTTTTGTGTTCCTAAAGTGTGCCTTGTTATTCCTCTTATTTTATTTGTTCTAATCTAATGTTCAGCAACTGGTGGCCAGTTTCTACCATTACTGTCTAATGGGTCAAATGCTATCAGCATCAATGTAAACTGCTTGTTTTGTTTAATGGTATGACCTACTAATAATATTAATGATATTTCAGGGCACAACAGGCCAGCTTATAAGCAAAGCCCCCATATTATGGCTCTAAAGAAAGTTTACATCCAGACAAGGAAGCAGAAGAAACTACAATTTATTATGGGTGGGTATGCCTACCTGCTGCCCAAAACTTCTGTTATTCTCCGATGCCTTACAAGGAGGTTCCGGAAATCCATGATCACTTGGGAGAAGGATGGCAAGAGACTCTTCAGCTCAGCTCATATCACCATTGCACCCTATGGGTACATGAAAATCCATCGCTTGAAGCCTTCAGACTCTGGCACATACACCTGTAGAGCAGGATCCACCCAGGAGAATTTCATAATTAAACTGATTGGAAGCAACAAGAAGATAATCGCTGGGCAGTCAACTGGTATTAGGGAGGAAGAGGCCATGAGAAAGGCCGTCTTAAATGAAGCCATCCGAACAGATGAAAAACATCTCAATGGGATTTTCTTTAATAGTAGCAAGGCTGAAAAACGAGGGCACCTTGCTAACCCCAGCAGATGGTATGACCATATTGTCTCAAGATTGATACATCACAGGGGCTGGCCAGAGGACAATCTGGAGTCCTGGGAAGCCCAGGAGTCCATGGAGAGAAATGCATCCTCAGAAGAGGACCAGAGCCAGGAGCATAGCCTGCCATATACTATGGTCACAGAGCAGAAACGCTTGGATGATATCATAAGGAATTTGTCTCAACAGCCTGAGGAACTTAAAGATATCTACACTGAGCAGCTTGTTGTGCAGCTGGCTCATGAGGTTTTCAAGAGCCACTTTGAGAGCCAGGAATTTGTCCTCAAAGCATCAAAGCAAAAAGTTGATTCAGCCTCAGTGGAGTACCCTTTCCACAGACACGTTTCTGGATTTACCAGCTCCCTGAGGACATCGTCTGCTGAAGCGTTTCTTCCCACTTCTGTAGATCTGACAAGTAGCTTGCACAGACCTCATCAGAAGCCTGCCATACTCCGCAAGATTTCAGCAGCACAACAACTTTCTGCTGCAGAGGTTGTTACCCACCTGGGACAGACGGTAGTTCTAGCAGGTGGCACACTCAGTGTGCTGCTTCACTGTGAAGCGATTGGAAACCCAAAGCCCACCATCAGCTGGGCTAAAAATGGAGAGGAGGTGAAATACAATGATAGGTAAAACAATACCCATTATTTAATTTTTAAGCAAATAATTGATATTTTGACTCTTCAGTTTTCATGTTTCAGTGCATGCCAGTCCCACAAACAAAACCATATTTTGCTGAAGTCTGACTTGGTAGCAGAAGGAAGGGCAAATGCATGTGAAGTGGTAAACAGGGCACTTTAACTCTTCAGTAAGGTATGAATGCTGGGTCCAATAGTGTGGCAAACAGGAACTTCTGTTTGAGTATGTAAAAAGAAGAGATTATAAAGTACTAAAGCAATTAAGTGCCTAATGCAGCCAACAGAGCACTCCCTGCCTTATTTTATTTTCCCATCTGAAGGTGGAGATTTTTACTATGAAAATTGGTACAGAGATATGAAAATTGGTTGTTGCTTGTTACTGTTACCCTCTGTTGGAGATAGGAATTGCACTTCTCACAGTGCTCCAGCAGGGTCTGTCTATCATGGTTGTGGTTGCAGAAGATGGAGGAAGTGCCTTCCACACAAATATCTGTGCATAAAACTGCCCCAGAATAAACCTCATGGGGTGTTACAATCGCCACTGTATGTTCTGATGGAGGATGGAAACTGTAGAATCATATTTCATGGCTACTTGCAGCTATGCTGTCATCTCAACACTGACCTTTTAGCATTAGTCTTCTGATTTGAATTGATGAATCCTCATCTATTTAAACTCCAGAGTGCTGGCCCCAGGTAGCCTGAGTACTTGAGTAAAAAAAATGCTTTTATCTGTGTGCCGTAGAAATTATGATACTTTTCGGTAGCCTTTACTTTCCTATCACTCCACATTATTCCTTTTTGTGCAGGAGCACACAGAAAGAGATTGTTTTCAATGCTAGTTATATGCTTAACTGTGTTGATAGCATAATGTTTTTCTCACCTGTATACTTGGGGTTTTATATTTTGATTTTGTTGTGTGAGAAAGTGGTATATAAGAACAGACAGAGGGTGTAACAGGCAGTAATACTGACCAACATGGTACAATAAAGCTGTCCAGGGATCTGCTAGCAGCGCTTTATGCACAAGACACTGACCTCAGCTAAGACACATGCATTTAGTCACTTTTTTGCTTTGACAACTGAATCACTACAAAAATAATTGTTTTCTTTAATGATCTGAATTTCCTGGCTCTTGTCTCTCTGTCCAATGTCTAGTAAGTCTATTAGTTTTCACACACACACACACAAAAGAAATGGAAGCTTTTGAAGGGGGAGAGTCACTAAGAACAAGAATGTATCTCTGGTGGAAATCATATGCAGTATATAGCATATGGACCTATAGTATCCCTTCACTTGGACATATTCCTGTGAATATATTTTTATGCCACACTGAAAAAAGTTTCATATGTAGATTTTCATTACCAGTGGTTATATCCTGTTGGAATTGTGACATAAAGGGATTTTTGTTTTCTCTACTTGAAATGACTGGCTCTTCTGTGGTATTCATTAAAGGGAAGGGAGGTTACCTAAAGTCCACATGTGCTTAATGCTGCACACTACGCTCAAGAGAAAATGGTAAGTTTATTTCATGCCATACAAGTGGTCGTGGTGTTGCAAGAGGTAGATTCATTTAGCTGAAATAAACCAGTCTTACGATTTCTGAAATTTTAGCTCATATTTTTTTATATATAATTTTACAATTCTTTCTCAAGCATTTTTTTCCACTCAGCTTGGCTGAAATAGCATTAAATGCTGAGTTCTTTCTCTGAATTATCAGGCAATTCTGTGCGATTCTGCCATGACTCCTACTGCATAGTTACACTTGCAAAAATTAATTTCTTTAGCTTTAGTCTAGGTACAGTCACAAAAATATATAACACAGGCCCCAAAAAAATGTTGGTTTGCAGTCACTCAATAGAATGATAAAAAAGCTGCAGCAGTTGAAAATATCTGTGGTTCCAGTAAAAGATCCCGTACTTGTGTCTGCATATTCATCCTGAGTGCATATTTAACACGAGTGTTCATACTCTCTCCTAAGGTTGAAAGTGTCACATTAATACTAGAATGGATTCTGAGTGCCCTTTCAGAGCCTGCTAGTATATGTACCAAAAGCCTATAGGCTCTTCTATATGATGGAAAGCATTTTATTTCAAAGAAAAGTCAGATTAACTTCCTTAATAATCAGTTCTAAAACTGAAAAAATCTTTGAAGAATTTTTCTATTCTTTAGTAAGCCTTCCAAGTATGCTGTAGTTTTCATCACTAGGAATCCATTGGTACTTGATAATCAACTTTTCTAAAACAGAAATATATTTTATAGGTGGACAAGAAGCAGAATGTAAACAGTAGGTGTTTGCAAGGAGTGACATAATTAGTCACTCATACATGTCCTATAAAATACATATTTGTTTTGGAGACAATGCAGCATGGAGCAACTGAGATGAGACTGATTAAACACTAAGCTACATTACTTTCAGTCCATAAATGAGGTTCTGAAGACATGCTGGTAACAGAATGATTTGCTACGGCTGGTCTTTTTTTCACCACTGTCAAGCAACTCAATACCTAACAAAAATAGAAATCTATGAGTAAATAAGGAATTCAGCCAAAACAATTCTATGCAAAGAGGGATAACAAAAGATCTGCTTCCAAGAAAAGCAGCTATGCCAAATGGTGACACACAAATAACAGAAAGAATTATTGAAAAGGACATTAGGTTTGTTTCTGGATAAGTACATTAAAACTTGGATTGAAAAGATAGGAAGGTGGACCTGTGCTGAGTTGTTTTGGTCTTTTTAAGGCAAGTATCTACCTGGGATATTCCTATTTCTAAAAATGCTCATGCTTGATCTTGAGATGGCTTAAGCTGACAAAGAGAAATTTACATCAGCAGAGGTGATTAACAACAAACAAATTATGCACCCATGTGTTTTACAAGGTGTAATATTAGGCAAGCTCTTTCCTCAACTTGAAGATGACAGAAACATTTATTAAATGTTTTCAGGAGGCTTGTAGGCATTAGTTTGATGTAGGACTGGAAGATCTGCCTACATACTATAATTGCACACATGCAGGGAGAACATACACAACTTCAGTGTTACAGGTTGGTATAATTTGGGACAATTTCTGAAACTCTAATGACTTTCGTGTACCAATTGAACCAGTCAGTGTTAAACTAAAAAATACTTATGTGAGATACTGATGCTAACACTAGTTTTTTAAGTAAAAGAATGTGTTAGTTGTCACTGTTAGGAGTGGCTGACAAGAAGTCAGCCCTCTTTATTACTAAAAGGTAAGGAAAAGATTCTTGACAACAGAAGTGGGGATGGAATTATTTCCTCCATTTGTGGGGTTTTGGCTGTGCAAGCATAGATGCAATTTACTAGTATTTTTTTTTGCAAATGTGCATTTTTCTAAGCATTTAAAAAACTTGGTTAACCACAACTCTGTTATTTATAAGGATTGTTTTTATTATTACAAAAGTGTAAAAACAATCATTTTAAGTCTGGATTTTTTTCTTATAATAGATTTTGCTGGGTGGCCCTACTCTGATTTGTTTTAGAGATCTACCACCCACAGCATTGTGCAAAATCAAGTACCTACGGCTTTTTGGTTCCATGAGGCAACAGTTTTCATTGTGGGGATGGGAGTGTAAAGAAACTCATCAATTCCAGGATCTGTGAGCAGACTTTTATTACAAGCGTTTTATAGGCACAACCCACACCTACTTTCACCCTTGCCACTGTCAATCACAGTCTCAACTGTTTACACACAGCAGCTGCTGAAAGTGGCTGATTAGAACAGTATCATTAGATTTTATCAACAGTTTCATCTAAAAAAAAGGATTAAGAGAAAGGAACAGTAATCATGAAATACACTGTGCTGAAAATAAGGGTACACAAGCATTGATGAGAGGTATATATCAGGACCTACAGGTTATACCAGTGCAAAACCAGACTGTGAAAATAAATAGTTCATAAGAGCACTAGGGACACATTCATCCTATTTAGCAATAGGGCAGTACACTGAGATCGTGGTAGGCCCCTCTTACTGGCAGAGGATACAGTTAGTTCAGCCCAAGGAGGAGCTGAGTGTTCATTTGCACTTTGACTGACCATTAGGGGAACAACAGGACTGCTGATTTTATACAAACTGCCTATCAGTAAAAGAATTTTGGACCTATTTGAGGCTTTAACTCAGAGTCTCAAAGACTCAAGTGAGGGAGTCTGTGGTTGACCTTATTTTTTTCTGCATAGCTTCAGCAGGTTTTCTGCCTTTTCCCTTGCAATAATTTGATTTTTTTCTTTACTATTGATACTGCTATTTTGCAGAACTGGAGGACAGCAGTGCTAGGGAACTAATTCAAAATTATATGGAAGTAGCGCAGCAGAGGAGTAGGTTTCACATATACTGGGCATATGTGCCAATGACTTGGAAATCTTTGTCTAATACATGTATCAGAAGGAGGAGAACTGGGAATGAGACTAAAACATAAGTACTCACAGCTTACAGCCTCAATGTGAGAGTTTAAATTTCATAATAGATTTCTAAATATAACCTAGAGGCCTGAACTATTAAAAAAAATTACCTAAACCTGAAAAATTCCCAGTAAATGTGTTCATGTTCACACAAACTAAGAGTCTATTGCATCTTTCTTTTTGCCTTACTGCAGGATACTCCTTCAGCCTGATGACTCCTTACAGATTCTAGCACCTGTGGAAGCTGATGTGGGTTTCTATGCTTGCAATGCATCCAATGCCTTGGGATCTGACTCTGTCTCCATTGCTGTCACCCTAGCAGGTAATAGTTCAACCTCTGTGATTGGTCCATGTTATTTATGTGATTCTGGACAGAAGTTTTTTGTGGGGCAACAGATGACTGATAAAGCCAGGTGTGTAATGTGAGTCAACAGAGGTACACTGTGGAAAATGGAGGGTGTGAACTCTGGAAAACCCTTATGGTTAGTCCAGTTTTCATAGATAGTTTATGGGGTTTACGAAAACTGCCAGAGCGGAAGAGCTAGTCCCATGCAGGATCAAGCCTTGTATCATATCCAATCACAAGTATGGCTGACACTGTTCAATTGCTAGCAAATAGAGGTTCACAACTTCCATGTATCTATTTCTCTAGTGACAGTTGAGTTCTAAAGCAGACTAAATACCCTGTGTTAGTTTAAAATTCATTTCTAAAGAAAACTCGTCCACATGAAAACCAAGGGGAATGAGAGGTAGTGCATGAATCTAGCTTCTTCATGTTCATTGGTAGGCAATGTCAGCAGGCTCACAACCACATGAGGGCTAGTAGAAGGCTGGAGCAGCAAACATGAATGAAGAGCTGTCGAGTGAGATGAAGGAACAGAAGAGACAATTAATTACTGTGTCAAGATAGAGAAGTTTTTAAGAAGGAAGATCCTATTTATTACCAAAGCAAAAGAAAATGCATTAGGAATGCTACAAAGCTTATTGATTTTTCAGACTTTTGTGTTTCACTGCTTCATCATGTGGAAGCATTTGGAGGCCTCCAATGCACTGGAAACAGCCATCAGCTGCCAGTGTATCCATGTGAAATTAGAGAATGAAAAAGCTGTTCATATGCTTTAATTTTTAAAATTATGCTGTTTGCATCAAACAGAGAAAATTTCTGTTAAGGGAAGTATTAAGAAAATGGAAGAATGAAGCAATGGCCAGCAGTGATGTTTGGATGACTAGTGAATCAACTGAAAAGAGACCTTACTTATCACTTAGAAGGAGAGCAACTGAATCTTCCAGAATGAAAAAGGAAGACCTGCATCAGAGCTACATATTACCTGTAGGCAAAACCAGAAAGACTGATCCTGCTGCAGATCAGGAATGTCTTTGCCGAACCCAGCAGCAGAGTAGCAGTGCTGCTGTTAACATCATATTTTAGAAGGAGCAACTCCACATTAAACCTCTTGTGTTGCACCAGCATGAAGTTGAACATGAGGTTAAAAAATCATCAGTCAAAACTGTTATTCTATCCACATAGTTCCAGTGAGTTTAAAAGCCATAGTCTTCGTACAATGTAAATTGTGGAGACAATTTTGTGTGATGCTATAGAGAAATAAACTGAGCATTAGGTATCCATGTGGCACAGGAAGGCTATTTGCTTTTTCATTATAATTAATTATCAAGGCTATAGTTTAACCTGTAAGTGAATAAGCATTCATACAGTCCAGACTCAAGCTGAACTTTTCTTAGGAAAATGGTATATATTTTCATCTCGCATCCAAGGCAAAGAGCTGAATAGCCTATAAAATGAGGCTATAAATATCAAACTGAGATACTGAACAGGTTTTTTGGAACAAAGTTACAATGTTTTTGGCATAATAGAAGTATTTTCTCCAAAAAAACCTGGAAAACTGAGACCGTCTTTAGAGGGGTCCGGAGTGCCGCTGAAAGTGTGTTTCATTGAGGAATTTTCTGATTCATTTTACACATCCATGGAAAAAATAGACAGTGGAATACGGCTCGTTTTTTTGTCAGTGGTTTCCTACTTATTTATAAATGAACAGCTGAAAGATTTTTAATCTTTTGATTAGATTATGGAATCCAATCAGGGAAATAAGAGGCTGGCAGATAGCTGAGGAATTTTTCTTTCTTTTCTTTAGACTTTGCCAGGGAGTTTCAAAACTTTTAGAGCTACTTCAACAATAAAATGTAATATTTTACTTACTATTCTTAGGCATTAAAATCACCAAAATAAAAAATACCAAAAAAATACCCAAACTGATATGACAGGAATTCCAGGTGAATGGCATCTTTTAAAAGTCCTGGAAGTACAGCTATAAGGAGTAATTTATATTTAGGGCTGAATTAAATTTTCAGGACTCTCCATAAGCTCAGTGAAACCAAATTCTTTTTCTCACCTCCATCTTTTCTTCCTTGGTCACCTTCAGATAAACATACAAATGAAGGCAGCTGTACACATTAGCCTAAAACCACAGCTTTTTTAGTCAAATGGTGATGTCTGAACCTGTTTTATATCTGATCATTTATTTAAAACAGAAAAAAAAAAAAGGCTTGTATAGACTTTTGGAAAGTGACAAGTTTGAAAATACAACACTGGATCAAAACCATCCAAGTGCCATATCGTTTAAAGCAATGTTGCCGTGTTCTGCCCCCCCTACAACATCCTGAAATTTGGCTGAGACAGTGGGAGTACCTTAATCCAGCTCTTGTCAGCTCTGCTTCTTCACTCCTCTCTCTCAAAGCTTAGCTTGGGTGCCATTGACCTGTGTTATGTCACTGATGTTCGAAGAACATTGAAAATAATTTGATAAGTTTCTTGTGGGAAAAGCAGTATCTCTGTTAAACTCCTTTCTATCAGATAACCTGTTTGTTTTATCTAAAGCCTGTATTAGCAGTGTTATGCATTAATACTGTTTATGTCCCTCATCTTCTTGTGCTACACATTATAAGAAAACTTTCTAGATATGATCTGGTCTTCCCCATCCCATTGTTTACACTGTAGGTTAAAGAAAACATAAACTATATGTAGAAACAGCTTACATGTTACTGTGAACTTCCTCAACTACTAATGTGCCTATAGCCATCACTCAGGCCCCTGTGTCTGGCCTTTGATAAAGGGTGGTAGTTTGGTTGCAGCACTAGGCAACTATCTTGCTGCAGCTCCAGTTGTACTGGTGTTTATTGATTCAGCTGGTTCTTGTGTGTCCATACAGCTTTAATAGTATTTTGCCTATATTCCAAGTATGCTTTTTCTCTTTTCAAGACAGCTTTACCCATGGAATTTGGTGACACTGAAATATTATAAAAAGCAGGTGGCCTCATACTTCAGCATTTTCTCTTAATCACCTGTCTGGTGCATGTAGTTTCACACAGAGTGTTCCAGGCCATCTGTCCCATGTAGTCCAATGTGCATGGTCTGATAAACTGTAGTGCTTCTTTTATGCAGGAAAGCCACTGATAAAGACATCAAGAGCTACTGTGATCAACACTGAATCACCTGCTGTCACTGTTGATATTGGAAGCATGGTGAAAACAATCCAGAATGCAAATGTTACAATAAACTGCCAGGTTGCAGGTAAAAAATTATTCTGTCTCCCATGCAGGTGCTTTGGGCTATAAATTTCTCTGGGATTCTTTACTAAATCGCTACCTCCAATTGCAGCTGTGTGAAATTGCAGGGTTTTCCTAGGTCTCAGGCATACTTCATTGCTTCCATTAATTCCTAGAAGAGAACTTGTCCTCCTTTTTTCTGTACCAAACAAGGCAAGTGTAATGGCTTAACAAAATTGGGCTGAGGCAATACAACAGGCATCCTTGTTAGAGAAACACAATATGATGTGGATACAACAAAACTGATGCACATTCCTACCTGTTGGGGCTGTTTGGTGAGAATATACAAACATGGACTGATTCATATCCTCATTGATGGGGTTTTTAGAGAACACTCCAATTAGTTTCTTCTCTTCCTGCTAAGCTGTTATTTTAAATTAAAGGCATGTTGCACACTGGGGGTTTTCCTGATTTTTCTTTTTTTGTTCATCTTGAGAGTGAAGGAATTCAGAGGAATTCTACTGAAACAGCATTCTCCCTCAAACTGTTTTCCAACCAGAGACTGAATGTCCCTCAGTCTTACGATGGGAGTTTGTCTCTTTCCAGTGGTAACCAAAATAGGTTGACCTTATCTGTGCATGGCAGTCCTATGGTTGTTGGTGGGAACAGTGTTGACATGGGCAGGAGGGGTAGGGGAAAAGAGAGAGAGAGCTGCAACATCTCTACAGGCCCAGGGCCAGACCATTGATTCATTAGACTTTCATGCATAGTATGAGGGGGCACAGGCAGGAAAGGAGCAGCTTATAAA
Organism: Campylorhamphus procurvoides; assembly: GCA_013396655.1. Lineage (NCBI taxonomy): Eukaryota > Metazoa > Chordata > Aves > Passeriformes > Dendrocolaptidae > Campylorhamphus > Campylorhamphus procurvoides. The sequence goes on along the minus strand of WBMV01008853.1, from coordinate 50,440 downwards.
ACATAAAGCGAGCTGTGTTGAGTGTTACATAGATATCTGCAGTGGAGACTTGTATGAAGTCCCTTAGACTTCATGCTTTAGCTTCTTTTCTCATAGCAAAGCTACTCCAAGTAAATCTAAATAAGCTTCTGCACTGCAATTGTACAAATGCCCTGCTTTTTTCACACTTTGTTCTCACTTTAACTACTGATGGTTGTAATTTTCCTTCTTCAAGTGCTACCAAACGCACTTCTATGCAAATTCTTACCTGATAAGAGTACTTGTCTCAAATTTCACCATTTGGTTATCTGTCCTCTAGCAAAACATACAAAATAGCTGTGCATATTTTGTTTGCAATAGCAAAAGACTAGGCTGCGGTCACAATTTAGTAATTACTCTCAGTGGGTTGAATGAAAGAAAAGTATGGTATCATTTTTCCTGGTGGTTCATGAAGAAGTTCAGTTATTCTCTTTCCCTCTCAACATAGACACTAGACACTCTCTTTAATCAAACTGATGTTCAGTGACTTTCAGGGAAGAAGATGAAGATAGTACTGGGTTTTTTTCCCCCAGGCCCCTTCATGGTCACCTGCACTGATATTTGTGAAAGAGATTAAATTATTATACAAACAATTTAATGAATAATTTATGTTAAAAAAACATGTTATTTTGGATTTTTCTTTGTGGTTCCTCTCAGCTGCAGGTGGGGAGGACCCACAGATGCAGCCAATAATTGCTGATTCAAGAAGTTCTGTCATTTCTCTTCAGTATAAAGGCATCATATAAAGAAGAGGACGTGGCTAAGGCAAAATTGCCACAGTGCTTATAGTGTCAGAAAACTACATAAGGGAGCACACCATGCTTAGGGGCACAGATTCAAAGCTTTTACTGAGAGGAAAATCATCTCGAGCAATTTTATGAAACTTACCTACTATAACAGTGTGCATCTGCATTGGAAAATTTTATCAGTGTCACAGCAGAATCTGTCTTCTCTTCTTGCAGAAGGCTTTTTGCTATCTAGAAGCATTACTGTATATTGGAATCTTCTGTGATACAGAAGAAAGTTGCACAAATCCTAATTTTTTACATGTGTGAGAAAATCATCTTCTGCTACTGCCTCCACAAAAAGTGTCAACTATATTTGACACCAGAAACTGATGCTGTTGGAATTACGATAAAATCAGAAACCACAAGCTGTGATGTTACACAGGGAATAAGAGAGTGAGTAATGAGGGCAGATATGTTTTATAGGCACTAGAGTCCTAATTTCATAGAAATAGTGTCAATAATTCAACAGCAATTTAAAAAAAGCTGCCTTGGGAACTGGTCTAAGAACAGTCATTTCTATCACCTATCTCACCTGTGCCTGAAAAGACACCATCTCATAAAAACTGTGAAAAGATGTGACAATAAATGCAATTTTCCTTCTAATGTAAGTGCAAATACATTGGTTTAGGATCTGCATTGTGATTATCCAATCTTTTAATATATTTTTGATCATTCTACTTAGAATAATCAATTCTAAGGATAAGTGTAAAATGTAGTATTACTTCAGTCAGCAAAGGTACTGTATCCTCCTGCTTTAGAGTGGATGAACTTTACAGCTGTATAGTTTACCAGAGTTCCCCAGAAAACATTAACAATGAAGTAGCTATCAAATCGTAGTAAGTTAAGGTGCAATGGTTAATGCAATAACATCTCGTAATAAAAAAGGAATTAGAATGTGAGAACAAAGTTTACATAATTAGAAAGCAAACTCGCATATCCAGAAATTATGTGGAGATTTATCTAGATGAAAAAAACTCTTCACACACTCTTGTAAAGCTATAGTCTTTTTCCTTCTACTACTTTTCCCCTAGTCATTTCACAATATCCTCAGCCAACACAACAAATGAGAGTTGTTCTAGATCAGGATTTGGTGACAGTTAATTCCGATATTATAAGCTATGTTTCTATCACTGTGCTCTATAATGTATTATAGGACCATGCATGTATTGGATCTTGATGTCTCGGTTCCTCTGAGAGCACGTCTTTAGTGAGAGTCAGCAGGACAGCAGAATAAATACTTTTAAGAGAAATATTAAGGATCAGTTATGATATTTTCTAAAACTTCTTTTTCTGTCAAGGGACAGAAATATATACTTGCTGCTGACAGGTGTTAATAAGCCTGAAGAAGGTTTCTTAAAAACAAGAGGTGATGGAAGGGAACTCTACTAGAGCCTGGAGATCCATTTTATGTTGCTCTTTACTTTCTTAAGAAAGGCACACGAACTGTCAAAATCTGTATTCTGAACTGAAGTCTATAGATACTAACTGTAAATCAAGGGAAAACAAAATGGTTCTGGGTACATTGGGGTTTAATTGGCACCATTAACTTAATTGATGTGAATTATGTCAAGATGAAACTCTAATTTGGTTATACCACAAAGACAGTGTTGTGGTTTTGATCAAGATTGAAACCCAATACTATTTCACTTGACATAATTTTGTCTACAGAAGTGAAAGAATGTATTTTTTAAATCATAGTTAGGTAGCTGTGGTCAATTCCAGACTTCTCCAAAACTAATCCTAAGGGAACTCCCACTCCAGAGTCACCCAGGTGTCTTGCAGATGTCTGTGATTTCCAGCTCAAGTCTTTCCTCTGTCTTTAGAAAGCAAGCAGCCTTTCTGGTGTGGGTGATTTGAGTACTGTGGGCAATTTCATTCCCAAATGGGATGTGGGAACAATTTGGTTCACATCGGTATCACTAGGAAGCTTTCTATTGATTTCAGAGGTTAAATTTTGCAAAAATTCATTTGAATACCAAAACTTCAAGCATTCTGGCCCAAACTTACTGAAAATACAGTTTGACATGAAAGAAGAAAACAATTTTAACAATATAGCTCTTGGGACATTGTGCAAAATGTCATGTACCACAAGTGATTGTTGAATCAGAACAGGTTTGGGAGAGTGACTTAAAATATATTACCATCCTGTCCTTTATATCATTGTATCTCTGATGTTCCAGATTCCTCAAGTCTCCTAAACATTCCTTTCCTATGTATTTTACCTACATGCTGGAGGTTATATGTTTCTAGTTCTTACTTTGCTTTGTGGCCTATTCATCAGCTATATCAGATTTTGATGTTCAATTCACTATTTCAAGAGTATTGTGGCATTGGAAACTATTTCCCACTGCTAGATCCTTGTATTGCTATGCTTCCTTTCCCCAAAAGCCCCTGGTTTAGCAAAATTATATTGATTGGCTTGCAGTTCTGCTTGCTACATATCCCAGTTAGCCTTTTTGTGCTGTATACACACACAGTGATGGAGGGGAAAGCTGAAGAATAGACTTGAGTAACTATTCCCTGTCTAAAGTCTTGCCTGCCCAGCAAAATGAGTTCGGTTTCCAGCTGGCACCTCTCAAACTTTCAGTCTCTCTGATGTTTGTGCAAGGCAGACACTCAGCCCTCTGTCCTCTGTCATCCACCATAACCCAGCAAAACCGATTGAAATGCTCTTGCTACTCCTTGCGGCAATGCTGTGACATGATGTTTGCTCATCCCTGTGCTGGCTGCCTCCTGTTCCTCTCTTGAGACTGTGTGTGTCACTGAAGCTGAAAACTCAAAAGAAAATGAAACTGCTGCCCACTGATACACACACTGCTTGTCTTAGCTAAAACAAACGGTGGGAAGAGCTCTACCTGCAAATCTCCCATTAGCATGAAAACATTAAAGACAGAGGAAGAACACACTTCTAAAATAGCAGTCAGAAAATGGTTTTTGTAGAGCTGCTGGGCATTTTGTAGGTACAATCTATCTTTCCTAAACTGAACAGCAACACCTCAGCATTAAGGGGGGGTCTTACTTTTCACTTCTTTTTCTTCTACTGCTTATGAAGTGCAGAGGAATCTGCCTTTTGGTACTATCTGAGCAGCTGCCTGAAAGAAGCATATTAATTTCTGTATTTATTAATTTCTCTGTATTTATTCAATTATTTTTTGTGTGTGTCCCTGCTCTTAAGGACTGTGACTATATGAAATCTTCATTGGCCCTTCCCCATGTTTTTTTACCCTTTTCAGTACTTGTCATCTCTTCTTTTTGCCTTACAACTATTTTTTGCCTTGAAATTCTTACCTGTGTTACATTTTGTCAATGTTTTTCCAGGTGTTCCTGAAGCAAAAGTTACTTGGTTTAAGAATAAGGTCAAACTGTCCTCTGGTCACCATCTGAGGGATGGGTTGCTGATTGTTGCAAATGTTTCTCTATCAGACCAGGGGTTATACTCCTGCAAGGCAGCCAATCTCCATGGAGAGGTAACTGAAAGCTCCCAGCTGTTAGTTCTTGGTAAGTCCAGGGTATTTTGCACTTGAAGTAATTGTAATGTAGCTTTTGGCACATCCAGACAGGAGAACTAATCAGAGGTTGTGCAAAGAGGAAACAGAGTGCAGGCAGCCCTGTTCTGAGAAACAGTCTGCATTTGTACTTGGGCAGCACCAGCTGAAGCAAGTTGGTAGTAAAAGGAAGATAGATAAGGAGGAAATGTCTAAGCACAGGGACTGCACATCACAGTCCCAAGATATTAAATTTAACTTTTTCAGACTTACTAGCTAAGAAATGCATTTATTAACCATATCCTAAAGTGACTCTCTTGAAATTAGAGTGATGCCACTTTTTTCCTGTGTAGCACTCTGCCTCTGCTGAACAGTCTTGCCACACATGGCTATGTGATCCTGACACACTTCACAACAGGAGCATAAACCCAGTGCACTTTTAAAAAGCACTTCCCAAGTTCAGTGAATGGTGAAGTTTACTTTTTCTTGTGTTTCTAAACAACAGACAGAAAGCCCAGCTGGGTGATTTGAAAAGACAATGTCAGCTGTGAAATATGAGTGGAAGTGTTACCTGGTGGTAATTGGATGTGTGGGTAAGGGGTTTGCTTTCCTAGTAACTCATCTTCTATCATTTCTGCATGCATGGCAGATGAATGATCCAATCAGACTTTTTAGGTACTTTAGTGCATTTGGTAGTGATGTCTCAAATTTTAAACCTAGTCTCTCTTCTTGATACAACAACATTAAAGCATCCTTTACAGCTTCTATATTTCATGACTAGAATGAGCTTCCAGAGGATGTTTTAAAGTGAGATTTCTCAGTTTCACAGACAATACTAAAAGAAAGGTTGACATATTTCTCCTACAAATCCAGACTGACTCTAGAATTTCGGTTAAAAGAATCTGGAAAAAAAAATCAGCTGATTTTCAAGCTATAAATAAAAATTCCCACATGATCTGTAAATCCTTTTCTGATCATTATAAATTGCTTTGTTTTTAAAGATGGTAAGTTACTGTGAGTTATGCAAGCTGCTTATGTTTGTAAGCAAATGACATTTTTAGCTTCTTGATGGAACAAAACAGTTGAAGCATCCTTGACCTGTACTGCTGGTGCTGAATGCTATTAGTGGTAGCAAATTTGCCTAATGTGTACCATTATCTAATGGAAAGGGAGTCAAGCTACCATTCATTTAAATCAAATATTCCATTATTTTCATGACAAACAGAATTGGGAATGATAGGCATTACAATCAATTTTTAAAATAGCATTATGATTAATAAAGAACTAAATCCTGCAGTTCTCAGCATAGAGTGATCCACTTGAACTCTGAACTCCTAGTCCTTTGGAGCTCTGCCTAAGTATACCAGAGGATTTGGCAGGGTTATAACTATATATAATCAGAGTTTGATCCTGGTTGTAATAGATGCTGAGAAGTTTTTCACAAATTACCATGAACATTAGATTTGGCTTCTGTGCTGTATGAATTTGCTCTTTCTTGCAAGCTACTGTATCTCCTGGTGTCATATAAGTTTGTCACATATAAAGAGGGTCAACCAGAATGTCGTGGTAGCCTTCAGAGAGAATTTCTTTTAGTTTGTGGTCATATTGACCCAGATGTTGTTTTAATAATTTCTCCAGTGCCTTCCTAACATGAGGCAAAGCACTTTCAGTAGTTGCCCAGAGTTGTTAAATCTGCCCCCCTGAAATGGTAATGCTGCAGTACAGCAAATAATGCAGTAATAGTTGTTGCCTGGGGTTTTTTTTCATGTCCTGGAGATGTCTTCTGCTATAGTGTTGCTCTTCACTTCAGTCTCCCATTCTGTTACCAGAGCCTCCACAACCTCTTCCTTACCTGGAAGACTTGACACCAGTGCTTTCCAGTGCTGGGCCCAGCACTCATTCGGTGCTGACATCTCATTCAGGAACAAAATTGACTGTCAGTCCAGGGAGCTCTGCTCTCATAGGTAAGTCAAGTGTTTTAAGATTTTTTTTTTACATTATAAAGGGTTTAGAGTTTATATAATGGTTATGCATCTGGTTATCCATTAGTGGAGGATATTGTTATCCAGCCATGGGCACTGGGACAAAAGACATCAAAACAACAGTGCATTCTCAGTCATAATCGCTGTCAAATATTTCTTAGAACTCAGAAACTCATTTTAAAAAAGGAGACCCTTTTTTAGTCCAAAGCTGCATGCTGAATAAGGTTCCATTGTACCACTCTGTAAGAAGCAGTCCATGCTCTGAGGTGCTAGCAATCTCATTCAACGCAAAGATAAGGCAAACTGGTGTGTGAGTTGATCTAAAAGACAAAACACTGCTGGTTCTGTTTTAATTTTACTTGTGCATTTGGGTAATCATATTTCCGTATGTCTGCTACTCATGCTGTATATTCTTCTTCAGAGCCTTTACAAGAGTTTTGCCTATGCCTGTGGATGTTTTGATCTTCCAAGCTCTCTATTTCAATCTGTTCGTTTTATTCCTCTTTGTTATATCACACAACCAGCGTTTCCACAAAGCCATATAAGGAAATCACTCCCAATGAAATGCTTTTCTTTTTTTCAGCCTTTTCTGCCTTGCCTGTCATTTATCCTCTTTCCACTGCAAGTTCTCTTATATGCTGTAAACTCCTTTCAGATTTGTGAGCATGATTTGCTTGCAGAGAGGATCCCACTTTTTCTAAAGTTCAGGCTGTGTTTATTTTATAATTTTATTTCTCACACTGACCCAGAGCCCCTATTAACTGTCAGGCTCAGATAGGTAAACAACTTCTCTCACCGTACTGCATATGGTGAAAACTTGTCCTACAATTTCAGAACAATCATTTCTCTTTTTCAGAGATAAGGATCTGGAACTTGTAGCAAGGGATCTATAGATGTCCTGAGTGTTTATAGATCTCTGTTCTTTCCAAAGCATTCTTTCCTTACATTTAGTAGTGATTTTAAGATTTTAGTTTCACAGTGGAGACCTTCTATTTATGTTTTCAGTTTTGTATGGTTTACTTTTCCCAAGTGCTGACTTTTGCATACATTTACAATGGCTTTTAACATGCAGCTCTGGATTACATTTCTGCTCACAGAAAAACTACACTGAAATAGTCCTCAATGGGGAAAATATCTGAAGGTATTTACTAGCACTGAATAAATAATTTTGAGTATGGTTTTATTGTATGCAATGATGTAAGACTGGGTCGTACTTCTGTTTTATCCATTTCGTCTCAGATTTCCAAAAAGAGGTCTTTAGTAGTTGTAGAGGTTTTTTTAATTATTATTTAAAAGCAGTAATTGAACCGCAAAGGGTGTTCTGCACTGCCTATGTACAACCACCTTCAGATCAATTTCATTTGGCCACGTCACCCTGCTGTTCCACTACAGGGGAAGGAAACTCCATGAATTATAATAGCAAAATAGTCAACCAGTTTCAGTCTTGAGGCAATTCTCTCAACTTCAGTGGATTTTACTCATCTGAATTTGAGATGGATTATTATTACAACCTAGGAAAACCTTCTGAGATATTTTTTTCTAATGAAAAATTGTCATGAAGGGGCTATCCAGTCAATTAGAAAGCTGTCCATTGATTCTTCCATCATTTGCTCTACATTCTCTGTATGTGCCATATAACAATTTTAGGTATATAAAGTACTATGTACAAGGTCCCTTGTCTGTACTGCTGCTGATAGGCACTGGTGTCTCTCGGACTCAAAAAGCATTGAATTAGACATGTTATTTAGAAATCTAAGGATATGTGGATTTGTTGAGTAGAGAAGGAAAACAGGATGTGCAAAAGAACAGAGTGAAATGTGAAGAAAAGGAGTGATAAAAAAGCTTTGGGTAAACATATTTTAAAGAAGTTGATAGACAATAAAGGTGAAAAATTATGTTCAAAACCTGGATAAATTAATGTATGGTTTGCCAGAGTTTAACTAAAAGGGGAATTAAAACTTCATTAAACACTGGTTTCATGCTTTCGGGAAAAAAAGAAACCCAAACAAAATATTAGCACAGCAACGGAAGACTAAAACTGCAAATGAGAACTTGTTTGGAAATTAGCCCTGCATACAATGTAACAATTGACAAGCTGAGTTGAAAGGAGAGAACTGGAACTTCCAGATTACCATACATGGTATACACTTTCCTTTACAAAGTGGAATGGTGCAGTGCTTCCACCATAATTTCAACCATTTGAAATTAACTTGGTCTCTGAAGTCATCTCCTATGGGTTTCTTCTACTTAAATTTCAGAGGGTTTGGAGAGGATAAGGGTTAGGGTCATAACACAACTGGTTTGGAGGTCTTCCTTCTCATTGTCAAGGGTCATTCAGCAGCCATTTGTGTGCCTTCGCTATAGAAGTAGACAAAAATATCTGTTAAAAGTCCCATGCCCTGCATAATGGACTCAGCAATCCTCCCATTATGACCTAATATAATATACCTTTTTGGCGTGAGTTTACTGGAACATTTTTCTCTTATGTACTCCTTTTCCTTTTAAAGGGTTGATTTCAGTTAGCTTTTTAAACCCAACCCCTGATCCAGTTATTGGGCATGATGTGGATAGTGGCTTAGACAGATTGATGCTTACTCTAGCCTTCACACATGTTGGAAGTATGTGCAGAGTACAGCAGTCCTCCTTAGTCCTCAGATTCATTGACAGGTTGAGTAGCAGGTACGTCTGTTATCTGCAGATCACACATCTGAAGGTCATGACTATCCTCAAAACAGAAGATAAAACACCCATGGGGAGCTTGGGAATATTTCTAGCTTTTACTGTAGCACAAATTGACAATCAGTGATGAGCCACAGACTGTTGTGCACCTTCTGTTTCTTGGATTGTGGCAGACACACAAGACTTTACATTACACGTAATATAAACAACAGTAAATTTCTGAAGTGGCACCAGTTTATATTTCTTTGGAAAGTGTTCACATTAGATCTTAATCTTATTAAGGTGTCTGTCCTTGGGACTTTTGCAATTTTGAAGTTTTCCTGAATGTTGGTATTGAAAGTATTATAAGAAACTCTACTCTTTTCCTCACAGAGGAATTGTTTTTTTGTCACCAGACTAAATTTTTTTAGGTTTTAACAATGTTCATGACCATTTGACTTCTATCAATTCTGATTATTGCATGGTGTTATCTTTCAGAATTAAAGGAAAATCCTGAGCTCACCACTGTTTTCAGTAGTTTATCTATGCTACAGGTATCATTGAATTTTTTACACAACTCCCTGGACTCATTTCCATGGGTCTTTCTATATGTTAATTTTGGCAAAACCAATGTTGTAGGATCCAGTGTTCCTGACTTCTGACACTCCCACAGAAGAGGCTTTGGGCCTATCAAGAACACTTGTTTTCATTTGGGTTCAAGCTTGTTGTTTCTTGTATTTGAATATATTTCAGTGAGAAAGTCCAAGCATCTTACAAACCCTGGTGAGGATTCACTACAACTTCTCAAATATATTGTGGTAGTACTGGAGACTTCAGCAGACTTGGCAAAGGACACAAAATATGATATAAAAATGTCTTCATATCTTAGCACTGAAGAATACTGAATGTGTTACAGTTATGTTGCACAGTGACAGTTGAATCTTTAATGACTGACATTTATTCATGAATTATATGTAAGTGAGGATTCTCGCAGGAACCTTGGAAGAAAGTTGAGAAATGAATACTCCTAGGCATATAGAAATGTAGTACTCCCTATAAATGTCAGAGTGAAGCAAAGAACATTGAAGGAGATTGTTATTATGAGGAATCTGAAAATATGAGTAAATCTATGGGGAAAAGCCTAGGCAACTATTTGGAGCCTAGTTCCCATCCCTTTTGTCTCTTGGACTGAATATTCTGAACCTGCTGTCATCCCCAGCTTAGAACTGAATTTTTGCTCTTCCAAGCTATGCTATATCTGTTACATCTATCTAATTTTGTGTATTTAGAGGGGGGAAAAATCATTGTTTGTAGGGGATACTGAAAATGACTGTGAAGTCAGATGACAGTGTCCTTTTTTGTGACCAGAAAAGTGTAATCAATTGTTAAAAAATGAAATACCTGCTGCTCCATGTTTATTGTGTTCTCCCTCCTTACTTCTCTATCAAGTTTTCTCACTTCACAAATCATGATTTTACGGTCAGCACAGCAAACATAGTCCTAGAAAGCAGATTTCTTTCTGGTTTTATAAATTTTCCCAAATGATCACAGAATTAGAGCAGCCTACCTGCCAATTTCACTGCTTCAGAAAATGAAGAGCTGGACTACAACTTTCTATTCTGCAAGCATCAGTGTTTGCAATGCAGCTATTTTAAAGACAAAATGGTAACAAAAGCTTTTCACTTAGAAGATATAAAGGAATATCCCTTATGAAAGGGATATGACAGTATTTTCCTCTCATTTTTCCTTTATTGGCAATAGTATATCCACTCATTTTCTAGTAGAATCACTTAGATGCCCAGAAGATCCCCTAGAAAGAAGAAAATATAATTATGGTAGCCGCCTTGCTTGGAGTGGCTAGCCTTTTGACTATGAATAAATTACTTATTCTGAAAGGTCCAACTGCATTTAGAGCCAAAGCCCAAAGTTCTAGACAGGGTCAGTCTTTTTTTTATTATTTCAGAGGGGAACACTTCAAGCCTTATGGGTAGTACTTGCCTGGCTGTAGGTTTAAAGGTTATCTAGATATGACACTTGACAGAAAAATTAACATAGAAGTTTTGGAATGTTCTCAACTGCATTACAGTGAGTCAAATGTGCAGCTGACTTCTTTAGGAGAAGAAAGTCTCTATCTATACATAGACAGATGACAGGATCAAACACTTCCAGCAGAGCCAGAGGTTGCTCTAATAGCTTGCTAAGTATCTTGTTTTTTGAGCCATAACATCTGGCTTATAAGACTGATACTTATTCAAAATCAGTGTGAAAAGCAATAAATGACCCAGATGAACAATTCTGATCTCATCCGTACAAATTTCTTGCAATGTTTGGTGATCTTCTCAAGAGCGAGAGTATTTCTTCTTGAAACATGAGAAGTTTTCCTTTACTCTTTTTTGCCATTCCCATCTCTACATAAGCCTGCTTTAAATTTTCCTAGGTTTTGGAATTAATGCTGCATTTAAATTGGAAGCAGAAATGCAAATAATTTGCTATCTACACAGTGTCATCAAGGAGAAGACTCATAAGTAATTATGGTTAAACTTGTGTCTGTGCTCCCCTAAGGAAAAAGACAGCTGCAGAATCTGTGCAGCAAGAGTTAGATAAAATCATGACTATCTAGAAGTTTTTTTGCATAAAGTTTTTTTTTCCCTCCTCATTCTGTGTAATAAATTTGCCATCACGTTTGAAAAGTAGTTGTAATGCTAACAAATATTTTTTAGCAACTTTATTTGATATTAACATTATTTCCAGTGCGAGAAGACTAAAGTACCAGGGGCATTCATGTCCTTTTAGTTGTGTTATCCATTCTCTCTCATTCTTATCTTGGTGAAAAATCTGCCTTGTCATAATATTTATGAGAATTTCCAGGTAGGTATGTGATATTTCTGTAAAGATGAGAATTAACATTAATATCAGGAGCATGCCAGTATCATTACAATTAATTCCCCAATCAGACATTATTGATTCCATCCTAAATATTGTATTAAGCTTAGAGTGGTGTAACATCTTCCTTCCTCAGCAGACTACTGTCAGACTACACTATAGCATTGTGTTGAAATGTGTGGCTTTTCTTTTGCAAGTTCTGTGTACTGTGTACATTTTGGTTTAAAAAGTAAGTGATGATACCTCTACTTGGTCAGACATTTTGACTGCAGTGATACAGTGTTTGTTTTCCAGGCAATCAGACACTAGTCCAGCCACTGCCAAGGTCTGAAAGCAAAGTAAAGAGAGTGATGTCCTCTAGGCAATTTGCTCTCTTGGGATTTTTTTCTGGCTGCTGCTTGGTGCCATGAATGATCTAATATGAAAATCACTGGCATAGAGCAGTGATCCAAACTATTTCCTTATAAAATAATATCACTGACCTCTGAGACAATATCTTTTGAATTGTGAGTTTATTGTAAGTGTTGAGGCCCTTGGACCTGTGTCCCTAAGTTTTACCAGAATCACTGCCCTAGATTCTGTTCTAACATAGTTATAAGTGATGCAGAGCTCCATAAAGGAAAATTTTTGTGGATAAAAAGGGGTATCCCAGGTGTCCCAGTCTGGAGACCTGTCATTCGACAGCTCCTTTTAGATGCTTGCGCGGCTTAAATTTTGTTCTAGAATAAGCCTTAAGGGAGTTTCAAACACTCTGGAATTTCTGACCTGTTGACTAGAAGACTTATCCATTACAAATTTTGAAGCAACCTCTCCTTTTATGATGGTCCTCAAACCTTTCCCAAACAGCTGCAGCTCTTTATTAATAGGACAAAAGTTTACAGCCTCTCTGGAGCAATCAGCCATGGCTTTCCCACACCTACCTTCCCTTCAGCTCCTCAGCTCTGCATTTGTTATTTCCCTAGTGCTCCTGAAAATTACCTGAGATGCTATTTCAGGATGTAGCAAGTTTACAGTGGCTTACAAAAATACAGCTTTTGTTGAATTCTGTGTATATTTACAATGCTGTGTAAGTGATATCTCATAACAGCATGTGTGGCATTGGGTAACCAGTTAAGGTGTTTTGAGAACTGTGAAAACCATGTTATATGTTTAGCATAGGAAGCTTCCACTGCATCTTTGGAGCCATAAATAGTTATTTAAAATGCCTTCTCTTTTTAAAATGTTACTGTTATCAGCTGAACTGGCCTATTTCAAGAATTCTTAAATACATGGTTTTCCTTGTCTAGCATAAATTTATGTTATTTGACCTCCCTGAAAAAGTTATAAGTAAGGGTTATATTTACACTAATATTAATTCTCTTTTGGATGGCATTTCAGGTCATGTTACCTTTTCTAAATTTTATTTCATTCAATGTATGAAAGTACTGAGAACGATTTGCATAATAGCCTGAGTTAAGTGTCTGTTTAAATTTAAACTTCATAGTATACTGAAAGATCTTTTCCCATAAGACAAACTATGAAGACATGTATCTTTTTTTGCCTCATCAGCAAAACAGTTTTTATACACGTAACTTTCTGACATGATCTTAACTTTCATTTGGTTTGATTGCATTTTAAAAGTTGAATGCATCCTGTCAAATTTTCGTCTTTATGTTAGATACAGGATGGAATTGAATTTAACTCCTTTAAGTTTAACATGCATCTCATTTCAGTCAGCTAGGGAGAAAATCAGGTATGACAGGAAATTGGGGAAATATTTCTCCAGATCCAGTGATTTCACTTACACAATGTGAAAACAGTAGCATGATGTGAGCCACAACAGGGTATTAGAAGCACCAAGCTTGTATCTATTCAGATTAAGAAAAGAGAAGGAAGAACAGTGTCCTTTGTCCCCTGGGCTGACTATCCCTGAGCAATGGGAAAGGTCAGCTTACTCCTCATGTCACAGCAGCTTCAGGGCTGCAGTTTGAAAGCCAAATAATTTGTTGAGGTCAGACTCTAGGAGTGTTTTGTTTAAAGAAATTTCAAAGAAACTACCTGATCTTGACCTAAAGTCTTCACTCAGAATCCATCTTTAATAAAGATTAGAAGTATTGCCAGGGACTAATCAATACTTGTAAAATTTGCTTGGCTTTTTTATAATTGCTTTCCATACAGTTTTGTTGATTTAAGGTATCAGGCTTATTAAAAAAGAAAATACTAAAATCAACAGCCTTTGCACTTGTTTTTTTCTCTTTCATTCAAGTCTGTAAGTGAAAAATTGATGCATCTTTTGTGTTTTGTTCTCCTAGTCCTAGTGTGGTAGCCCAGAGTCTTTCTACAGCTACAGTCATTCAGAAACTGTTGCAAAGGTATAAAACAGGGAGCTGAATTTGGCCTGGAGTGTGCATTTATTCTTCCCTCTCAAGAAATTATTAGCACTATTGAGAAACATTGATCTTCCCTTTCCAAACACCCATCTTGCTATCCTTGAAATATTAACATTTTCCCTACTAGAAAATGTCATTTGTATTAGATTTTTGTTTGTATCTCCAGCTTCTGCACATCAGTGACTCATCCTGGCTTTGAATGAGTTTAGAGTCCCAGTAGACTTTGGATGGGAGGCTGAAGACAGCATTTTCTTTCTCTACTGAGGGATTGAAGAAGAAAGGCCCTTTCACGTCAGAATTTTCACTGCTCAAAAAGTCTCAAAAATGTGTTCCCTGCTCATCTTCCCCAGGGTTTCAATAACCTAAAGATCTGTAATAGCTGTGCTGTCTGGAAAGAAAGCCAGTTTTTCCTTCTCAGGTATTATAGGGACAGGTGTTGAGCTTTGAAAGGATAAAGCAGTTCCACAGAGATGGAGGAAATAGAAAGTGTTAGTAGTCTGTATTAAATGGTATTAAAATTTTTCCTGGAAGATGAGACGGGGATATTAATGGAACACGGGGTTTTATTGTACTCTTCTCCCTTCCTATGCATAAAACATTATCCCACAGCTTATGCATCCATACACTTGGGAAATGAATAGGAAATGTCACTTGTGAAATGTGATTGATAGGTATTAATAAAGTTTTATTGTTAAGTAGTAAATACTGGTAGAATGTATCTAGGGAATAGCTTTGGGGGGTTTTCTCCCATATTATTGTTTTCTGACTGTTCCTTTATCTAATATTTTATATATGCATTTTGGAAGAAGAAATAATGCATAAGGAAAGTAAAATAGTCGTACTAGGAAGACTGTATTGTTTTTCCTGACAATAATTTTTTATAAGAAAACCATCATGAACTAGGAGCATTTGCATGCTGAAGTCAATTTCAGTTCCTTCTTGTGTAACATCAAACTGACCTTACTGCTTTCTTCATTTACACTCTGCAGACTGTTTGCCAATACAAACAGTAAAACTGAGCTTACAGCGTGCCTTTGTTAGTTGTCATGGTTGTATGCTGACCTGTGGAAATCACTACAATTATCTTAAAAGACAAGTAGCTCTAAAAAATTAGAAAAGTGTAGGCAAAAGCCACTGAGCCACTTATTTTTAAGTTTCTCCATTTCCTGTATATTCCACTGGTTTTCATTGTTTTTAACTTAGGCAGCCTTAAATTTATGAGACTAAAATATTTCATGTCATTCATTTACTTGTAAATTAATAACTCCGAAATTGCATGAGTTATTTTTTTCATCATTAAGAGTGGGACACACACACACACACACACAATATGAAACAGCAGTAATAAACAGAGAGCTTACAAAAATAGGAAAAAACAGTAAACCTCAAGAATGCTGTGTCTTTGTGGCCAGAAAGTGAGTACTGGGTAGAGATAACCGCCAAGGATAAAACTGCATTAGACTTTGCCAAGGAAATTAAAAGAGATGTAAGACTCTTCACCCATATAAATAAAAGTGAATAAAAGGGAAGAGTTGAGACCACTGTGGGCAGTTTGCACTCTCTCATTCTGCTTTTTTCTTTCATTTTTTCCTTATTTTTAAACATTTATCTACATTAACTACTTCTTTTCCAGTGCAACTTGGTAATTGCAACTTCAGAGCCTGCTCTGTGTGTGTGTGAGTCTTCTACTGGGGAGCCCTTGCTCTCTGCAACACCAGTTTCACAGAGTGCAACAGCCCCAAAGGGCAGCTGTATCCAGCCCACATCCTTTTCCAGTGTGTATGCAGGCAGGGTTTGCAGCAAAGACTCGTGTAGCCACTGCACTAGCGAGAGCACCAATATTTATCCTCCCAAGGGGCAGATGGTTTCTCCCCAGTGTCTGGATCTACCTCTCAGAGGGAAAATGGCTGGTGCATGCCACGGGACATCACTGGCATTTTTTGTCTTGTGTGAGATCTTCTGACTTATAAGCAAGAAAACTTAAATTCTCATGGGCAAAGCAGCATCTTCAGTCATAGGAATAGTACAGTTGCAAGTATGATTAATGGCAGAAGGCACACAGTAGACTACACAGAAGACTACAGTAGACCAATCTCCTAGTGTTAGTTCAAAGGTGTGACCAAAGTCAAAAGAAGGGTATCAAGGGTTCCTAAACGAAATAACATGCTCCTCAGTTCCCAAGGATTTGGTCTTGATGATGATTGGAAATCAAACCCTTCAGCCTTCCTGGATAGATTAATGACAATGGTATTTTTATTCTTGCAGTGGCAGGCACCTCTGTAAGGTATAGATAATTTTTAAGGAAAAAAATATATATTTAAATAAAATCTTCATGCCAGCAACTGTAAGTCATTTACCTCTCTTGTAGGAGCAGTGCTTGTTCAGTATGTGTGAGTTAAGGTTCTCCTCATGTGGACAGAGAAGAATGAAAGGAAGAGTGGTAACAAAAATATCACATTGCAGTGTCTGTTTACTGTGTAATGCACCTACAGAGACATCATGTTCACACCCTGATTTGCCTTAGTGAATAATAAATAATCAAATTACTTAGAGTTGACACTGAAGAAGTATCAGCTGATTGAATTATTCCTTAATCTTAGAATAGTCTTCCATTTTTAGTGGTTTAAATTTGTACTCTTCCTTTTTTCATCCTATTCCTTTTGAACAGTTATAGTATGATTGTTCATGTTATGTTTGTTTATATAGTATACTTCTTTCAAAAGGGATTCCATGCACAATTGTCATTGCGTCACATATATACTAATATTAAAAAAAAACAGTGTAAAGCTTCAGCATTACAAACTAACAATCAATATAGATTACATTCACAGAAACTTAGACTGTTCATGTGTCAGTGACTTGCACAGGAGTGCAGGACCAGCCTAAGCCACAGGCAGTCCAAGTAATACATGCTATCCCTCACACATGGTGTTTCTGGCTCCCCACCCCTCCAATTGGAGTGGAGGAGTTGCACCACAGGAATTGCCTAGTTCTTTATTTTTTTACCAGGGAATAGGTAAGGCGACTTAGCTGCCTTTCCTAAATTATGTGGGCATAAATTTTCTGCAATTCATCATGAAACTGGCAAAATGTGCGGCTGGTATGAGGACCACAGAAACAGTCTTGTAGATACACTCCCTTCAGGTCAGCAGGCAAAAAACTCACTGTGAAACCTAAAGCTCATCAGCTTCTGAACATCAGGGTTTTTTTCAGTTGCTGGTTTTGGTTGGTTGTTGCTGGGAGAATTGCCCATTGCTGTGACCAAAAAACAAACAAATGAACAAAAAACCCAAACAAAACAAAAAAATACACACACGCACACACAAAACCCAACAAAACAGAAAACACAACTCTCTAAAGGCTCAAATTTATCTCTTTGGTTTTTCAACAGGTTTTTTGTGTAGCAAAAATTTGTGATTTTTAATATAAAAACACCAACTAAACAAACAAAACCCCACAGAAAAAAAAAAAAGAAAAAAAACACAACAAACCAAACCAATCAAACAAAACAAAACAAATAGAGGAAGAGTAAGGTGGTCCTGTGATTTAAATAGGAAGTTTGCAGACCAAGTTCTGTTTGTATTGCTTGCTCAAGCATGCTTCTTGAGTTTATGCCAGATGTGTCACCTCACTCTCCCACTTTCTTTAATACCCAAAGGAGGATAGTCCGATACAGTAGGAACTTCAGAAGGCCTGATATTAATAATTTCAAACTGATCTGAGTTTTTTCATATTGCCGATTAGATGGCTTTTCAATTCTATTTTTTTTTCAGCTGATGAGAAGATATTCATTATTAAAGAATTTAGCATTATGAGATATCATTCTAAGGAGAAAATGGGATGGAATTGACTATTTCCCCTGGCTTTGACCACTTCATAACATGTAATTTTGTAGTAAGTTCAGTACTCAATAGGTACTTACTAGGTTTCTTTCATGTCCCTGTTTTTCAGGTTGTGCTGTCACTGGTCATCCAGCCCCAAACATCACCTGGCTTTATTCTGGTCAGCCTCTCAGTCTGCAACATCACCTCCTGGCAGCAGGTCGGATTCTTCAGATACTCAATGTCAGTGATTTCACTGATGGTGAATTCAGCTGCCTTGCTCAGAATGAGGCTGGCTCACTCACACAAAAAACATCCCTGGCTATACAAGGTAACTTTGCAGTTTCAGTCCTGCTACCCTGGGAAGCTCTTGCCATGGGCTTCCCTGCACTGCGTTTCTCATCCTGAACATCTTCTCTCTGAAACTGTTGCACTGTATATCAGAAAAAAGATGTTTTGATGCTTTATTGCCATAGATATCGATTTGCAGGACTACCAGGTACCTTACCGTGTCTTAGATTTTACTTTATCAAAATGACACCTGATATTTCTGGCCTGCTGAGCATAAAACATGAGCTATACTTGTGTTGAGTCTGGACAATTTTCTTATCCAGAAGGTCAAGACAGAGGTGTCACAGTTTAAAGCCCTAAAAGTAGAAGCTCCTCTATTAATCTGCTAAAGTCAGTGTTTCAGAGTCTTTTTTTGAAAACCCTTCGCTTGTAAAAATTCTGGAACAGTTATTGTTATAGCTATCCTAGAAATGAGATGGAGGTGACAAAGCCACCAAAAAAAAAGTGGTGTAGGTGCATTTGAGCAGAATATGCAGCTTTCATTGCTCCAATTATCAGTGATGCAATAGTGAAAAATTTAACTTTTCCTTCAATTTTGCCATAGTATTTTGAGTGTGTTGTAACTCCCCCATTTATCTTCAGGATAGATGGTCTGTATGACCTACATGATGAGAAACACACTGTTCTAAGATCACAGAATCATAGGTATTGGTGGTAACTCAGTTAACAGCATCTTCACTAAATCACACACTTTTAAAAATATATATGCAACATTCTGCATCTCTGGCATCCGGCTTCACTTATCTGCTCTAACATGTTATTCACCGTCCATGCCTGAGGCTTCTAAACACCAAACACCTGGGTTACACCAAAGGCAGTCTGTGGTTTACATCAGGCACCTTGTAGGTGTAGGTAGCTCCTACTGAGCCCATATATTTCATCCCAGAGGACTTCTTCAACTGTCTCTTTTCTAATTGACTCCTGTGGTCAGTTTTTGCATATTAACATGTCTCTCCCACCTTCTTGGCAGATTACCGGTGGTCAGTGGACAAACTGACAGCTTGTTCGGCTTCCTGTGGCCACAAAGGGGTGCAGCTGCCCCAGTTGAGGTGCTTACTGGATGGGGCCGAAGTCAACACGTCCTACTGCAGAGAGATGCCCAAGCCATCTCTGCAGCCCATCGCATGCAACAGAAGAGACTGCCCTTCACGGTTCGTCTGTCTCATGTAAAAAATGCCATACATGCACTTAAGATGTGCTTGAAGAGTTCTTTGCAGAACCACCAGCCCCTCTGGTGCCTGTTTGGAGAAGTCATGGCCAAAATGGAATTTATGAGTCCTTAACCAAGACAGTTGGAATTGTAGAAAAATTTGTGGAAAATATTGACAGTAGCTGGTAGAAAGAGAGTTCATTCCTTCAGTAATTAAGTTAGAAAATAATGAAGAGGCTATTACTTACTTTTTATTAGTGAAGGTCACAGATTCAGTTCTCTTGGGTGATTCCAGCCTTGCCCTGTGTTGGATATAGACATCAGGTCTGTTCTGAGCCCTGTACATGTGAGACTTTTGTCACTCAAGAAGGGTGACTAGGATTTTTTTTTTTTTTTTTGCTGCTACACATGGCTTCATAGCGTTTTACCCAAACAATATAACAGACAAGAAGCTAAGTTTAACAGTTCCTTTGCAGTTTTTTTCTGAGTTCCTGTGTTGCCTGAACACTGATACGGGCAGGACTGTAGGTGCAGCTGAGTGGACATATCTTTTGTAAAACTGGCACATCCCATCAGACCTAGTTCACATAAAGGGTGAATTATGCCTTTTCTTGAAGTTTGCTAGCTTGCAGTTTCCTTGAAATTTAACTCTCTGCCCTTGTAATCCCCTGTTTTTCACTTCCTTTAAACACAAAGGATCCAGGACAGCTTGAAAGACTTGTGGCTGCACTTAGGTCTTCCTCTGTCACACCTCAAATCCTGCATTCAATTTTGGGCCCTTTAGCTACAAGAAGGATGGAGAAGCTAGTGAAGGGTCTGGAGCACAAATGCTATGAGGAGCAGATGGGATTGTTTTGTCTGGAAAAAAGGAGGCTCAAGGGAGACTTTATCGCTCTCTACAAATACCTGAAAGAAGGCTGTAGTGGGGTGGGGTTTGGTGTCTTCTTCCAGAAAACAAATTACAAAACAAGAGGAATGGGCCTCAAGTTGCACCAGGGGAAGTTTATATTGGCTATTAGTGAAAATTTCATCATGGAAAGGGTTGTCAAGCATTGGAACAGCCTGTCCAGGGAAGTGGTTGAGTTATCATCCTCAGAAGTATTTAAAAAGTGTGTAGATGTGGCACTTAGGGGCAGGGTTTAATGGTGGACTTGGCAGTGCTGGTTAAATACTTGGACCTGATGATATTAAAAGTCATTTTCAGCCTAAATTATTCTATTATTTTACCCCACGCAAAACCTTTCCCTCTTTGACACCCTTTGGTGCAAAGAATATATCCTGAGTGCCTATCCAAAGAGTCAGTGTAGTGTTATGCTCCCTCCCTGTTAAAAATGTCCTGCTTCCACAATTCCATATCTCCTTAGCTGAGATGTGTAAACATGTTTCTCCATATTTTTGTGCAGTTTTACTCCTTCCTCTCTCTTATTTCTGATGTGGATATAGTGTGTTTCAGTATACAAGCACTCATGAGGAGTCAGAATCCCAAGAGAATTTGATACAACTTCCCTCATTCAACAGTGATTTGGGACTTGTATTAAAAAAACAGAGTCTAAGCTGAGGGAATGAGGGGTGCTACGCAACCCAATCAGAAGTGACCACATTCATCATTCTTTCTGTGTCTTGGGTATAGTGCAAGTTTCTGTTTAACTACCTTTAAAATATATCCCAACTCTTCTTTTCAGGCAAGTGTTTTCTGAATTGCCAGCTGAGTCATAAGAAAGAAACCAAAAGAGATTTGATGAAATATGGAACACACTCATTAGCAGTAGTTTTCCTTAGTGATGGCAGTAAATTCCATGGGAATGGTTTATGTCTTTTTATACCTTCTCTGAATTGCAGTGTGTCTCAGTTCAAAGGAGAACTAAGATATCTATGTTGGCCAATAAATAATCCCTCTCCTTTAAATTTAGAGAACAGAACTNAATGGTCCATTGTTCTTGGGGAATGAATAGAGGGTGTGGAATACATAGCTTTAATCACCCCCACACAGTGATAACTGGTCCCTCCTGCTGAACTAGGACACAGTGCAACACAAAATTCTCCCTTAGCCCCTGAGAAACTGCTGAGTTGTAAGCTTGGAAATAAAAGCTGATTGGCATGTTGAGCAGAGCTTTATAAGGGGTGGAGAAATTGCAGGTTCAGCCTCACCAAACTGCTTGAAAAAAGTGCCAGTGTTTTTTTTGTTTTCCATGTTGAGAGTATGTTTGTTTCTATTTGTTTCTGTGACCATGGGAGTTGATCACCTGCAGAAGACTGAGAAATAGAAATTAATGCCTCTCCATGGGATTGGAGAATGTCTATTTCCTATTTTGTAAATTAATCATAAACACTGCTGGTGAGGGATGCGATAAGGCAGTATTTTACTCTCAAAACCACACAAATCCTTCCAAGGAGCCAGAAACTTAATGAAGCAAACTGCTGACTTGACCATAAAACTGTTCAGGAAACTAGCAATCAGTTGAATTCTTCATATTGCTACTGTTGCCTTAAGGAAGGGGGAAAAAACCTTTCCAAGACAACTTTATATGGGTAAAGCAGAGAACAGTTCTTTTACTTATAGGGTTTCAAGGTACAGAATATAAAGGAGTATAAAAGAGTATATAAAGTATAAAAGGTATAAAAGAGTACAACACGTGTTGATAAGTAACAGACAGAAAATACCGGTGCTAGGATGAACTCATGGCCTCAGGAATACCATGTGAGCTCTTTTCCAAGCACCACTGCTTCAAAACATGCAGAGTAAATTAATCCGAAAGGCGTCCCTTTCATTTAATTCCCACCTGTTTCCAGCCAAACCCCCTGAGCCATCCTGCTATGTTTTACCGAAGCAAACAAGGGACAANGCGTAGGAGAGCTGGAGAAAGCATAAAAGCCCCGTCTACGTGGCAGCATGCTAATTTTGTAAGCCTACTCAATTATCATATCTAAAGGTCCCATCCAATCTAAGACACATCCATGCCCAGAAATTCCCTTGGTTCCGCCTCATGGCACGCCTCTCTTAGAATTGAGTTGGAGGTCTTAAAACCCCTTTGCCTTATTGGAGCTTCTCCAAGGTTGCTGGGCTTTGCTTTCTTGTTTTGACTAACATGGTATCTAGTTGCCTTAGCTCTGGTACATGTTTTCCTTGTGGAGTGTTCCAGCTATTATCTGACCCTTAAGACAGCTAACACAGGGTCAGAGGTTGTTAGCTATGCTGTATGTGAGAAGTATATCTAGAAGTATAAAAATCTACAAATTCATGAAAACCCTACGGCAACACCACCTAACTCTTTCCCAAACCCAACTGTACAAGTGTTTCACTTAATGGTCCTTAAAATGACAAAATGTAGTGGACTATTATTTTCTGTTGTTACAACCTTTTAGCTAGTTAGACTGCATTTTTTAAATGCCAGCACACAGGAGTTCAGAGGCTCAGACTCAGCTGACAAATTCTGCAGAAGAAAGAACAGTGCCCTTTGTCCCTGGGACTGACTATCCCCGAGCTATCTTCAGGGTTTTCTGGTTTATCCCAGCTGTCAGGAGTACAGTGGAGCTGACAGGCACCAGCAGGACCCAGCAAGCTTTTGGCTGTTCTTTTAGCAGCACGTTCAAAGTGGCCTGTGAGCCACTCCAGCAACTTTACAGAGATAGTTTTCCCTTCTAAGGGCTGCTACTGGCCTAGTCCTTGCTGGCATTTTGACTGTAGCCTGTGACCAAGGCCTCCATGACACAGTCGTATAAGAGCAGCCATGCCAACCCCTCTGTCAAGCCTCTGAAAACAGCCCTAAGGGCTACAAAATTAATTCTAGACCCAAAGAACCTCGAAAAAGATAAATTAATGAGAAATGTGCTTTTTTCTCAGCTTTCATCTTCTAAGCAGTTTTCAGTGACTACTATGGGAGACTGAGGCACTCAGCACCTTCCAGGGTTGTCCCTTGAATGAACCAAGCTATTGTTGCTTGTCTTTGATCTAATACATAAAGACCGGATGATGCCAGTGATCCTGCAGACAGTGGCACGTACCTGCTCCCTGACCTGTTCACCTTTCTCTCACAGGTGGATGGTGACATCATGGTCTCTTTGCACACGCAGCTGTGGTGGAGGCATCCAGATGCGCCGAGTCACATGTCAGCGCCTGACAGCAGAAGGCACCTTTATCCCAATGTCGAATGAGGCTTGTGCTGAGGTGTCCAAGCGCCCTGTGGACACACAGAACTGTAACAGACAGCCCTGTGTTGAGTGGGTGGCCTCCTCCTGGGGCCAGGTAAGGAACAAGGCAGCAGTCCAAGGACAGCCTCATAGTGTGGACTAGGAAAAAGAGACAGAAAATGAGGGAAGTGATTTTGCAATTTGGTGTCTTTAGGTTATAGTTTGCAGGCTTTTGAGGAGGCAACTAACTTGTTCAGCTCTTACATCTCTGCATATGATGCACTACCTATTTGAATTTCTGGAGCTTCCCATGATCCCTAGAAATGCTGCTTGTGAACAGGACTTTTACTGCAAACCCCTGTATCATCCCCAGTGGAAGTCTGCAGTTCCTTGTTATAGTGACATGTGACACATCTGAGAAATAGCTTTCTTGAAGTCTTAATTCCCTTTACCAACCAGTGAGTGTGTTTCAGCCTTGTCTAACAGGAGTCAGGATTGATGATTGTGATAGGTTTGAGGCAGGAAAGTTTTACAGAGTTGCTGATGTTGCCTGAGAAAGCCAAAAAGTGTGAGCTTTCTTGATTTGCCTCATGATGAAATGCAGAATGGAGGGCTAGAAACATTTTCAGAATACTTCATGCTGTTTTGCAGATCTTCAAATTCTCCTTTTGCAGATTGCATTACATTAAGTTTTATTAATGCGTTGGTAGTAAAAAGTGTCTTCAGCTACTAGAATATGGTATTGTTCACTACTTGAAAACAGCTTTATTTATCTCATGAAATATAATTGAGGTATTGTATTACATTTATAAGTAAAGCTTGGAATTATCCTTTTATATAAAAGAAGCAAATTTTCACTCCCTGTGGAATTCCAGGAAAGGACTGGATTATCCTTGGAAAAACCCAACTGCCTCATTCTTATTTGTAGAGTATTATAGGTTGTATTGTTCCTCATGACATCATACTCCACTGAGACAATCAAATAGTTCAGAATTAATTTCTAAGACCTAACCTCTGTTCATTATCATATAGTATTTCTTCTACTTAGCTTTAAAAAAATCAACTTCCACATGGTTCTATACTGCTCAGTCTCCAAGCCAGAAGATACAGTTACGAACATATCACTGGGTCAGTGGATCAATGTCTTTCTTGGTATATGGTGAGGTATCAGGACTACCTAGTCTACCCTCACCTCTAGAATTAATTCCTTTCCTTCATTTAATGTTACTGGTGGTTTGGTCTCCACTATGTAGTCCCACAGTGTTTTCAAACTAGTGAATCAGGCTTGCTGATGATGAGAACTGCTATACCCTGCAGATATCACAGAAGTGCTCCACATACTCCAGTGAATGACGTTTCCAATGTGAGAGTTGACTGGGACCAGCTGGAGACTTAATAGTTACTGCTTCTCTCTGCCAGTCATCAGGGAGGGAAGAAATAGCGGAAGAAACGGAATATTATTTGAGGAATGTATGGTAGTGTGAAACAGGCCTCCTACTGATGAGGGGGCGAAGGTGGCAGAGGGATCAGTCAGCAGCCCTCCCCTGGGAAAAATTCCTGCCTCGTACTAACATCCTATTGTTCAACCCTCAGTTGTTCTTGAATATAATTCTCAGATACTTGGAAAAACAGTTTCCTAACAGTTGATATAATTTTAAAAGGGCACAAATATATGCTTCATACCTATAGCTAACTACATTTTGATTGAAGAAGATCAGAAAAGTTAAACAGAAATGTATGATTGTTAAGCTTGAATAGGTTAGGATAAGCTCAGTATTGGAGTAAGCTTGCACATTTACTTTATCTGCCATGCTTGTTGCTTTTGTTTATTGTCCTTCAATGCTTTTAAATTACTAAATTGAGTGAAATATGTTCTTTGTTCAATGCATTATTAGTTATTTGGCCATAATTGTGATAGGACAAGCTGCAAAATGCTCAGTAAAAGTAGGGTATTGAGATTTCCTGTATGGATCATAGGCTCTTGGCTATTGACGTGAGAGCATTTAATTTGCCCTAGCAGATGTATGTTGGATTGAACTATTGAAGAAAAGAGGTAATGAATCTAGAGAGCAGATATAAAAATGCAGTTTTAGTGCTGCTAGAGGAGAGTGAGGTAGAGCAGATGATTGTACACTCAGCCTTCAATGCCTGCAGAGGTGCAGAAAGTGCTTGAAATCTCAAGAGTCACTGAATGGTAATCTGCAGTTTATTTCACTAGCAGTCATATAAAATGGGAACAAGACCCTGCCTCTTACCTCCTTTAAGTGATTCTTCTCTGTTCACAGTGTAATGGGCCTTGCGTTGGACCACGACTGGCTGTACAGCACAGACAGATATTTTGCCAGACCAAAGATGGGACTTCTGTGTCATCTGATCAATGCAGTGCCTTACCAAGGTAGGACAGGAATCTCTTATGTCAGAATCTACAACCCTCTTCAGAGATATTGAATGGACTAGTGACTTAACTGACAACTTAATGGTTTCCCCTATGTGACAAAGAAGTCATTCTGCAAACTGTGCAGTTATATGTTACAAATCTCATCAGGCTTAAGCCCAGACTTCCATATTTGTTCCTAGGAGATCCAGACCAGTTGTTCAACAACTGGAAAGCCTTCTATGCATGCCAAATCCTGACTGAAGGTCTGTGCTATTTCTTCTTAAGCTGCCAGTCTTCTTCTCAGTTATTTAAACACAAACTTTAACGGGGGAGGGGGGAAGAGGGGGGAAAAAAAGGACTCCACAGCTTTTGTTTTCTGGCAGATAAACTCCCTTGTCAACAATGTAAAGATGCTGACTTTACATAAGCCTTAGGTATGCAAATCATGGCTGATCATGACTGAAAATTAAGGTAATTGGCTCACGGACTCCCACTCACAAATTTTCATCATCTGTTTGACAAATAGATACGAGCCAAATTTGCCTACGCATCTTCTGTGAGACTGTGTTGAGAAGGGGGATTTCAGAGAATTCTTTTTGTTTCAACTAGCTTTTAAAGTCATAATAAAATGTTACAAAGCCCTGCTGGACCACACTGGTCACCATTCATTGCACCTTTCAGCAGACCACTGGTTTGGCCGTTCGTGGAGAGGAAATTTCAGCCAAATCCTCAGTTCAAATAGTTCAAATAGTCATTTAACCCAGTATTGGTATACCAGTGTGTGCCCACTGAGGACCTGGTCCTTGGGAACAGTCAAAAACTGTTGCCTTCACTTGCACCGTTTGAAGACCTGAACCATACAGTGGTCTGTGTGAATTAGCTTTGGGATATGTGATGCTTGCTATTCCTCCATCCCTCCCTCCTGCCCACAGGCCACTGAGCACCCAGAACTGCTGGACTGATGTCTGTGGTGTGCACTGGAGGGTCAGCCTGTGGACCATCTGCACGGCTACATGTGGAAACTATGGCTTCCAGTCCAGGCGTGTCGACTGCGTGCATGTCCGCACCAACAAGCCCGTGATGGAACATCACTGCTCATGGAGGCCAAGACCGTCTAACTGGCAGCGCTGCAACATCACACCCTGTGAAAATGGTACTTTGCTGAGAGAACAGGAGGCAGACAGTGCAGGGGTAGGAAGGAAGACAGAGATGTCTCTCCGAAATGCAGCACTGGACCTTGTAGCTGGGCATCCTGGGGAAATTCCAGCCTGAACATCTGCAAAATACAGTGTCCAAAACTCAGCATCCCAGAGAAGAATGCTGCCCATTTTCAGGTTTTTTGGGAATGGTGTTAGTGCTGGGGATTGTGTCCCCTTGCTAATAGCATGAAAAATAACTCATACAGTCTTAATAATTAATACTGTCTTCTGGAGTGAGTCCAGAGGAGGGCCACCAAGTTGTTCAGAGGATAGAGCATCACATCTATGAGGAAAGACTGAGAAAACTGGGATTGTGCAGCCTGGAAAAGAGAAGGCTTTGAGGTGTCCTAATTTCAGCCTTTCAGTACCTCAAAGGAAATTACAGGAAAGATGGGGGCAAATCTACTTACAAGAGTGTGTAGTGACAGCACAAGGAGGAATGGATTCAAACTGAAATAAAGGAGGTCTAGATTAGATATTAGATAATAAGAAGAAAATCTTTGCTTTGAAGGTGGAGAGGCACTGGAACATGTTGCGCAGGGAAGTGGTGGTTGCCCCATTCCTGGATGTATTCAAGGCAAGATTAGATGGGGCTTTCAGCATCTTCGTCTAGAGGAAGGTGTCTCTGCCTATGGCAGAGGGTTGGAACTAGATGATCTTCCCTTCCAACCCAAACCATTCTATGATTCTAGAATTAACTTTCAGTTAATGGTACAGACAGAAAGAAAAACACAAATGACAACCAAGCTTACAGCTGTAGTTCAAATGTGGTAGGTAGGTTGATGATGGGGAATCCAGACAAGGCTGCTTTTTTTCAGGTGGCAAACAAATTAGGTCTGACAAAGGACTAGAAAAGTGATTGATATTAAAACACCCCAAATGAACAAAGGAGAATAGAGGATGTGCCTGTTTGAAAATGATGCTCCCATCCTCTAAATTGCAAGTCAGTTGCTGTCTAATCATTGCAGCAAATGCTGCAGCAGAATCCCCTGGGCTTGCCTATGTCCACACCAGCTGACACTCCGTCTCAGTAGAGGCAAAGTGTACTACATAGTCCAAACTCATGATCAGTTTTGGGAGTGTTAATGGAAGCTGAAGGGGTGAGGGAGCTTGCAGGTGCCAAGAAAGATCTTTGCTGTCACTCCAGCCTCTTTCTTCTATATAGAAATATAGATAACAGTGGAGTTGTTTGGCACAGACGTCACTGGAGAGGGCCGTACAAGTGCCCCCTGATGTTTCCCCTTTCCATCCTTTACATGGGAAGTGGGACTTCCTCAGGCAACAACACACCCAAGGTATTGCAGGGATACTGGACAGTTTTCCAACCTGAAGCTAAAAAGTGGGAGGCTGTGTGCCTCAAAAACTGTCCAACTGATACCAGGACCTAAGTCCTAGTGGGGTTCAAAAAGCATCTTAACATCTTCATGCTGGGCTGTGTTCTGCAACACGTGTGTGAAAAACACAATACAATACCTGGTCAGCTTGGATGACACTCCCATACAGTGGCTATTCAAATGTAAAAGATTGGCCAAAGTGTCTCTGAGCTACTCTATTAAAGTAAGTTTCCAGTTTTATTTGCTACTTCATCTTTGGTTTAACAACTGTTAGGAAATTCCTAAAATCTCTCTAAAATGGTGATAGATGACAAACACAGCGTTGGAGCAGCCTCAGAAGCCCTCTCCCCAAGCTTTGAAAGCAAAGGTTGCCCACCTCATTCTCTTTTGATGTTTTGGCTACTTGCAGTCCACAGTCTTTGCAACAAGTCAAGCTAACGCTCATAGTGACACCTCCCAACACAAAGGTTGGCCACCCAAGGAAATGGTCTCAGGTAAGAAATCCTTCTTCCATTGTCTCACCACCATTTTTTCTTTTTTGTTTCCCCTATGGCAGTGGAGTGCAGAGACACTACAAGGTACTGTGAGAAAGTGAAGCAGCTCAAACTCTGCCAGCTTACCCAGTTTAAGTCACGTTGCTGTGGGACTTGTGGAAAATCTTGAAGACAGACAAAATGAAAATGGAGGAACAAGGGGATCACAGCTTTGCTTCACCGAGGCAAGGGCTTTTGCAGAAAATACAAATGGGATGGAAATATCTTTTTCATTTTATTTATTTATTTCCCTTAAAAAAAAAAATGGAAAACAGCACCTTTTACCAACTCATTGTTGTAAAGGGTCTTGACAAGTTTTCCCTTCTATGAATCTGGGAGACAGAATGCAGCAAAACATGGTCATGAGGTTAGACCATAAAGAGTCAATGCCAAGAGCAAGAGAGGAGTGGGGCTTCTCCATAATTATGCATAAGCCTGGGGGATACACCAAGAGACAGGTGAGGAAGAGGACCAGAATCACACCTAGCATCACATTACAGAATCACAGAATCAACAAGGTTGGAAGAGATCTTCAGGATCTCCTGGTCCGACCATCAACCCAGCATCACCATAAGCACCACTAAACCATATCCCTAAGTGCCATATCCAGATGCCTCTTGAGCACTTCCAGAGATGGTAACTCTATCACCTCCCTGAGCAACTTAATCCAATGCCTAACCACTCCTCTAATGATTTTTTTTTTCTAACATTTAATCTGAGCCTCCCCTGGCACCACTTGAGGGCATTTCCTGTCATTCTTTCATTTGAAACATGGCAGAAGAGACTGACTCCCACCTCACGATAACCTTGTTTCAGGTAACGGTAGAGAGCAATGATATACCCCATAAGTCTCCTCTTCTCCCAGCTGAACAAGCTCAGTTCCCTCAGCTGCTCCTTATAGGATATGTTGTCTAGACCTTTCACTGGTCTTGTCACCTTTTCTGGACATGCTCCAGCACTTCAATGTCTTTTCTGTTGTGAGGGGCCCAAACTGAACACCAGGTTCAAGGTATGGCCACACCTGCACCAATTTACAGAAGTACAATCACANTAATCCAATGCCTAACCACTCCTCTAATGATTTTTTTTTTCTAACATTTAATCTGAGCCTCCCCTGGCACCACTTGAGGGCATTTCCTGTCATTCTTTCATTTGAAACATGGCAGAAGAGACTGACTCCCACCTCACGATAACCTTGTTTCAGGTAACGGTAGAGAGCAATGATATACCCCATAAGTCTCCTCTTCTCCCAGCTGAACAAGCTCAGTTCCCTCAGCTGCTCCTTATAGGATATGTTGTCTAGACCTTTCACTGGTCTTGTCACCTTTTCTGGACATGCTCCAGCACTTCAATGTCTTTTCTGTTGTGAGGGGCCCAAACTGAACACCAGGTTCAAGGTATGGCCACACCTGCACCAATTTACAGAAGTACAATCACACCCCTGGTCCTGCTGGCCACACTATTCTTGATACATGCCAAGATACCATAAGCCTTCTTGGCCACCTGGGCATGCTGCTGCTACATAACCACATGTTCAGCCACTGTCAAGCAGCCCTCCGAAGGTCCCTTTCTGCTGAACAGCTCCCAAGCCACCCTTCCCTAAACCTGTAGCGTTGTTACATGGGGTTGTTGTGACTCAAGGGCAGGACCCAGCACTTTGCTTTATTGAGCCTCATGCAGTTGTCCTCAGCCCACCAATACAGTCTGTCAAGACCCCTCTGCAGACCCTTTCTTCCCTCTAGCAGACCAACACTCCCACCTAATTTGGTGTCATCTGCAGACAGACTGAGGATGCACTCAGTCCCCTCAGTTTGACAGGTCATGGTGTACTGGAGAAAGAAAAAA
The DNA here is from genome assembly GCA_013396655.1 of Campylorhamphus procurvoides. Taxonomy (NCBI): domain Eukaryota; kingdom Metazoa; phylum Chordata; class Aves; order Passeriformes; family Dendrocolaptidae; genus Campylorhamphus; species Campylorhamphus procurvoides. The sequence continues at coordinate 19,519 of WBMV01008853.1, read as the reverse complement.
AAAAGAAAAAGACTAAACCAAACATTTAACTATGTAGTATACAATGTTTCATCTGTATTAGACTACCTTGAGAATACAAGCATATGAGTCTGCTTTATAAACTTATTCGTTACATCCAAGATTGGAACCCTTCTTTTTAATTTCTAAATCTCTCCTTCTCACGCCAGGCCTGGAAATTATTTCATTGGGATATCCTTGTTATCTTTGAGGATCTGGTGTCTGGGGAAGTTAAACAATGGTCTGTAACATAAGTGGATCTAAAATACACCTGAAAATGTTCCCAGTTTGAGCTTGTGAAGGAGAATTGGGGATTGAAGCGTTGCCCTCAGCACAGAGGCAAGGTGATGATGTTAATTATTATCCAGATGAAGGAGAGAACGCGTGATCTGCTTGACAGACTGTAGTACAAACCTGCAAATGCTGTTCCCTAATGAGCACAGGCAGGAAAGGTAGAAATTGTGATAACAGGAAGTACTTTTCATACTGCATCCTACTAGCACTTACTTAGAAAGAGGAGTATCAGTTTCCAGAGTTCAGGTGCTTTCAGTCCTGGAGTTTTCTAAAGGAGCTCGAAGAAATGGGTTTTCCTAACCTACTAACACAAAATTTCTCTCTCCTGGCAGCCAAGACTTCTGCACAAGGAGTAGAAAAGTGGTTTATTCTGATTTCTTGTGGTTGTTTCTAATCAGTAGAAACAGAATGGATTTAGCATCAGCCCCAGAGGACTAATGCAAATAATTTTAACAAACTTGCTCCTCTCCATCTGCCTCCCACAACAAAACAGGTATTATAAAGCAGCAGATCTTTAAGTCCATATGTAGCACCCTGAAGATACCGTCTAAAAAGTGAGACTCAAACATCGCACCCACAGCATGATTTTGTATGTAGGCTATGAGTCTTTCCCCTGGCCAGCAGCAGTGGTTATTCAGCCAGTGAACTGCTCCACGCTTTAAGTTCCTGTGTATTGTCTGCTCTGCTTAGAATAGGGTGCTAAAATTAGAGGAAATCTGCAAAGTAAGGGTTTGATAATTGTGGAGCTTTAAAGAGCTACCTGGATCTCAGGTTTTGGTTCAAGACCTCTAAATTAAAGAGAGTGGTTCTGCCTCTGCTGTAACCCCTGGCAAGGCTGGTGTCTTGTGGCATGCTAATGAAATGCTGTTCAGGTTTTGCTATGCTACAACTTCCATAACATGCGATTTTTCAGCAAAGGTATGAGTCCATTTTTAAGACCAGTGCCAGGTTCATGTCATTAAACTGTTTTACACTGGCTTACTTCAAAATACAACTGGCAGTGAATGCTCTTAATACAAGTGGGTTTTCAAGAAACAGTGTTGCTAAATATCAGTGTAACTTGTTATTTAAAAAAATTCATTTCTGTGTATGTAAATGTGTATCTTTTCTGTATATTTATTAGGATTTCTTGTATAAAAAGTGCAATATTAATAACTGTACATTATTTTGTCCAGATAAAACTATTTTGGTGGAGTTTTTTTGATCTCCCCAGAATTTTGTTCCTCTAAAATCTACAGTAATAGTGTATTTCTCTTAATTTTAATAGCACTTGCATTTAATTTGGGATCTGCTTCACTGTGCACAGAGTGCTTTATAAACTATGACATGAGGGAGGGATGATGTTTTTAACTTGTGAAATGATAGTTATGCATGGAATGAAGGAAAATTCCTTAATAATATAATAACAACAATGGCGATGATGACAATGTGATGGATATTTCTGGTACATTAGTTAACAAAAAGCAATATGGAGAAGTACTTTCATTTGTTTAAAAGCAAAACATGTTAAGGTGATCACATGTTCCATAATATCTGTGTAACTATGCACAGGATAAACATGAAGGATCTGATCGTGAGTGGCTGCTGTGTTGTCTCTGCACAGTGTTGATTTAATTTCACATGTCTGTCTTCTGAACTGTGACTTGGCAACATCTCAGTAAGATAAGGAATGCTGGGTATTTTAGGAAATGATGCTTTTCTTCTCTAAAGAGAAAACAAAACAGCAAATTTGTATTTCTATAACTTTTTGTCCAAGTAATGCAGGTTACTTATTTAACTACTACTGTCTGATGTGTTGTTTTTTTATCTTAAAAACAAAAGCCAAATTATCAAAGCTCTTGGAGTTCTCTGTCCTGATTCTGTATTATGATAGCAGCACACATCTGTTACACAAAGTACGCATAAGGTACCTGCCTTGGGGAAAGAGCATGTCTTTACTCACTTTTAAAGGTCTCCAGCCATTAAGATTCTGTACCCTGTCTTGGAGATACGTTTCAATTCTTCATTTGCCTTGTTTTATTTTTTTTTACTAATGTCTTGCCTCTTTTGCTCTTTCAGAAGTATAAAGCCATCACTACTGGCCCAAGGATCATGGAAATCAATAAAAGTATACTCCTTTTTTTTCTATACAGCAGCTCTTCAAGACTTATAACTTCCCTCAGCAACTTATGGCTTGAAGAAACACCTCTTAATTCATGTTTTCCTTATAGGGTGCTGCTGCTCAGTAATGGAGTTGCCGGCTATCTGACTGACCTGAAGGATCAGGTGTATACATCAAAGGAATCCTAGTACTGGTCAGAATTGCAAGTGGAAAGAAGAAAAAAAATTAACAAAGCAGAAACATTTTTTCTTAACAAAAGCAAAATCGAGTTTTGAAAACTAAGCTCATTCTTGCTGTTGCCCTTTTCAAACAAATAATGTATCTTCTACAAGCAAACAGTTGTTCTGCTCTGATTTACTGACAGTTTTGCTTGTATGATGTTCCTGCGTATGTTTTTTGGATAGCTAAACTGCAGGTAAATAACACCTCACACATACTCAGAGAAACAAGTCAGAGACCAGATCTAAGACTTCCAAGCAACAGTACTAAAGGCAATGGGATTTTCATCATTCACTTTGAGTTAAAAAAAAGGTATAGAAGCTGGCATTGATGTAAAATGAACAGCAGCCTAGCTTAGGTTCCCAAGAGAGTAATTATTCTCTTTTTACGTATGGCTTTAATTACCAGTCAAGTCAAAAAGCTTTCAAAACCTTCAAAGGAAGCTTACAGTTTTGTTCTCCCTACTAATTTTCCTCACAAAATCAAAACAGTTCTGGAAAAAACTAGAAAAATATGATGCTGAAGACCTACTCATGGCCCCTGTTATGTGGCAAGGTAAGAACAACTAAACTACTCCAGGCATCCATGTCTACATGCATTATCTTAAAACAATAGAAGCCATAGGCAGAAGTTTGCAAAGTGACCTTTAGCTGGAAATTTTCTTTCTGCTAACTGGCTGCAGTCATATGGATTGCAGTTGAAGCTTTTTGACTTAAGTTACTCTCCTTTTTAGAAGCTACCTTATCAAATTAAAGGCTAGTGATCACCTTGCTATCTGTTTGGTACTCAAACACTGATTCATTAATAAATTTGGTTATTCTATATCAGCATAAGCTGACACTTCTTTTTGTATAAGGTGAGCCAAAAGCTTCCTCTTTTTCAGATTTTCAGGACTGTAAAAGTCCTCAAAACTTTTTAATGACAACTTTCAGCAAGTCACTTGTCATTTCCACTAATCATTGAGTGAATTAGCTTCATTCATTTAGTTACCTAATTTTTAACAGAGCTGCCTTCAAACTGCTTTGAATGTCAGATTTTCTCACAGAGTATCAGTGTATACAGATGGAAAGTTCAGAACTGCTAATGCTAACTATGGACTGCATATTAGCTGCAGACCACAATTTGGGAATCATTAATTTAGCCATTCCTTTCATCCTCTTTTTTAAAGGTATATATATTTATCAATAGTATTATGTATTGACTGTTCACTCTTGTAAAACTTAACCAAAGAATCTGTCAAGTACTTGAGTTTGCACAAAATTGAGGGAGAGAGAAAAATCAGACCTCCTTTCCCTACTGATCTTATACATTTCTCACACCAAAAACATATTAATCGTAGTTTCACCTATATTGCTTTTTATTGTCTTCAGCCAATATCTTCCCTCCAGTCAACCAAAATCTAATCTAAGATCTGGTCATATACATAGTCATTTTAATAATTTTTTTATATAAAATTTTCACTAAGGCGTTTCAATTGCATGCAACCCAACATGGTTTTTATCCAGATTTATAAGGGGGAAAGCCACATATCAGCACCTTCCCTTCTGACTGAAATACTTGTTTCTATTCTCACCTCCTTTTTCACTGAGGTACAATATTTCTTCCCATTCTCAACTTCACATGTGAAGACACGAACACAACAATACATTTTATTCTCCACCTCTCCCTCTGAGAAGCAAATACAGTACTCAGTCTTATCTTTCCTTCAGTGATCACTGATGAAAATGACTGGAAAGTCCATGAAGTCACAGAGTCCAGCCCCTCTTTTTTACCAGAATAGTTACAAAACCTGAAACAGACTCTACTGAGCCATCCAATGCACTTTGTGGTGATTGAGGCAGCAAAGCTGAAAGTAAGCGAGTGCCTTCACATTAGAGAAGTGTCACAGCAGGGTCTATCTGGAAGAGTTTTTTCAAATAAAAATAAACTGGCAAAACAGAGCAGAAAGTATTTCATGAAATGTGTTTCATCAGCAGTTGTTCCTCACTGATCTGAGTTTGTACACTAGCTCTTCCTCATATAGAGAAGGCTTTATGCGGGGAGATAAAAGGTTATTGCAGAAAAGAAAAAAAATTGCTTCTGAACAATAAAAAAGCAAATGGGAAAAAAATTAAACAAAATCGATCTTGTAAGTACTATTTCTACAGATGCTGAGGGCAAAGCATATACCCTGTCACTGACAGGAAAAGTAGCTGATAGCATAATGTAATAAATAAAAGTGTGAAGGTTGAAGTATTTGCTGCCAACGTGGCCAGCTATAACCCCAATCAGGTACAATTCATTATCATGAGAATCTTGCTAGTGCGTTTTGTTTTGTTTGTAATGCAGGAAGTCCACTGGGCATACTTTGCCGTTCATGCATACCAGCTTTACACTGGTGCCTGACTTTGGAACTGTGGCTCGGAAGGCATATGTCGAGAGGCCTACACGCACTTCCAGCACATAAGAAATAGAGGATTGCATGGGAATGTCTTCAATGCCCTTCTCTTAGTCTGTACCAGTTATACTGCCTTAGACTGCTCTGAATGGCACATGTTGATAGTCCATGAGGTATGGCAGATGGGAAGGAGTGACACAGCATTTCACTACATCAATTTCTCCTTGGCATCTCACTGTCACAAAAGCCTAATGCTGCTCCTTTCTCCCTCACTTGTCTATATAGCTCCAAAGATCTCTGCAGACTTTTGACTCTGAGAGCTGATTTAATTACTAAATTTAAATACTCAAATTATTTCTTTCAAAGGAGAGTCGTTATCCTACAATGCTTCTTCCACTCTTCCTTCAAAAGGACTGCCTCTTTCAGCAAGAGCAGCAGCTCTTGAGGAACATGGGCACCATGTTTCTAAGGGCCAGATTCCTCTGCACAGGATTATGGGTGTAGATACTGCAGCATCATCTTTAAACTCAGGCAGCTAAACAAGCCCCATACCACAAAATGCTCATCGTTCACCAGAGGCATCTTTCTTGTCTTGCAGGGTGCCTCCACACTTGCCCAGACACACAAATACCCAGGGTACCAGGCTAATTTTGGCTAAATTCCTGAGATTATAGTACAGCTGCAGAACAGCAGGCAGGACTGCACCAGCCGATGCCTCAGTTTAACAGAGCCCAGGGAGGAGCCTCCTTTCTGCAAACAGAGCAAGTGCTCTGCAACAAGGGAGGAGCACAGAAACACTTCCTCTAGCTTGAGGAAGGGATAGGGGTTTTGAAACTCTGATAACTCAGGGTTTTAAGCCTAAACAATGAACAGAGGGTCTGTTGCTTGATTGTGTTGCACTTCTCTATCCTTCCTGCTAACACATTCCTTACTTCTTGGGAGAGGAAAAAGGGGTAAAACCAAGAACATTGTCTAAGCCTTTAAGCCCTTTGCAAAAAAAAGTTTTATACTTGCATAGATATACAGAAAAGAATGCCATTGCATATGGCAAAAAGGGAAAGAGACATCAGAGGGTTGCACTCTGGTTACTTATAAATACTGTTAATTTAAGCAGTGGCAGGATAGGAACAATTCCATAGTAAACACATAGTTACCCACACATGCTTAGGATGACATGGACATGGGAAACCACTCACTACCACTACCCTCTTTAATACTATAAAGTAGACTGCTGCTTCAAGATCTTGCATTGTTTGTATACAAACTCCCTAGGGCCAGTGGGAAAGCATGAAATAATAAAACATGAGCCAGAAGGATCACACCAGACAGGTTGGGAACAGCTTGCTCTCCAAGTGAGGAGGCAAGATGTATTTCTTTTCTCTTAAGGAAATGCTTAATGGTTGGGCTGAGGAGCTTTGGGGCTATATGAAGACTTCAACCCTTTTCAACATGCTGCTTTTTTCTTTTTTTTAAAGCATAAATTATTGCTTTAAATAAATAGCCAATAAGGTTAGTGAATGTTTGTTAAAACACTTCACCTTCTGAAACACTCTTGGAGTCAGTTTTCAAGTAATACCATACAACCTAGTGATTTTATTAACAAAAAAGAAAAACCTCACTGTTAGCCCACTACATACAAATCACAGAAAATCAAATCCAGCTGTGCAGGGAGGNTCCCTTTCCTTCCCTTTCCTTCCCTTTTTTTTTGCCCAGCAATGCCAGTATGCTCTACCCTGTGTGATGGCATTTGGAAGTGCCACATGAGCCCTTTTATGGTCTAGAAACTGAGGGCAGTTCACACCAACAAGCACGGCACTAGTGAACTGGTAGAAACAATGACCGTACAACTGAACACACCATTGCCTGTTTCAGAGTTATTCTGTTTCTTCTCTACTGAATGCAGCCTAAAACATCTGTGGGACAGACATGCAGTCAGATAAAGAAGTGAAAATCAGGTTGCCCCAAAGCAGTATATCTCTCAAAACCATGAAGAGAGGCACAACTTATGAAACTACTGCTTCCAGTGTGGGAAAGAAGCAGACACTACTACTGTAGCAGAAAGAGACATTTGTAGTGGGATGAGCCCAAAGTAAATGCTGTCAGAAAATTCATTATGGGAGTTTCCCATCCCAGTGAACCCAGACCACATTTCTTTGCACAAACACCTCTTTCCAACTGAGATAACATGGACACCTGGGAAGATTCTATCCAAGCCCCAAGAAGGGCCTTTTTTTGTCTTGCAAAGAAAAGGTTTCATTTTTCATATATTAAGTTCAGCTGCCTTCTGTTTCCTAAATACCATGCCCAGGTTCATATTGCTTCCCTCTGCGATATGAACACCCTCAGTCCTTGCTGAAGCATACCACTTATCTTTCTACACTTTCTCCTGAAACACTTTGCTCTGCTTAGTAGTCTGTAGTTAGGTGAAGCCCCTTTTAGAATTTGTAGTGGTAAAGTTTTCACAAATTTGCCACTTGTTCATATTTCTAGATCATAAGTATATAATTTAATTATATTTTTGTCCTATTGCCAACTGCAAATCTTCCCCAGCTGGATTGCCTTCTCCAGATGTAAGGTACTGGGGTTGGCAGTCCTTGCAGGCACAGGTGGTTGAAAGGCTGATATCACACAAGTCAAAAACAAATGGATTAGTTACCTCCCCCATTATTCCAGATAACTTGCTTTCTTTGGGAGTTGTTTCATTCTGTTTCTCACTTGGAGAACAGGAGAATTCCGTAATTTGATCAGCTTTTTCACGGTCAGGAGCTGCAGTGCTACCTTACCCGTGGCTAAGAAAACGTTTTTAACTTTCTATTAGCTGCTGTCCCTCTAACAAGTAGTTTAAACATGTCTCCTAAATTCAGCTCTTGAGCTTATAAATTGCCAAACAGATTGTGCTGTGACCTAGAGATCAGTGATGCTGGCTGGTTCTCCTCTTCTATGCAAGTAGAAGCTATCCCTCCAAACAGCCGCAGCAGTGTACACACATGGAACTGTTCCTGTGCACAGCTGACATTTTTGGCAATGTACACAGTAATCAATACTGCTGTAGTAAGTGACTGTGGCAGTGACATTTTTCATCCATTATTGCTTAGCACAATCCTCCTTGTTCTTTTTTTGCATGCTTCATGGTACAACTCTCCTGAATGCCTTTCTCAACTGTGCCAAAGACAAAGCCCGTTTGTTTCATCCTTTCATTTTAGCTTTTGAAACACTCCTTGACAGTAGCCTTTGTACTTCAGCCAGTGTTTAGGTGTTCATGCCATTATCCATTCTTCAAAAGTAGGATGTTGACTGCAGCTAACTTCTCTCTCTCCACTGATTTGTTCACTGAGAAGTGTTGTCTTGTGCTGCATCATGAGCACATGGTCACAGAAACACAGAATGATTAAGGTTAGAAGAGACCACAGTGGGTGCTCTCGTCCAACTTTCTTGTTCAAGCAGGGTCATCCTAGAGCACATTGCACTGGATCACACCCAGGTGGTTCTTGAATATCCAGTGAGGAAGACTCCACAACCTCTCTAGGCAACCTGTTCCAGTGCACAGTCACTTCCACAGTAAATAATATCTTCCTCATTTTCAGGAGGAACTTTCTATGCATCAGTTTCTTCCCACTGTGTCTTGTTCTACTGCTTAGCACCACCAAGAAGAGCCTGGCTCTATCCTCTTGGCATGTTCCATTAAGGTACTTACAGACATTGATGAAGCTCCCTCTCAGTTGTCTCTTCTCTAGGCTGAACAGGCCCAACTCAGCGTTTCCTCATAAGAGAGATGCTTCAGTCCCTTAATCACCTTAGTGCTTTACCACTGAGCAGCCCATGTCTGGTGTCCATTAGTCAAGTCTGGTTACCTGAGCCATGTTTTTCTTCACTTCTCATCTGCACCTAAGTCCGTATTAGTGCAAAAGTGTGGTGCACTGTAGAGACATTAACTTTACTAAAATAATGATTTGCCCTCAGTGAGATAAGCCTTCTGATCTATCCCATTGTGAAGTCAGAAAGCACTTATGTTACCAAAAAAAGGGGAAACAGGCAGCTGCAGGAGAACACAGTGAAACTGCAGCAGACCAAGTTTTAGTCAGCTTTAATTACTTTGGAATCACACCTTTAGTCACCCAAGTGAACTCTCTTTGGTTTTAGTGTTAGCATATATTGGTTTTCATAAGTCCTCAACACATATAGGTACAAGTCAGAAAAAAAGCCAAGCCTATGTCTTATGCCATGAAAATGTTGGATTTAAACCAGTTGTGTTTGCTGGATGCTGGTGTGAGCTGGTCCACTGTTTGGAAAATCAAGATTCCTATTGTTAATGTTCAAAATCCAGAATTACTAATGCTAATTAGAATATTGCATTGCTATCCAGACTGATAAGGCTAACTCATTTCCATCCAGCAAAATAGATCCACAAACCTCTAGTAAAGATAGTTTTACACACTAGACCCCCCTTGCTCTGCATTGCCTGTCAGTCACATTAAAGAGTTGAAAGAACATTTGGGGAGATTTCACATGTAAAAGAACAATCTCTCCTGCAGTCACAAGCCTTCATATAAATTCTCTTTCAGAACTGACAGAAGTACAGACTGATAAATAAAATCAGAAAAATTATTGAATCAAAGGAGACAGGAAAGAAAAAGTATTTTTCTGTTGAAGTTCAGTATTAAAGAAATGAAGGTTCAAGGGGGCTGGTAAGAGGAGAAGCTGAAAAAAAAAGTGCCAGACATACTTCTTCAGTACTTCCCTACAGGTGAGTGAATATTTTACAGATTCCTGAATTTCTGAAGGCTGTGTGGAGTCATCAATGACTGCATATTGTGGCCCTTCTGTATAGTGTAATCTGTAGAGATTTATGTAGTTTTTCCTGCTGCAAGCACATAATTTTTCATTGAACTAGAGCCTATGTTTAGAAAAGGCTCCTAGGACCGATTCAAGGACTCCAAGTGAAGCAGAAACACTGTGCCTTTAGGTTATTGTTTCAGTTGCTTCCCACCCTCAGGGTTAAGTACTCATTTTTTCATATGGAATGTGTTTGGCTTTAACTTGCAAGCACTTATGGAAATTTTCTATCCCAACACATTTCAAAGCTTTTCTGAAGTTTTAAAGTGCATTTATAGAAATTGTCTTCCACTTCCTCTGTAAATGCCGCTTTGATGGTCAAACACAAGCTTTTCACAGAATCATAGAATCAAATATAAATAGAGTTGAAAGGGACCTGCAAGAATCATCAAGCATGCAATAGCTCTAGCTAGCACTCAAGCTAAATACTCAGGAAACAGGTAGAGATGCCAGGAGTAAGAGAGAGGAAAATTTAGGAAAGTGGAATGCTCTTAAGAAGTCAGAAAGTTTCGTAGTGTTCATGGAACACTCATAAGCCTACAGAAAGCACTTTGGACAGAGAAATTAACAGTTCTGGTGAGAAGCTTAATACTGGCTCTATCCAAAAGATAGTATCACTCTAGTTGCTGGCTGAACTGTAGCAATATATGACAATTTCAATCCTTGAACATTTCTGGTACCCATCCAGGAACCTGCAGTGAAGAGCTTTTACTGAAAATCTTCCCTTGCAAGGTGTCGGTATAAGGTGGTATCTCTGGAATGAAAACCTCCCATCTGATATCTTAGTTCTGGGCAGCACAGTGACACAGTTAATGAAGGTGCACTATTCAATAATATTTATCCAGCAACTGTACCTTTCGTATGTGTCTTTGATGCGAGTACTGAAGAAGTCTGGAATCCCAGACTTACCCAGCAATGACTTTTATATGTGACTTCACAGCATGTAACACTTGTTCTACCTCTGTTCTTGTGGATGCAGCTGAACCCCCATTACACCAATAATAATGTATATTACGAAGAGGTCTCTTTATTAGTGTCTATAGTGTCTATTAGGATGACATCTCCTTCAATTAATGAGCAAGTGTTAGGTGGGAAAAACAAACACAAAATACAGAGAAACAAGGATCAATGTGTCTTTTCCTTGGATTTTATGTTCTTCATTTGTGCAAATGATCCAGGAAAAGTCACTGACAGGGAAATAACTTTAAGAGCTCTTTAAATATAAAACCAGTTACTCATTTGAAAGAAGGTTACAAACAAAATCAAGCGGTCATTTTTAGCTCATTGAGGCCCTGCTCTTTGAACCCATTTCCAAGAAGGCTGTGTCCACTTTCTTTTCCTTCAGTTTCCTTCGTAGGTGCTGACTCTTGGAAGTAGTGAGACAGAGACTGTGACCATCAGCATTAGTTCCCTCAAAGATCTAACCACATGTGTCTTCGTAAGAGACCAAGCATCTAACAATGCCCTCTGATGTGTAGTTGGCAGCATAGGTTGTTTTAGCATCTGGCAGAGTGTGATGCTTTGGGCCTGACCAGACAGGTTTATAGGTCTTCATAACTGTGAGCAAATGAGGCACATGATGGGTCCAAAAGATAGTCAAGAAATCTATGGTTTTTGCTGGGAAAGTCAGCTCCAAAGCATGAGTGATAGGTTTTAGTTTCTTGCACAGGGAAGGCATACAGTCTTTCTTCATTATAGAATACTGAATGGCTCAGTAATTTTTTTAATGTGGGCCAAAGGTTGACACATTTTGGCTGGCTTGTAATGTCTCCAAGTAGTGGTGTGAAGGTCCATTATCTCCAGAGGAGCAAGATATACACCAGGTTTTCTGGTGAATACAGGAGGCTGTAGTCATCAGGGAGAAGCTTTGGCTTGCAAGTTTGGTTGGCTGACAAGCCAGCCCCTTTTAAGAAACTTTGTGTCTAGTGAAGCCATCAAATGGGACATAATTGATCTTGTATTCCTCAATTTTACAGTCATAATGTTTCACCAGAGGATGTGGCACATAATTCACCCTGTACCTGGTTATATATTCAAAGGAAACCCTGGTTTTCTGGACCAGATTCTGGGGTTTGCAGACTTGAGTGAAAAGTCCTCTGTAGAAACAGTCACTCTGGTCAATCATTCTGTGGTCAAATTTTTTCTCTGATGGGAAAAAACTTGTTTTTGTCTTTGGTTTGCAGTCATCTGAAATGAAAGAGGAATGGTATTGAAGGGCTCAACTGAAATTCGTTGATGAGTTTAGCCATTTTATGGCATATTATGATTATTGCATTTTCTACTTCAGTAACTACTTGTTGATGTTGTAGTGTTTGAAAAATCCTATTCAAAGAGCTGCTGTAGACTACATTATACACTAGTGTGCTAACCCCTGGAAATGCTTTGCATCTACACAGAAAATGGCAAGAGTCTTGTCCCACCCATACCAACAGATATGGTGAAATACCATGAAGAAATATTAAAGAATATTTTCAGTCTTGCAATGACATTTTCTACAGGTGATTGGATGGGTGCTGTCCTCATGCTCTGTCAACCAGAAATCATGGAAGTGTAACATCAGTGGTGACTTTGATCCCCTTCATGTACCTTCCTGCAGCTATGTTGTGGCTAGCTCAAAGCACTGACAGAATATGTGTGTGTCTGCCGAAGGTGTCTCCCACAGCATCTCTAGGGCAAGGAGAGACAGCTGCCCACCATTGCATTCTAAAGGCCAAGCAGTGCTACCCTCCCTCTTTGTACCTTCTCACTTGGGGCTGACTTGATTTCTTAACTGCACAGTTGTCATGCTGCCTATGCTTTGCCAGGCTCAGAGGCTTGCAGCTCATCTTGGTGTCAGCAAGCTGCACTGCATGGCACCTCCTCAGCCCTTGGTCAATCCAAGCAGAAATTGAGAAGGAGCTTGCAACTTTGTCTCCAAGTCCTCCTTAGTAGAAAAACCGGGCTGGAAATTGCAAACCAAGTCTGCACTGATCTGGAGCATTGAAACGTACTGCAGAAATGGCTTATACTCCAGACATCTTATTATCCAAATTTACAACTAAGAAAACATTTTAGATAGTGTTTTAGAGACATTCCTATCTTCCTTCCTTAACCTGACACCAGGGGGGAAAGAAAAAAAAAAAAACAACAACCAAGGCCCTGTAATTTAAAAATACTTGCTTTCAGTCACACTAGGAATCTATTGCAAAGCTGCCTAACTCTCTGACCAGTGCTGCAGCCACAAGACTGTAGTTTTCACCCTTCCTAGCAATCTTGTGCAACTTACCCTAGAGAGCATTGTGGTTACTGGTAGGAAGTTTAAATAGGCTTGGAGCTAACCCAAGGGGGTTTTGTTGATTGGTTTTGGTTTTTGTTCTTTTCTTTTTTACCCTCCTTTCAAACCATACCAAGTCATGAGGCAAGTAAGTCTCCAGATGACTCTGCACAGGAAGGAAACCTAGATTTCAAAGTATTGTTGAGTAAATGATGCAATTAAGTATCAGCATATTTGAACTCTCCAATCCAAATAGTTTGACCTAGGCACTCCTGTTTCTCTGGGGGAAAAGAAGATGTTCATGCACCCCTGCACTGGTGAGACGTTGACCTTCTGCCCATGCCCAGGGTACAAAATTTTCCTGGAGAAGTGGTCCAACAGGGTGAACCAGGAGCATATCCAGATGTGTTATTGCAGGGGATGCATTAATAAAGGATTAAAAAGTGAGAAGCATACAAGATTCAGCCCATCTCTGAGCAAAGGCTGGTTCAGAGATCTCACATTTCAGATGCCAGACAAGAGTTACCAAAAACCTTTCTAGATTCTCCCATCACCTTTGCTGGAAAACAGTCTATGAATTTTAGATGTAACCACAGCTCTTGCAAAATATTCAAAATATGATAAGCAAGTCCATCTGTCTTCAATTTTTGAAATTTATGAGCTCTACACATTTGGAGACCTCATAGGCATTATGAATTTATTTTACTTAGTGTAAGACAGCAGTGCTACTAGTCCTTCAAAATATGTTACTATTTTATTGTAAGTCTAATACTTATCCCACAGATATTAACAGTTTCCCACGTAGCACAATCTTGAAAACATTAGGAGGCATAGGGAAATGGAGGATATGAACCACATTTTGTTGGAAGGTTAGACACATCTCACTTTAACCAAGCAAGACTAAATTAAAATTAGATTTCATATTACAGATAGACAGAAACAGCTGGGAGTGCAGTCTGGAAGAGAGGAGAATTTTGAAACCTTACATTGCAAAGTCATCTGGCATGAACTGTGAGATAATTTCCTTCATTGTGACCAGTATGGGTCTGTGTTTTAGATCTGTGCTGAACACAGATTTGACAGTGGAGAGATGTTTTTGTTATTGCTGAGCAGTGTTTACGCAGAGCCAAGGCCTTTTCTGCCAGTACTGCCATGTTGGCAAAGGAGCTGGGAATGCCCGGGAGGTTGGGAGGAGAGACAGCCAGGACAGGTGACCCAAACTGACTGAAGGGGTATTCCAGACTATATAACATCATACTCAGTATACAAAGTGAGGGGGAAAAGGAGGAAGAGGGAAATATCAGGACTGATGGTATTTGTCTTCCCAACTAACAATTGCCCATGATGAAACTCTGCTGTCCTGGAAATGGCTGAACACACCTGTTTGCCACAGGAAGTGGTGAATGAATTCCTTGTTTTGCTTTGCTTGAGTGCACAGCTTTTGTTTTACCTATTAAATTATCCTTATCTCAACCCATGAGTTTTCCAGCTTTTACATTCCAGTTCTCTTCATGATCTCACTGATGGGGCAGTGCATGAGTGGCTGCATGGGGCTTGGTTGATGACTGGGATTAAACTACAACAGTAGGGATCAGTAAAACCTAACAAGCTTAGAGAATAGCACAGAGAAAACCAGTATGTTTTGTTGAACCTGGGCCTTTAAAAGATAATTCATTCAGTATGCAGCTTGACCTTTGAGGCGGTTTGGGCAAAGATTTCCATTTGCAGTGTTTTGAAAAATACTGCAAGTTATAACTAAATGTATCTGCAATATATTTTAATAAAGCTCTGGAGCTAAGGTGCTCACCTAAACACTGGTAAAAAACAAAGATATACATGTTTCAGATACAAAGAAGTTAAGGATATCTAAACACAGAAGGAAAGATCCCCCAGTTGTGCTAAGCAGCCTCTTTTTATTGGTTTCACTGAAGCTATTCCAAGGAATATCATCTGGTGACATTGCCTATGCAAAACAGTGTTAAAAATTGTTTAAATGTGGGTATTTTGCACCATGGGTTATAGACTTCACAACTCAAGGCATTCTAAATGGACAGACTTTCTTGTGTGCTTAATGTTAAAATTTAAGTCTGTGGTGTTGCAAATATTCATCTGCAATAAAGTCTGACTTTCACTTGTTTCAGCCAGATAATTTTAATACTGTATTCACATACCTTCCCCAACTCCTTTTATCATTCTGAATTTTAAGAAAAAAATGCCTTAGTGCATTGGGACAAATCTCAATGTCAGCACCAATCATACAGTTATATTTGCACAGCATAATTAAAATTAAATAATTAAAATTATTTTAAGTAATACACAAATACTAACTATCTGCCTACCAAAATCAGCTAACTGAAAGGTGTGCAGAGCGGAGGTAAAATCCTCTGATTTTCTACTTATGACTTACTACCAAAATTATCATGGTTGTTTTTAACTCTGTGACTGAAAGTTTTCTCCCACTACATGCAGAAGAGAATTTGTGCTGGTGGAATAGAAGGGACAAAGCTCCCACAAAGACAAGCCACCTACACCAAGTTACTGCTACTGAGAAACAATGCCATAGGTAGATGCTCAATTCACTGGTTTCACCAGCAGTAGAGTTTGAGTGCATTTTGTGACCATATTTCCTGTATATATCTCTTGGGCATTCATGGAATAACTCTGCAGCATACATAGAAAGGGTCCCATGTTTCATGAACTGCTCAGACCTAGCAAACTTTACATATTTAGATGTGTCTGATCTACTGAATCTGTGGATCAGTCCTGCAGTATACCAGGATTTTAAATTCCCATGGCCCTGCTCTATCTAGGATGCCTGTAGGCCTGTCAGATATGCAGAGGAGATGAATTCAGATAGTTCCCAATGCTATGATTAATGAAGGGCTATATGATCAGCAATTTCTGTCTGCATGGTTCCTGCACAGTTTGTTGACATATATATTCAGGAATAAAGGAATAAAAACTGCATGCTTTTCTTTAATGCCTTCTTCAAAAATGAAGTTGTCCATGAACTCCTGAAAGAAGCTGCAAGGAGACATACCTTTTTACATAGTTCTTATATCCATCTTGGCACTGGGGATGAGTCTCATAACACAGGAGAGGCATAGAGGTACTCCAGACATAGTGTCGGAGCCTTGTTTGTAAGTGCAGGTCAAATCCATTCTCTCACATCTCTTGACACGCTTTTCAGGTGGTTTAGGTTTCTGTGGCTACACCTCATGAACTATGTAACCACTCCTGTAAAGAATAATTTCCTTATTTCCTTTGTGTAATGGAAAAAATTATGTTCCTTTGTCTGGACACACAAAGAAATTAACACTTCCCTGTATCTCCACAATCTATAAAAGTCTGGATGTGACACAATCAGTTAGTGAAACACACAATCGTTTTGCATTTGGAAGTACAGACTCTGCAAAAGGAACTGAGGCAGCTCTCAATAACCCCAGGCAGGCCAGATCCCCCCTGCTTTCCACCCAGTGAAGGTGACGGCTCTACATAGCACTATCTCTGTTCCACAGCAGAGTTATACCAGAAGACATAACTCCTTTTAAAGGCCAGTGATTATAGCAGGTTATCTCATGCCATATGAGAGGCAACAACAGCCTTCCCAGTCTATGCACTGTACACCAGTTCAGCCCAGGATGAGGAGATAACATCAAAACAGTTTTACAGCAAAACGCCAGTTGAGCAAAAAAAATATCAGCATGGTCAGACAGTTTTTTCTCAAGCACTGTTTTTAAAAGAGCTATTTTAGAATACTGGGATAGTGTTACTTAACTCGAACAAAATATTGCAGAAATAGATGGAGAAGAAAACAACATTACCATCCAACTTTCAATTACCTGAACTTACTGCATTGCTGACATCCTTTGGTACAGGGCAGAGAGTCTGCCACCAGCAAGTTCAATCTCTTACACCAGAGTACTTCTCCACCTGTGTGTGTATCAGTTTAGACTATTGGCAGCCAGTCAGGAGAAACAGTCAGTGCAGAATCTATACCAATATTAATATTGCACTTTGCATCTGGAGTGATGATGACTGGGCAAGAGCCTGAGACTCTGAATATACTGTATTACTTACACATTTTAGCAAATAAACACGGTTCTCAAAAGTCTGTATAGAGTAGAAGGGAATTCACACTAAAAAGTATTACATATAGGGTTAAAAACAGAAACGCAAAAGTAAAAAAAAACCAAAAAACAAAAAACAAGAACACAAAGAGGCACTTACATAGATATCACACGTGTTGCAGCCCTTTGGCATACTTCTGTCAGCAATTTAAAGCCAGTGTGTTTTTTAAGACTGGTCAAGAAAGGACAAGCATGAACAGACATTCAGCATTCTCAGTAGCAGGGAGAGCTCAGTAATAGAAAGCGTCTTTCCCAAGCCACTCACTGCACAATCCTGTGTTTGAAACAGTCAAGCCTATTCCAGAATCAAGTAACAAATCACAGACAGACAATTCTTCAACAGTGTGATCAAGTGTTTTCTGTCCCTGGGAATACCTTTTTCCACTCTGACTATTGCAATACAATAGAACCTGCAGCAGAGATTACAGATGAGAGGTTGATCCACTGATAAACTGGTGGTAATCTGTATTCAAGACACCATGAAAAATGGTGCTGCCTGCAACTCCCAGCCTGTATCAAGGGGTTTTGTGGTCACAACACTCAGCAAAATGTTACTAGAGAAGGCTGGTGATGAATCAGTGTTTGCTGGCCTCACAGTCCCTGCGGTTATTCTCATACACTCTGTCAATTAATTCTCTCTATATTTAGCCGCACAGAACCACAGTTTTTAGTAGCCCTCTATCAGGTATTGGCATTTTTCCACTAGACCCTGGTACTCTCAGGTTGGGTATGTTTTCTTACCAGTGTCGCCTAGAGGACAGAAAAACTTGCAATCCAATGGCTAACCGTTCATGCTCTGTATTTTTAACTCTTACAAATGTAGGCAGGTTTTAGGTATTTGGTAAACTACAAGCTCTGAAGAAGTAAATATAAACAGTTTCTGTGTTTTCTTACTAATCTGAGGCTTCTTTCAGAAGTTGTACAAAATCCAGGGGTAACAGTTACTGTGGAAATCATTAACCTTGTCAGAGCAAGAGTAGTTTTGCTGATTGAACAGGAGGTTTCCAATGATTCCTTGACAAACCCCACATGGTGACTGCCCCTTCTCCTTAAGAGGACACATTTTTGTTATAGGCAGACACAAAAATGTCTAGCTGCTTTGATTGATGCTGGAACTGGAAGGCATTTATAGAAGTGCAGGCTGCTCTTTGAAACCCTCTGATTCTTTCTGTTGTTTCTGAAAATTTCCACTTAAACAAAGACATTCCAAATGTAAATTAGGCATTTCAAATTTCATCAATCACATTTGTGATTTAAATCAACAATAAAAATGCACTTATAGGGGAAGAAGTTGGTAGAGTTCCATGTCAGGATATGTACTGCAGAAGCTGGCAGAAGACCTCACTGAACCACTCTGCATTATTTATCAGCAGTCCTGGCTAATCGAGTAGGTCTCAGAAGACTGGACATTAGCAAATATGATGCCTATCTGCAAGAAAGGCTGGAACGAGGATCTGGGGAACTACAGGTCTGTCAGCCTGACCTTGGTGCCAGGGAAGGTCATTGAGCAAATCATCTGGAGTGTCAGTGTGTGGCAAGTGCAGGACAATCAGAGGATCAAGCCCAGTCAGCATGAGTTTGTGAAAGACAGGTCCCAGGTCCTGCTTGACCTACCTGATCTCCTTCTATGACAAGGTGATCTGGTCAGTGCATGAAGGAAAGGCTCTGGATGCTGTCTACCTGAACTTTAGTAAAACCTTTGACAACATCTTTCACAACATTCTTCTGGTGTAACTGGCTGCTCCTGGCTAGGACAGGTGCATGCATTGCTGGATAAAAAAATGGCTGGATGGCTGTGCCAGAGCATGGTGGTGAACGGAGTTACATGCAGTTGGCAGCCTGTCACCAGTGGGTGTTCCCCAGAGCTCAGTTCTGTTTAACATCTTTATCAATTGCCTGGGTGAGAGGACTGAGTACACTCTCAGTCAGTGTGCTGGGTGGGAGTGTTGATCTGCTGGAGGGCAGGAAGGGTCTACAAGGCATCTGGACAGGCTGGATCCATGGGCCCAGGCCCATGGTATGAGGTTCAACAAAGCAAAATGCCAGGTCCTGCCCTTCAGTGAAAGACTGAAAACCTGAAAGAGTTAATGTCTCAGACATTTAGCAAAAGAGAAAAGGAGTGTTACCATGCCAACTAGATAAGGTGCAGTCAGAAAAGAGTGTCCTGAAAGGCAGTATAGCCCTTTTCGGGGACCAGCTTACTTATCTGGGGTGACTATCTCTAATAACTAGTTTGAGGCAGCATTACAATTGTGCCTGATGGGAAGGGGATTTGAAACCATGAGACCCTCCAATGTTGGAGGCGGGCTTATGGA
>WBMV01008851.1:55845-122263 GCA_013396655.1 Campylorhamphus procurvoides | reverse complement strand
GCTCTCAGACCAATGTAGAAATTCACTTCTTTTGGGACTTGTTGCACCTGGCCATAGAGGAAGTCCTGGAAATGAGGGAGAATGGAATGCCCATGGGTTGCATGACTAAGCAGAGAGAGGTGCAACAGAGAGAGGAGTCCCTGTG
This sequence comes from Campylorhamphus procurvoides, assembly GCA_013396655.1. NCBI lineage: Eukaryota > Metazoa > Chordata > Aves > Passeriformes > Dendrocolaptidae > Campylorhamphus > Campylorhamphus procurvoides. Next base: position 122,118 of record WBMV01008851.1, on the reverse strand, counting down.
GGGTGGGGCTAGTGACAGAGGGGACCCGATGCTGCAGTGGTGCATACAAAAGAATGCCTCCTCCCTTGAAGGACAAGGAGGGGCTCTGAGTCCCCTTCAGGGCCCAGCACTGTGTCTGTGGCTGCTCTGCCTCTCTCAGCCCTGTGCACATACCTGCTCTTCCCTGCTGTTGATCACGGCCAGGTGGGAGCCCATGCTGCTGCAGTTCTGCTCACTCTCAACCCAGGACATCAAATCAAGGAACAGGAAATAGCAGCCTTTTTGAAACCTTTTCCAGCCTTTCGGGCAGCACGTCCAACCTTGTTGTGTACAGGGAGAGAGCACAGACATGAGTGCAAGTAACAGGAGAGAGGGTGATTGCAAAGATCCAGGTTCTCCAGGGACACTGCTCATGTTCTCCTTAGTCACTTTTCCTGACACAAAAGGCTTGATAAAACAAGGAGAGTACAGATATTTCTTCCCCTTTCTCTGAGGATCACCACTGGGATTTGTGTACACAATGCCACAGTAAGCTCCTGGCCAGATGATCTCAGGTCTTGACTAAGTTATTCTGGTGGTCTGGTTTGACTTCTCCCTGTACACTCACCTTTAGGCATTCAGTCCCAGGGAACAGGGGATATTGCTTCTCTCCCTGACTGGAGCTGCACTTTTATGATTGCCCCATTGGTAACCTCCCCTGTACCACTGCATGCTGTCCCCTGTGTTTGGGCAGAGTTCACAGCCACGCTGCCCCCCAGGACATCATTAGCATGGACCTCTCCTCCCCATAAGCAAGAAACCCTTCTCCTTCTCTGCTTCCCTGCTCTGGAGTCTGCATGTCCACATTCTGCTCCTGCTGCCCCTTGGTGTCAGAGCACAGCCCAGCATTCACTGTCCCCATCCCAAAGCCCTCCCAGAGCCCTGCCAGCCCTACTGACCTTTGCCTTGTGACACTGCTGAGTTGCACTCCCACGCTGTGAATTTCTCCTGCAGGGCTGTGGGCTGCTCATTGCTGCGGCAGAAGGGAGCCACTGGAAAGGGAGAGCAAAGGTGGCAGGATTACCCCTTCCTCCCAGCTCCTCACACAGCATCTTCACTCTTGTTCCATCAGTTCCCCACCAAGCATTGTCCCAGCTGTCACCTCTGCTGGCCCAAACCAGTGGCATGGCTCACATCAAAGCAGAAAGAGACAATCTTCTGAGTGAGACAGCAGAAGGACCACTGGAAGGACATCACCCTGAGAACATGCCAGCCAGGGCAGGATTGACTGCACCCAACCACAGCCACTCTGCCCTGTACAGACCTGCAGCCAAGCTGCCCCTCTAAACCTCTGTACAACCAGAGAATAAAGAGCAGCACTTCAGTGTCACAGTTTATCACTGCCTAAAGTCAACATCAGGAGTCATTTGGAGGAGCAGCACATCAGATGGGCCTGTTTCTTCAGTAGCAGACAGTGCAGGTGAAGGTAATGACATCCAGCTACTGCTGCTGAAATCAGGGTGGAAGGTAATCTCCTAGGACTTCCTAGCCCCAATTTCTGGGGAATAATAAATACCGTGCTGCTGAACGGTCACATCCACAACCCAAAGGACTTTTTTCTAACTCAAACAGTCAGGGGTATTGACTGGAAACTGATCAGGGTGTGCAAAGCAATACATATGTCTATTTTTATCAATCATTTGTTTTACAACTGTCTTTACTAGTGAGGAGAGCAGAGTAATTATGCCAAGTTGGAAGGGACCCATCTGGATTGAGTCCAGTTCCTGGCCCGGCACAGGACATCCCAGGAATCACACCAAGTGCCTGATGGTGTCTTCCAAACCCTTGATCATTTCCCTGAGGAGCATGCTCTGGTGCTCAACCACCCTCTGGGTGAAAAATGTTTTCCTGGGATCCAACCTAAACCTCCCTTGACTCAGCTTCATGCCATTTCCTTGAGTATTCTGTGGACATAGCTTAGTTGTGGGCTTGGCAGTGTTTGCTTAATTGTTTGATCACATGACATGAGTGGTCTTTTCCAACATTAATGATTCCACATTTGTATGACCAGTAATGATAATCATGGCTGTATTGTGATTCATCTGCGCATTGCAATTGCCATCCTCTGCTACGTGCAGTTTGTGCTGGTGCTTTCATTTAAATGCATTGCTGTATCTCTCTGCTAAACCAAAATCTTATGTAGCATCAATTAATTTCAGTAAGTAAATTTGCCACTAAAAATTAAACATTCCATGGTTAGCAGAAGGTATCAAACTCTGACATCCCACCCTGAAACTCCCCAACCATTTAGCGGAGTACTGTGAAAAATTATACATTTAGAGACAAAGTAACACAAACTTCCAGGACTCAGGAACTAATGACAGAACTAATGACAGCAAAAGGAAAGGCAGTGATTTATCCTAATAATATGCCCTCTTCCAGAATCCACCATATTTATTGACAATTTGTGCAAACATGCCATGAATGACCTTTAACAGAAAATGAGAATGAAACAGCGATCACAATCTCCACAAACTGCATGTGCAAGAATAACCTTTAATTAACTATTCTGCAAATAAACCTAAAAAGGTGTGAGAGTTAGCACTGTGCAGTTTACCCTGGAGATGCCAGGATTGTGGAATTTTTCCACAGTTTTTCCATTAAGACATGAAGCAAGTCCAAGCACCTTAGAGAGCCTAAGTGCAGATTCAGCTGCCTGTATAGACCCTTCTGCTTCCATCTCCACTTTTCCCCCTCTGCTACATGTAATTAAGTTCTTTTTTGTGTGGTATAAAGGTAGAGAATTGTTCCAACGAGGGAATTTGCAGTCTGTGCACACTGAAAAGGCCAAGGTAAACAGTGAAAAATTTGGGGGATGCATGCAGACATATAAAAAGTCAGAGCAGGAAAATCTGAGACCTTACACAAAGCCCAGACAACCATGCAGTTCTGAAAATGGTCATGCTTCAAGTAGGGCAATACACTAGAGACCTCCAGGAGCCCCTTCCCCCCTAAGTTATTCCATAATTCAAAGGAAGAGGGCAGGTATAACAGAATCATCTGGCATGATGCTGGGGTACTCCTAACTCCCACATGCCCCTTGGCCATAACATCTGGTTTGGCTGGCATGCAACAGAGAAGTTTGTGTCATGTTGCAACTGTATCCTGAAACCCACAATGCTTAAGTAGTCAGGAAAGATTTTGCTCCCAAACACCTTTCAAATGTTCAGCATTTGGGTTTTCTAAACCCAAATGGTGGTGCTTGCATCATTTCTCATGACAAAATTGTTCTTTAGTAAAAGCCTCCCCTGGTTGGAAGATATTCCTCTCTGGGCTCTGATTTTTCTGCTTTTCTCCCAGCACTTCCCCTAGACCTGTCTCCTGTAACCATCCTGCACATACTCACCAAGGAGAAGGACAGCAAGGGCAATGCACACCAAGAGGAGCAGCAGTGAGATCAGCCATGGGAGCCATGGGGGGTATTTCTGGGGATGGTGCTCATGCTCCTTTGCCTCTGGAGGTACTAAAAGTGAAGGAACACACCAAATAAAATATCATCATCTACTATGCTTCAGTCAGTCCACAGTCCACATACCAAGGATGTACTGCTCAAGAGAGAGCTCCTTGGAATAGAAAGAGCAATTTAATTTCTGATGTGGAAGTTACATGGTTGGGCAGAAGGGCAGGCTGGGACAGAGCAGAGGACCTCTCGTTTCTGGAGAAGGTCAAGTTCAGTGACAGTGTTTCCAGCCCCAGCCCAGCTGGTGAGATAACAGTGCTAATTGCTGCTGTTTGGGGGTGAGGCCTTCACATGGCCTCAAAATCTGAAGTGAAGCCATGTCTTTCTAGAATGATCCCAAAGCTGCCAAATACAACATTGCTCTGTGCATAGTGCTGAGACATTCATACAAAGATTTCATGTTGACTTCTCCCCAGAAAACTTTTCATGCCTCTTTCAGTTCCTTCTTAGCTTTCTGGACTTCCTATACAGAACGTTGGTGTAAGATGAATGAGGAGAGGAGACAAAAAAGTACAAAGCTATGATGACTCATAATCATTGGGAGATTGAAAATGTACTTTTCTCTTCTATTTCTGCTTTCCAATCCAAAGTTCAGAGATTTGCTGTAATAGGTTGTGCTAGACTGGATACCTGGGGAGAAAAAAGGGCAGTGTCCAGCAGGCTGAGTAAAGTATCACATGCAGATTAAGACCTTTCAGGACCTGACTTTTGTCTAGAGAGATTTTGCTGGTACTGAGGAGGTTTGGGAGTAGGTAGGAGAGTGGGTCATAGGGAAGGAGAAGCAAACATTTGTTAGAAGATAGTTCTAGCTAGTGGCCGGTACACAAGTCACAGCAAATAAGAGGGTAAAGAGACAGCAGCACTCAGTGCAGCACAAGAGTAAAGAAGTTTTGGGAGAGACTGATATTAATGATAAAATTTACAGAGACCTAATTTTTTGCTCAGCATGAAACTCCCAAGTCTGTCAGCAGCCATGTGTGCCTGCCAGCCACGCCTAATAAGCAAAACTTCCAGAAACCTGCTCTTTGTGGAAGCCTTCTGATTACTTCCCAAAGGCTACAGCAGGACAAAAGGCATCATCTTCCATTATCTGGAGAGAAAACATTCATAGACAGACAAGATCTAGATTCCCTCCGGCAAATCATGATTTTCTAGCCAGGACTTTTGTCTGTAGTGAAAACAAGGAACCAGCTCATGATCTGGAGTCCCAGCCACCAACTTCAGACATTAGATCTGATGATCTGATTAGATCTGATCATCAGTCCAAATGATTTTTTTGGTGTGCAGCACATCCAGAGATTGACCGTCCAACCTGTGCCCAGTGAGACCTGAGCATCCCACACTCATACCCAAGTGGCATAGGGAACGCTGCATGCCATGCACCTCAGCAACACAAGTGAAGTGCAGTAATCTTGTGCACACTCACTGCGTTGAGCTCCTGCAAAAGGCTTTCTGCAGTTGTTCTGCATGCTTGTAACTTGTCCAGCATGGTCCCAACACAACAGACCTGATGAGCACATGCTGGTTATTCAGCATGAAAATCCAACGTCTCCTAGGCACAGACAGCAAGCACGGTGCAGCAGAGATTCCTGTGTTTCTGTCTGGGAAATCCTGGTTGGAAATGCAAAACTCCAACTGCACTGTGGCGTGAAACACACCCCGATAGTCTCTGCCACTTCCTGCCAGAGCTCATATATTGTTTGATTAGCTGATGCCTTCTCCTCTCTCACTTCCTGACTGCCAGTTTTGGTATCTCCAGAACCCAACTTGAAGAGGCTACAGTGGGAAAACTCAGGCGTGCTTGGCCATTACCAACATGGATTCTGCATGGCCAAAATAACCACTCAGAAGAACAGAGCAGCAAGACTCCCTCAATCTTTCACTAATTTTCAATCATAACTTTCATCTTATGAGCATAACGTGAGGCTGTGAGAGATATTAGAACTGCGTGCAATGGACACTCTTCTGAATTCCAAGTATAAGCTACAACCAGTGTGAGATCACTTGGACAGTCACACCAAAAATCAGACGCTGAGCCCATACCCAAACCTATAGTATGAGCCTGGCATCCTCAGCTCAAGCAGACACAGCTGAATCAGATGTCTTTGGAATAGATCATTCAGAACACAATGGGGAACTTCCATTACTCCCACCTCAGCATGATGGAAATGATAGCTGTATCCAGAACGAACTAATCTTGGTGCACTGAAAACACGGAGCTTTAAACACAGTTATTTCCATGACTCATGCCTCAGAGTAGGCAAGGAATAACCTGGAACTGATGTCTGCACTGTCTGGGATTGTAAAACTGGGGTAAAGCTGTAAATAGGCAAGTTGATATCTTTTAGCAGCAACAATTATTTATTTACTTTTTTTTCATTGTTTTATGCACACATACTTTCGCTCCCCTGCTGTTTTGTAGGGTCCTGTTCTGTATGTTAGGGCAAAAGCAATGAGCCATACCTAGAACCTCTCTCTGTGTTCCTGCCAGTGGCATAATAACTACAGGATATATACAGATCAAAATATGCCTTACCTTTGCACAAAGTCCAGTAAAAAAAAATAATTTTTCCACTGTAATTTTTAAGAGCAATAAAAATTTGCTTGTTTGGTGTGTTAACTGCTTTTCAGGAGGGGCAGACATCAATAACAGAGTTGGATCTTCCTCTAGATCTTAAATAATTCTTCTATATATTTTTGGGTGTTCTGTTCAAGTTTTGGGTCTCTCTTCTCCACGCACCATTTCTCAATCAACCATGGACAACAGGGTTATAACTTTCTGTAGCCAGTACCACTTCTCAGGTAGCTCTAAGAGTACAACTGACTGCTCTACTGTAAGGAGACACCTGAGCTCTACATAAGCAAGAATATGTAGTCTCATGCTCTCAAAGGCAAGAGTAGCAGCAGCCAGGGCTGCTTTGGGAGCCCTTCCACCTTTGTGACAGATCAGGTTGGTTGCAATAAACCATAACCTCTATTGTTGGTACTCAGTATTGTCCAAAAATTACTCATTCAAGACTATATAACATGTAAGGCTGCAGCTACCACTAGTATGGAATCTAAGCACTATTTCTGTACAGTGCCTATTCTGTACCCACTATCATTCTCCACTGTTGGTGCTGCAACCAGGGGACTGAGTGAGCCCAAGTATATTCCTTAATGAATGTTCACTTGAAACCTACTGTTTGTGCTCCCAGTAGTCATCCTTGTTCATGTTGCAATTCCAATTCACCTTTACTCTTGCAGACATTCCTTAAGCCTCTTACTTCAAAACTACTCCAGTCTCCTGCTCATTTAGCGGTATACAGAAGGAAAAGCCTCCGTTCCCTGTTCTTCAGTCCCCCCTCATGCCAGCTCTGTTTCCCCTGAATAACTCATCCATTCCTTACCTTGAACCGCTGCAGCTGGTGATGCATTCTTGAACTTCACCTCAGCATAGGTGATTTCTGATGCCATTTAAACACAGAGTGACAACCGACCCTGTCCTTAGTTTTGCCACATAAAATGTGGTCCTTTTAGGTCCTTGTTTCCAGGGAGTGACACCGATAGGTTACTGAGCCTTTTCCATCTGCTCATTCACCCTCTGTCCATGAAAAAAGTCTGGTTTGAACACTGGAAGCACTGGCAATAACCTCAGAATTCCTCAGCACTCAGAAATGCTCTGAATAGATCTCCAGTTTCTTAGCTGAGAAGATCAGCCGTGGCACTATGGAAACTTCTGAGACATTAAGAAAAAAAAAGAGAACTTAACAACTGAAAAGGAAGTTGCACTGCTCCTTCCCCTTATTTGATTCTCAGCTGATAGGCTTCCTTCAAAAAATATCTTTAGGGTTTTGGTTTTGCCTTTTTACCTTCCTTCTTTAACTTTCTCCCCATCCCATATTTTTGTGCCTTCCTTTATTTGTAATTCTAGTATTGCTCTTAGGTTTGCAGCTATCACAGCCCCTATCTCAGTTTAACCTGCAGTCCCATACAAAATGCATCCTGTCCTCACTTGTCCCCTGTGGTTAAGTTGCATTTGCTACATCAAATGTTGCAGCTATGTCTCATTCTCGAAGTCAATCCCAGTTGGGAGCTGACACTTAGAGCAAATCTCAAATGAGGAAATGTTCCTGTAGTAGTAAGACTAGGGATTTGCAGCCTTAGGCAGAGGAATAAAAATAATCAGAAGTATGATATATCCAAGGAGAAACAGAAGAATGAGGCCAGAGTAAGGGAGGAAAACAAGCAAAGGAGAATTAAAAGTAAAAAAACAAAAAAAGAATGTTGATGGTTTGAGAGGTTATTGGGAAGACTACACACAGAGGCCTTTCTATCACAACCTGATTTACAGCCTGTGGAAGTTCAGAGCAGTGCTTGGTTCAGGCTCCATTCAGAGGCTGAAAAGGGATGTTTTATATTTTTCTGCTCCGACACTGTCATTTATCTCCCTTTCTTATCTGCTTTCTGCTAAAGACCTCTGATACTACCTTGGACAAAATGCCAGTCTACTGTTTAGTCTGATTTCAAGCTGGGGCAGATCTTGGAAGGAGGCAATTAAGGGAAATGGCTGATGAGATACATGTTAGATTCAGAAGGACCTCTGAGAAGAAATGCTAATAAGTCAGGCACGGTGAGAAAGGTTCAGTCAGCAGAACACAGGAATCACAGAATGGTTTGGGTTGGAAGGGACCCTAAAGACTATCTTGTCCAGCCCACCTGCCATGGGCAAGGACATCTTTCACTACATCAGGCTGCTCAAAGCCCCTCCCAATCCTGTCTTAAACGTTTTCAATTTAGGGGAATCAGCAACTTCTCTGGGCAAACTGTTCCATGTTGTTGTATGTTGAGATATCAGAGCAATCCTCTGCATGCTGCCCCCTGTCCCTACCCCACAGGGAAGAGCCTCAACAGACGCAGTCTTGTGGGGAAAATGCTTACTTCCTGACAGGGTTTCAAGATTTCCACTGTGAAGAAACAGGAAATACAATGAGCAGGCAGAGAAGGAAGTCACGGAGTAGCTTCACGAGCTTTTTCCATTGAAACACATGTCCAAACGCAGCTGAAGCATTTCAAATGCAAATTCAGGCTCTAGCCGCTCTTTTCATTAGGTTACACTAGACTGCACTCTAACATCACGTAGACAGCTCAGTTCTTCTTTCTCAGCCATCAGAGTAGTTGCTTGCTATCAAAATTCAACCCTGAATCATACTTCCATAGGATGCAGTGCTAAGTTAGCGTGCAACAACAGTGAGGCTGTGATATTCCTGAGGATAAAATTTGTCCTTTGAATTCCATAGGCACGGATGACATGTAAGTGGACGGGAGATAAGAATAATTGGGCCCTGCAGTTGGTTTTGGTGCTGAAAAAAGAAGAAAAATAAAAAGAACATCTTGCTTAAAGAAACCCCCAAAACTCACACTTTGTTTCCTTTGCATTCCCACTGCTGCTCCTCAGTTCCTCCCTTTTCCCCCCTTCTGTGTTCTGGTCATCCCCTTGTCCTCCCACAATACCTGTGTTTCCCCATAGACAACTTTCAGCTCAACCCTACTTCACACTTGTACACACCTCCCATGCTCCCAACTCCCCTGTGCCTCACAAGCCCCAGCTCCTTTCTAGGACTCGTATTTGCTCTCCTCAACAGTCCCACTTTCCCTGCTTACTCGTGCAGCAGGTGCTGGTTGCTCTGCAAGCTCCCTGGGCACCATTTGGCTGGCTGACCCAAACACAAAGCAGCAGAGGAACTAGTGCTCTAAGGTAGCATCTGCAAGCCTTTCACCTCACAGACTGTATCACCTACTTTAGCAAGCAGGTCCATGTGACAGCAGAGGAGACAGTGCCATTACACATGCCTTACTTCTTTTGAAAATCCAGCTGAAGCAGTTGACTTAAAATCAAATTTATAAGCAAAGAGAAGGACTTGCATCCTGAAGCTGTGATCCCACAGAAAAAAAATAGAAAAAATCCCCTTTTGCAGTTGAGCACAGTTATGGTGGAAACTGTAGAGAAGTGCAATGCTTTTTTGGAAATCAGTTTGAATGGAAAGGGGCAGTTGAGGGGATTGAGCTGAGGGCTTGGCAGTCATCACAAGTAACATGGAGGTTACACAGGGACATCACATTGGCAGCCCAAAGTCAATACCTAGAACCATTTTAGAAGATTTTTAAAAAGGCAAAAGAAAGCTGACATGGCTAAAATGTCTATCCAAAGGGATTATCAGTATGCGTTTTTCGACAAGCTGACCTTGCATTCAAATGAAGAAAATTGAAATTATCATGACCTCCAGTAAGTGTGAAACCATAACAGAGTAAAGGTGTCAGGATAAAGGGTGGGTTTCCTTGAACCCTTTATATTTGATTAATCTACCAGCAACCCCAGGAAAGACAAGGCCCTTGTGCCCGACCAGCCTATCAGTGCCCCGTTATGGAGACCCCACTAAACAGCCCACAGTATCAGAATGGTTTGACAGACCCCTTCAGGGTCACTTTTGGACAGTGTTCCCAATCTTGGCTGGTATATTACCAGTTTTGTCAAGTATGTTGGCTTAAACTGTCTTTCAATCAGCAAATCACAAGATGGCAAGGAAGATATCAAAGAGGGGGGAGGGGAGAAGTCTAAGAAGCTCTAAGAAGTTAAAAATTTGACATCTGTAGTGGCCAGGTTAATATAACAACTGAATGAAATCAATGGTGTTCCAGGGAAAATAGGGGTCTGAAGGGATGTGGAGGCCAAAACTGAGACACCACAGAAAACTTAACCCAAACAGCAGTTTTATTACCAAAGGTGGCCAAGTAAACAGGAAAGAAACCCAATAGAGAGAGAGAAGAGAAAATAAGCCTCCAGGTGCCAACACCCAAATTGCCCAGGTGTCCCCCATGGAGTTGTCTCACCAACCCCTAGAATGCCCAGACCTCCCTAGCAGTGGCTGCATCCTCAAGGGTCAGCTGGCTCCCGGGGGATGACGGGCGCCCCCGCCATAGCCAACGTTGTCCTGTCACGTGACGCAAGCCCCCCCAAAACATGAGCCATCTGCCTTTTATCCACTTGGCCAAAATGAGGTTTACCTGAGTGACGTGGCCAGCGCCGCCCCAGCAAAGGTATTTGGCATGGCCCCTTACATTACATAATTGATACTTCTCTGCACGTGCATGAGTCTCTCCGCACCTGCACAGTCCATTTCAGAGGGTCTCCCTTAACTGAGTCTGGGGGTTTACTTCATCCTCCTCCTCCTCTCTTTCTCCTTCAAATGCCCTTGGAGGGCCATCAGCCAATCATGAGAGACCAATTAATTTTAGTTTACACAAAAATCTCTCTCTCAAGGCTACAGACCATCTTTATCAGCCTGTTTCCCATAACTTGGCATGAGAAAACCCAGCTTCTCATAGGTGGCTGGGCCAAAGATGGACCAAAAATATCCACATGGAATTCTACCCGAATACAGCTTGCCTTGTTTATATTCTTTAGGGACAGACATCAGTATGGCCCTGATTTGTCCAAAGCATCTATCAGGTGGAGACAGTCAGATGCTGAGAGCACATCTTGAGGTTCTGTATCCAGCAGCATGAAGGATGTTGCAGATGTGGCTCATCATCTGAGTCAGTTTCAGCTCCCCTCACCAGCCGTGCTGCCAGGAGGGCAAGGTTCACTACAAGATCAGTCTTCCAGGGAGAAGCTCTGCTGTGATATCATCTGTGGGTCTCACCCTGAGTACAAACACAGGGAAGGCAGCTTGCTGCATTTTGGAAAGCAAAGCAGACAGCAAGAAAGGCAGAAAGACAGAAGTAGGGCAATTTCTCTAGCCAAATTGTATTCTCTCCATTTACTGTCATTCATGGAACTATCATCAGTCAGCCTGACGTGGGGTTTTGTTTATTTTCTTGAATGGAGCACTGATATCACAAGACCTTATTCAAGCAGAGCCCACACACCAGTCCTTCCACAAAACTATGCCCTGATCTTACCTGGATCCTCTCTGCCTGCTGAATGAACAGTGCTGCTATCATCTGCTCTTATGGCACCTCAAGCTAGCACAGTCCCTTGGGTCACTTAAATAAAAGCCTAAACCAAAACTCAGCTTTTTGTCCCTGCACCTGGGTGAGAAGAACATCAGAAGTGAATACATGACACCACCTTAGTTTTCGCTCTCCACACCCACCTTGCTGCTCTCTATAGATTAAGGCCTTGGAGGTAATACAGGAAGAGCAGAGCAGCCAAGGGAAGAACATAAAATGGCACTGGAGCATGGAAAATGGGGACCCACAGCCAGATATTGAGAGATTAATATGGGAGGTCAGATACCTAATCAAAGGGATTCAGGCAGTGAAAATTCCTTGAGAGCTCTTGAGAGATTTGGCTGGTTAGAGAGGATGTAGTAACATATGATCCCATTTGTACCCTGCTGCAAGGTATTGGTTAAGGCAGGGAGTAACAGGATACTGCAATGCTTACTGCAGGAGCAGTCACAGAAGGTGAACCTGAGTTCCATACAGATTGCCAGGAGACCTAGGAAGAAATGGTTTAAATGGTGTTATGAAAGCTCAGAGAAAAGGTCATTTGAGCCAGCATGCAGGAGTGAAGAGGAAACAGGGAAGTACTGAATGGACAGCGAGAAAGGGAGGTGAGAGCATCGACTGGGATGGATTAAACAGAAGGCAGCACTGCAAAGCCATGCTCGTTTCTGGCAGGTGGCAGCAGTTCACCACAGGCAGTTCTGAGTCAGCAGCAACATGCAGCGTCCTGAGCAGAACCACCTAGAGTGACACTTGTACATGGACAGAGATCAGCAGCTTCCCAAAATACTATGGTTACAGTACCATGCCGAACATGGTGAAAAGAAATAAAAGTAGGAGAGATGAGAAAAAATTATTCCTCCTCAAAAGGCTTTCTGCATTTTTCCCTTGCCCACACCTCTTCCAAGTTTAGCAAGAGCTGAGGTTTTCAAGCAGAAGAGACCATGTCCCAAAATTATGTGAGCCGAGGGAGCTCAAACTCAGTCAGATTCATGAAGGGAAAGTCATGTGTCCAGCTGTGATGACAGGCTACCAAAATCCACCAGGTACAAGGGAAAGAATAAGAGAAAGAAGAACAGTATCCAGGGAATCTTCAAAGAGACAAGAAGCCCCAATCTGCCTCTTTACTTACAGCATTAACACAGGATTGTTTCTTCAGAAGAGAAAAGAGGTTTCATTTATTTCCCCTAATTAACAAATTATCCAGTCAAAGCCAAATGAGGACACATTCAGATGTATTTACCTCCCAGCTTTGGTTTATGCCATTATTGTGTCCATCACATCTTTGCCCCCTTCCTCTTTTGGATGTGAGTCACAAGGCCAGAAATTGTTGGAGATCAGGTCCACATACCATAGTTGCTTGCCACAGTGGTATATCTGACTTTAAATCTGGGCCAGATCCAAATCCTGATCAGAACCCAGTGGCCTGTTTCAGAGGCAGGGTTGTGAAGCTTATCTTCTTAGATAAAATGCACATGGGATTTGCATGAAAAAGTTGCAGCCACATGACACCTCCCCACAGAAGCAATTCTTCATGCTTCATTTCCACTTCTGTCTAAGGATCACACAGATATCAACAGTCTTAAATTCTGTTTGGCTGCTCGCTGCCCAGTGAGGTGAATGCACCTGATCTCCCTCTTTTGAAGGGGGAGTGAGGGAAATGGAAAGAAAAGCACAAAAATGGCAAACAACCACAGTCACCAAGCAACTATGGGGGCTATCAGGTAAGATCACACAGACCTATGTGTAATCTTAGGGTCACTCTAATTTGATCTCAAGCTGTTTCCCACCACATCCTCTCCATGCACATGAAGGGGATGCAGTAAAACCTTCTCATAGGCTGTCCCAGCAGGTGGTACTGCAATAGCAGCACTGACTTCCCCAGCCCTGCAGAATTCATTCACCGTACTCAGATCCTCAAGGGCAGATTTATGCAAAAGACTGTAAATGGCCTGCGCTGGTCTTTACCCTGCATCCCATAGCCAAGGCAGCCCTGAATGCCACTTGCAGGCTCCAAGCCCACCTCGTGCTGGCCAGCAGCAGGGCAAGAGGACACCACCTGACCCCAGAGAAGTGCAGACCTACCACGTGTCCAGCTGGGACAAGGCAATGGCCATTTGGAAACAGTCACAGAAAGCTGAATTAAACCCAAGGAGTACAGTCCACTCAGTCAGACACTTCTTGGCACCTCATCACTGAAATATGCTAGGAAAGTTTTAATGCCAGGCAGGGAGGGCTTAACCTTTGGGGTTCAACTGTATGCAGGAGCCTCCTCATGACACAGATGTCAACACAGCTGGAGGGAGAAGGGCAATTTTTGTTGAAGAGCACACTCTCCAGGTGCCTGTGTCACTGACTTTTACCACAGTAGGACACTGAAGTCAGCGCAGTAAAGTGAAGGGCGGGCAAATGACACCCCAGGGTGTGTCCTCCAGCATGAAGCCACACTGACTCATAGGGTGAAGGGCCCCTGCTGCTGACTCCCTGCAGGGCCAGGAGCTGCCAGCTGGGACTGACACAAAGACCAAAGTGCTCTTTGATGACTCACACTGGCCTGCAGCACCACGGCCTGTGTCTCTTAGACTCTGCCTCCACTTCACTGTTATTTGCATATTTAGCATTTCAGGACAAGGCAGGACAGACTCAGCACACCATCCTGGTCCTCGGCCAGCCTCTGCCCTTCCTGAGATGAAGTACAGCTGTCAGACCTCAGCATTTCCCACCACTAACCAACCCCCCATGTCAGATGTCTCCTCACACTGCCAGCCCACCATGGGACACACCTCAGCACAGCCTAGCACAAAAGCTGTGCTAGGAAGTGTTTCAGACCAGAGGTATCTTGTTCAAACCTTGCTCAAGGCAGGACTACTTCTGGAGCTAGACCAGACTACACAGGGCAGGTTATCTGCTTACATTAACCCTGTTTCTATATGCAATGTATTGCTTAAGGGATTTTCCTGGTTTTTTACCAAAAGTATGAAGCAGTCATTTCCAAGCACACTTTGTACATGTACCAATGGTATTGACTTCAGCTTTATTTTCTAGCTCTGGGTGAGATATACAGCCTATGCTATCATATCTATAGTCCCTCAGCACATATTCTTAAAAAAATACTCTCCTACCCCTCGCCCCTAGGCACTGCTGCTCACTGAAATCCAGTTCCTTGTCCCTGCAAGCTAACCAAAGTGCTAGTTTGTGTAGCACTACTGACACAGCATCTCCACACATCTCTGAACAGTTTGCATAACACAATAAACATGCACTTACAGACAAGGGCTTAGACATCACTTTAAAAAAGACTAGGAGGGGTGCTGTTCCTTTGGACCAAACTTTAAAGACAACAGAAATACATACCTGTATGCACACTGGACGACAAGAGGAGATACATGCTGGGACAGCTCGATTCCAAGCCCCACACTATGCTGCCTATGCAGCAGGGAAGCACAAAGGGCATTAGGATAGCAGAACATGGGTACATTTGGAAGCACCAGTTCCATTACTGCCAAATGATCCAACAACAAATCGCCAGCTGCGATTTCTTTTCAGAGTACACCTCACCAGTGCTACCCAGGTCTCAAGTGACGTCCCTGCATCTCACCCGCCACTCCCCCTACTCCTGGGGACCCAGCCGGTCCCTGCTGATGGTGGCTGAGCCAGGATTGCAGGAAAGCCCGAAATAAAGCGTTTCGGCAGCAGATGGCAGCACACGGTCACGGGTGAGACTGAACTTGCAACGCCTGATCGCGGATGACACCACCCAAGCCAGGCTTGCAGACCAGGCTAGGAGGGCAGAGGAGCACCACACATCCCTAAAACACGAGGCTCAGCACAAAGGCTCCACGTTACAGGTGGTTCCCTCCTTTAGGGAACGTCTCTTCAAACTGCTTCAAGGACTAAAAAGCCAGTCTACTAAGCAAGCCAGCTGTCTCTGTCCCAGCACTCAGGAGTTGCTGTCCTACAATGCCTGGGAATGACAA
The DNA here is from genome assembly GCA_013396655.1 of Campylorhamphus procurvoides. Taxonomy (NCBI): domain Eukaryota; kingdom Metazoa; phylum Chordata; class Aves; order Passeriformes; family Dendrocolaptidae; genus Campylorhamphus; species Campylorhamphus procurvoides. The sequence continues at coordinate 106,674 of WBMV01008851.1, read as the reverse complement.
AGGAAAGCGGGCTATAGCAAATTACCTGACTGACCTGCCCCAAACACAAATGATGCAAGATCCCAGCAGTGACAGCTGGAAAACATGGCTCCATTCAGGAGGCACTACACAGACCAGCTGCTGCTGACTGATCTTCCCATGCTTGGCTTCAAGCAACATCTGTGAGTTCCAGCTCTGGTTGGGAACACACAGGTATAGGTAATGGCAGGTGACAAAATTAAGCTATCAAACTAGAAGGGCACTGCATCCTGCAATGTGCTCTTTCTGACTGTGAGCATGGCCAGAGCTATTAACTTGGAAGAAGGAGACGAGTAACAGTCTCTAGTCTGTTGTTCACATGATGTAAGGAGCACTCAATACACTGCCTAGACCCTGAGGCATTACAGTGGTAAAGCCTAAAAAGGCCCCTGTGCTCCACTTACATGCATTACCAGCCCAGCTCTTCTTCCTCCTAGAACTTTGTAGATTTATGCTGATTTAACAGGATGAGTTGAGATTGAGATTCTGTTACCTCCTTACCAATGCTCAGGAAGACTCTGGGGGTTTTGGTTTCCTGTTTGGTTTTTAGCTGGAAGGACAACTCTTCCTTCCGTTTCTTCAGGAGTCCACACACCGCATCAAGGCTTTGTGTAATCTAGAAAGTTTCTGTCTGAAATCCATATTGTGTGGCTGTGGTAGGAACAGTTGCTGCATGACTGTAAGATTCTCTCTCCCTTTTGGCACAAATTTTTCTTCCCCTTTGACCATTGTGCCTCTCATACTGCGGGCAGCTTTTCCCAGATGCCTAAGGAAACCAGCTGATCTACTATGCGGAACATCATAAATGTTCAGGAGATACTGCTGTTTGATCTGCGGACCCACATTAAAGACCTGGCCTTAATCCCTTACCAGGACAAGTCTGCAACATCTGAAAACATAGTTCTAATGTAGCAGAAGGCAGTAAGCAGGCTACTTTAGAAGCCACTGGGAAAGGGAAGTACAGGACAACATGGGAGGATTCAGCCAGTCCATTCACAGGCCAGGCCAAGTCATTTCACCAGTAACTAACCTGTGAGGAAAGGCATGGCAACTGGGAGTATTTAGAGAGTGGACAAAGCTCTTCCTCATTAACTGTTTCTCAATCCTCTATGCTTCTTCATGCACAAAGAGGAGTGTATCCCTGCACTTCCCCTCATGTGAAAATCCTCCTACTCTGAAGAAATACCCTTTTAGGTTTTTCACCCATTTTTGCTGCAAGTACCTACTGCAAAGTCAGAGAATCTCACCATAGCTTATGGGCAAGATTCTTCCCTTTCTGCCTACCACAACCTATGCAACTTACTACCCTATTTACCAAAACACAGGAACAGCTCCCATATCTGAAAAAAATGTAATTTCTTTTTAAGCCACCAGAGATGCTAGAATATTTGGCAATTCAAACAGCCAACTTGAAAGGTTGACTTCTCATTTTTACGCAAGCCACAAGACTTCTGTTGTACTTTCAACACAGACATATGCACAGCTTTGCTGTCTGGCAGAGGAACACTGAGCAAGTATGGCTGTGCATGAAGAGATGGCTGCAAGCAGGCTTGATAGAAGAATATCAAGGCCCTGAGCATATTCTCCATCTTCCATGGCTGGACTCAGGTCCAGCTTAAATAATAGAGGCACCTGGCTTTGAAAAACCTTAGTAAAGTTGGCCTGTGGGCTTATCATAGCTAAGGGTCTCACCCTTGATCCCTGCCTGAGCAGCCATGCCCACATCTGGCCACATACCCTGCTGATCTAAATCCTCATCCTGACCTGCTCTGATCTTCAAGTACTGCAGGACTGCTCCTTTGTCACTGAGGCCACTACCCCTGCCTGCCCTGCTGTGCCTCAACTTCCAGCCTGTTCTCTTCCCAAGCAACCTGCCCATGCTGCCCCAGTAAAGCTCACCTTGCCCATCTCCACAGTCAGCAGAGATAGTTTCTATCTATCAGCATGGCAGGAACTATTTCTGAAAATATCTGCAGGCTGTAGAACCCTCTAATGTCTGAAATGTTAAAATGTCAGGGCAACTAAGTTTTCTCACTTGCAGTTTTATCCACACTCCTATCAAGCATCACATGCACCTACAGTCAGCCCTGTTTCTATGTTGTTGTGTTTGGTGTTGTGAGGTGTTTAACCCCCTTTGGAACAGCGATGGCATCCGTGTCCTTCTTCCACGCTCCTCCATCTTTGCCCAGACAGAGTCTGAACCTATTCACTCCTGAAGTTGCTCTTGTCCAGCCTGCAGGCCGTAACACATATGCAGAAGGATGGGTAGGCCACCAGGATCTTGGTGGAAACATGAAGACCTTCAATCCAGGGGCTTCCAAAGCAACAACAATCTGACAACTTAGAACAGTCATGACACTCTTTTCCCCGATAGTACTTGTTTAATGACCATTTGCACCAATACATCTTATGCTTTATATACATATATCTTTAATTTTTGCTTCTTCAGCTTTTTGAATACATAATATATTATCTCCAGAATACTAACTAAGACAACACAGAAGAGGCTCCTAGTTAGTTGTTAATTGGTGCCATGAACTTCCTTGATTGGGGAATTGATACATAATTGAAATGACAGGACCTCACTAGGATTTGAGCAAACAAAAAAAGACAAAGAAAACAAAATGCCAACCAGCAGAGTTCAAGACTTCACTGGCAGACTAAAGCCACCCGCAAGTTCAGGAGGCAGGAAGTTGAAGTGCAGTGAGACTGCAGGAGTGACTATGAAGGCAAGGGAAAACACCAAAAGAGCCAGGGAATCGGGATTAAATGACTACTTAAAATACATCCAACAGCAGTCTGGTCCCCACTTCCACAAGTGGAACTGCAGCAGCTTTAGAGCTATTTCAAGAATGTTGCTTCCCAGAGGGATAGTCTAAGTGAAACTTTGTCTCCAAAATGCCCTCAGTGTAGTAAGAAGACAAAAATGACAAGAGACCTTTCGGTCAGTACAAGGTGCAAATATCTAACTACTCTTTTAAAAGCCTCAAGAGAAAATTTTTGCCCAAAGGCAAAAATTTACTTGCAGAGGTGTGCTAGAGACACAAAAGTGTTGCTGTGTTGAGTGTTCAAAACAGGAAGAAGCCGTCCAGTGAAGCACCAAAACCCTAGTGTTCCAGTAATTGGGTACAGCTATCCTAGAATCAGTGAGATCACCTTCCCAGCTAGTGTTTTGGCTTATGAGCCAGCATGAAGGGTAGCCAGCATTGTGAGGTTTCCAGCCTGCCCTGCGAGCTTTGCCCAGAGTAATCACAGACTTACACCCCAAATCACATTCATATGCTGAAGATGAAATAGCATCCACATCAAAGAGCTTCAGGAAGCTCTCCCAAAGAGAAAAGCAAGTAAGGGCCTTTCACTTTCTTTCTAACCCCCTAAACCACACAGAAAATAAAGGGGGCTTGGGGCACATAAAAAAAAAATCCAAGTTCCAATAACCAGCTTGCATCCCTACAAAGTTAACTTCAGAAGAAAAGCCATAAGAAATACATGTGGGAGAATTTTGCTGCCACAGTTCTCAAGACTGGGCCTACTATACATTTCTTGCCCAAGTGGGAACTGTTAGCTGAAAAGAGGAAGGAGACTGTCCCTCCTCCAGAAAATAATCCACTGTCCAACAGTAATTCCTACTGTGGCATAGATATGCAATATTTGTAACATAGTGCTAAGTCACAACACAAGGCCAGGGCTCAAGATAGTGACGCAAGAACATGAAATGCTGAGCAGTGGGAATTACTTGGTTGTCATCTAGTGCAAATAACTACCAAATTATAAAAACAGGCTTTTTAAAGCTATTTCCAGTTAAAACAGCTCAGTGATAGTGAGGCCTTTGCATGGGGAGACAGGAGTTAAAATGAGCTAAGTTCCTCCAGTGAACCTGTAAGCCAAATAAGGAGCCTGGAGAGAGGGTGTCCACCTGGAGCTACAGCACAGTGGCAGCAGGTCTGCTCAAGGACTTGCATGACTCCTCCCACAAGAGCATGAGAACATCCAGCACTACCAAAAACTGCACCAAAGACAGGAAGAGTAGTGTGTGCAAGGGGTGGTTCACTCGTCACCACAGACGTAATTAAACTAAGAGGGTTTTGTGATGAGACAAGAACTATTTCCTTATAGGTTCCATTTACCAGCTGCAGCCAAATGCAGCTGTCCTTAGCACTGCAAACTGCAGAGACTGGAGTCACTATTGAAAACAGCTACGAAAAAGCAACAGCCTAACCAAGGAAAATTTCAAGCACAAGGAACTCAGGGGCACCTACCCAGCCTAGTCCTATACCCACCTTCTTTAGGATTCTTGCTTTCCCTGTATGGAGAGACAGGGGAAAAGAGCTAGGATGTACCATGTAATGGCCAAGTGGGTGGAAGAGATAAGGTTATCTTTCTCCTCCTTGCCCATCTTGGGAGAAGTCAGTATGTTCTCTTTAGGTTCACTGGGATCAAAAATATTAAGTTTTTACTAAAGTGAAGGTCTGGTTTAAAAATGAAGGATTGTCCCAACTTGTTTTTGATTGAAGACTAGAGAGGTTTGTGTCCCCTCTGATCCCATTTTGTGCCTCTAGAGCCTCTTGGTCATCACTCTGTCCCATTCCACTGCTTTGATCATTCAGAACTGGACCCAGTTGGACTGCTGAGGAGCCTGATTGGGAACAGCGCTGAAATAAAGAAAGGAGAATCAAAGGGGCAGATCTAATTAAACTTCATAACTTATGGTTCTTCCAGTGCCCATCAGGACACTACCCTTCTTGTGTTCTCTTCATCACAGTTTACCTGGATGCAGTGCTGAAGTCTCCCCAGAGGTCTGTGGTAGCTGATACTGGTGCCTTGGATGCGGATGCAGGAGCATCTAAGTCTAATAGAATATCTAATGCAGGAGAGAAAAAAAAATATCAAACTAATCAAGAAGAAAACCCCACAGGCATTTAAACTGTCACCTTAAATAAACTCCTGGATGCAGGGGCAGAAAACCTTCGAAGAGACTCCAGCTCTCTCTCCAGAAGGAGGAAGTTAAGACTTTTTAAGGGGTTTGTTATAACAGCACCCCCTTTTGCTGAATGTGCACAGAGCCTCCAGCTAACACTGCAAGGATACATTTCTTCAAGAACTTTTCAGTCTCCACTTAGCACAACAACCGGTAGATTTGTGACTTATTATCTCTCCCAGTACTCATAAGGCTCAAACTCAGCAATCGTAGCAGTTGCCAAACAGGTATCACTTGAACAGTACCAACCAGCAGTACCAACCACAGTCTAGGACCACACGAGCCCTATTCAGAAGCTCATAGTTTCTTCTCACTCAAACCTGTCTACAGCACTGCTGAAGTCTCTGCCTTCACAAGGGTATCATCAGCTCTGCATGGTCACACTTTCAGTTCAGCCTTCAGGAGACTGCAGCAATCTCTTTGTTATAGAATCACAGGATGATTTAGGTCAGAAGAGATGTTCAAAGGTCATCCAATCCAACTGCTGTGCCATGAGCAGGGACACCTTTTACTAAATCAGGTTGCTCAAAGCCCCATTCAATCTGGCCTTGAAAGCTTTCAGTGAGGGGGTACCCACAGCTTTTCTGGGCAACCTGTTACAGGGTCTCACCATGCTCATTGTAAGGAATTTATTCCTTATATCCAGTCTAAATCTACTCTCAGTTTAAGCCTTTACCCCTTACCCTGTCAATACAAACTTTTTAGTCTCCGTCTTTCTTGTAAGACTCCTTTATATATTGAAAGGCTACAATAAGGTCTCCTCAGAGTTTTGTTCTCTTCAGGCTGAAGAACTCCAACCCTCTCAAATTTTCTTAACGGTAGAGGTGTCCCAGCCTTCTGACCATTTCCATGGCCCTCCTCTGGACCCAGTGTAACAGGTCCATGTCTTTTTTGCACTGGGGCACCAGAGCTGCCAAAGACAGCAGGGAAACACCATCTCTCACAGGGCTCTACTGGCACCAGGCTGAACACGGGTTTGCTGCAGCAGATCTCAGCCCTCTCTAAGCCCCTACCAGAGTCTGACTGACTGCTTGGTCTGTGCTAGTGTTTACCTGCACCGCTCGCATTACTGGATTTCTGCACAGGTGGTGGTGTGACATGGTTGGCAATGGCTGTGGAAGAAGGAGGAGGTATAGGAGGAACTGCAATTTTGCCTCCTGGTGGTGGGGGCAGCAGGCTTAGGCCACCTGATCCAGATACACGGGGCTTGGCTGCTCCTCCTTTCTTTGACGTCATGTTCTGTATAAAAAGAAAGGGCATGTAAGGAAGAGTCTCCATTCGCATATCCAGAGAAAGAAGCAGAGTAAACTGGTCTGCTTACCCCAATGTTTAGTTTGATGGTCTGCCCTTCCTTAAACCCTAAATCTAACTTGGGACGTGTGTCAGCTTCCTGGGACTCCTTGGAGATCTCAGTCTCCTGCTTCACCCACCTAAAAAGAAGATAGGAAGACATGAGACCCTGTAGCAAAAGGGAAAAGGGTTTCAGAAAAATGTGTGGTTTTCCTCCCCATCCCACCAAACTTACCTTGCCTTGTCAAACCTGCTATTTCCCTATGCCCAGTGTAGTACAGCAAAAAGCTATGACCACCATAAACCCAAGAGACTGTCTAACACTGCACCTGGAGCAACACAGGATTTAAGCTTAAGACTTACAGATCTGACCCTCCAATGCTGTCAGCTCAAGTGATCCTTGCCAGAATAGGGCTTCAGGACCATCCCAAGGAAGCCTGCACTGAATGACCATGCATCACCACCCACCATGTTCTATAGGCCAGAGGAAAAACAGCATTCCAGAAAAGCACAACTCACTTGAAGTGATCCTGCAAAGAGACGTTGAAGTCAAAGGCATCACCACGATCCGTGAAGCCAATGCCTATAAAAGCACTTCGTCCTAGCAAGGAGATAGGAGGAGTCATTGGAGGTGCCCTGCAAATGGGCCCTTGTGTTCATTTACTCCAAAGTCCTTCTGCTTCTCTAAGCCACTCTGTGCTACCTCCCTCCAATGCATCTGCAGTTGGACACCAGCAGCTCACAGCAGTTCACTGTTCCTAGCCTTCAGGATGCACTCTTCCCATGGGGCACACTCAGAAACTGAATGTTCCTTCCCAGCCCCTGGACTCCGTACAATGTAGAGAACCTCCTTTGTTTACCTTGCCTTCTGATCCCTCTAGGCACACTACCCGGCCTTGTCAGCACTCCCAACAGTGTTCCAATCCACCTGGCATACTCCCAGTTCCATCAGGCTAAGTCACCTCCACCCCTAGCACTTGGCACACATGTTGTCCCTCAACTCACCAGTCCCATCCTGAATTCGAATGACAAAGTAGCGGCTGGAATCTGCCACAGTCTCTACTGCAATGCCAGGGTATTGATCTATGGGAGCCTGAGCAAAAAGCTCTCCTGCAGACAAAGAATCAGGCATTAAGGAAAGCAACCTCTTGCTAAATGTAGCCAGGGCTACCACACACAGCTCTGAGCAGGCTGAGAAACACAGGCTCACAAGCAGCAATCACAGTTGCAGTCTTGCCAAGGCACAGCCCTTTCTTTACCTGAAACCTTATCCTCCAGTTTTATGTATGCAGTTTTGCCTTTGGAGGTGACGCGAAGCCGCCCTGTCCAGTCTGGATGGTCCAGTTTCCAGTCGGATGCTCTGAAAAGACAAGCAGCTGATCACTGACCACGCATCAACCCTTCTACTTCTGGCCGACCATCTCAGCAGAAGTCTCTACTCCCAAAACCTCAACACCTGCAATTACCTCATTCCACCTCCCTCTCCAATGGGGTCTCAGCTCCTCTCTGCTGTTGCCAATCAACACACATGACTGGCCTCTATGGGTAAAGGGAAATAGACACAGTCGAGAGAACATCAACTTTCTACCTTTATAAGCGTGCAGAAGAAGGGAGACAGAAGCCCAGAAACTCACTTGAACAGGAAATCCACAAGTGACTAATAAGTGACTTGTGAGCATCAGGAAGACCCCAAAAAATAATTAATAGCATGCTGAAAAGCCACTCTGTTATTCTACCCTATTGCTGCAAAATCGAATCAAATACTTCCAAACCTGGAGGCACCTGGCTTACACCAGGTAAAACATCTTATGTTCTGACAATCCCATCAGACTCTGACTAGCCCAAAGACTCTTACATAGGTAAAAAAAAAAGGGAAAGCGAGAAAAAAACCAATCTAGAGAAACACAGAATATTCTGAGTTGAAAGGGACCCACAAGGATCACAGAGTTTGATGCTTGACCCTACACGGGACATCCCCAAGAATCACACCATGTGCCTGAGAGCATTGTAAACACTTCTTGAACTCTGGCAGGCTTGGTGCTGTAAAACCTACAGGATTTTACAACGGTAAACAAACACCCGTGTCCCGGTACAACACCCAAAGCACCAACAGTCTGTCAAGCTCAGGGAGTACGCAAATCCCCTTCTCCAGCAGGCCTGTGGGTACAGCTTATAAAACCACAAACCACTGCCGCCGGCTAACCAGAGGCGGCCTCTCCAACCGCTGGTCCTGCCGCTTCTTCTCATTAATGAACTGCTGCCTTTCTCCCCGCTGCTGCAGCGCCCACAGGCCAATCCCCCCCGTGCCGTCCGGCCGCATCAGCCACATCCCCGCCGGCCGAGCACAGCGGGGGCGGTCAGCTCTGCCCAGCACAGCTCCCGCACTCGCTCGGCAGCACAGCAGCCCCTCCTCCCGCAGGGCCCCGCGTCCAGGCGCTGCCCGCACACACCGCGGGGGCTCGGCGGGCACGACACGGTCCCCAAGGCCCTGCTCGGGCCGGGCCCAGGCTCCGGCTGTCCTGCCGGCCCCGCGGAGGCCCAGGGGCCGGGCCGCGCTGAGCCTGCCTCACCTGTACCCGCGGTTGGAGGTCCGAGGCGGGATGCGGTAGACATTGACATCGGGCTTGACGCAGAGGACAGACTCGTACTCGAGCTCAGCCGCTGCCATCACGGCCGCGAACCCCGCTGGGGACCGAGCGGCAGCCGCCTACTGACCCGCGGTGCTGCCCACCGCCATCTTTGATGAGGGCGGGCACAGCCTGGGGCCGCGGGGGCGGACGGGCGGGGCGCCAGTCACGTAGCTGACGCGCGGGGGGAGCCATCTTGGGTCCTGGCAGCTGGGGCGCCATGTTGGAGCCGCCCCTGACGCAGCAGCGGCGCCATGTTGGAGGCTGGCAGTGCCATGTTTGTGTGGGGCGGCCTGGGCCGTGTCCGCACACGGCGCGCGTGGGAGAGCGGGAGGGAAATGGGGGAAATTGGGGCGGCGAGGAGGGCACCCGGCTGCTTGGGGGGACAGTGGGCAGAAGGGAGAAAACGCCCCAGGTGTTGCTGCTGGGAGGCGTGAAGATGCCAGCTGGGCAAAGGTTAATCTCGGGAGCACGACTTCCCCCCAAAAAAATTTAGGTTTCCTGGCCAAAATAAGGGTGTAGATGCTAGTTTGCTTATCAGTTTAAGACTAGGTACGATGTTGACATCTCAAGGATAGGAAAATCAATGCTTTGCCTAGGGAGTTACAGGAAACGAGAAGAGGGCTGTGAAGCAGCATCCTGCCTAATTGTTACAAAATAAGGAACACATAAAGATTTTCTTAAGAAAGGCTGTTCCCTGATGCTTCGTCTTTGTATACTTTCATACATAATCAACAGGAAAGGAGATTTAATCTGTGAAACCAAGAGCAGCTGACTAAGTGATGTCCAGGTGTTAGAAAGACAAATTACCTGTGGGTAGAATTACCTTGTTAAGAGTTTAGGGTTCCACGTGTTTCAATGATCTCAGACCTGGGGGAGGTTAGCAAGGTTTGAGCAGAGGGATGTACCACTGATAGCAGACACAACGAATGCAGAACTTACAGGACACAAGGACACTTGGCAGAACTCCCAAGATAAGGAAGAAACTCATAAAGGCAACTCAGCAACTGTGCTGAATCAGCTCCGACTGGTAACAGGTAACTCCAGCAGGGGGAGATCACAACTACAAACTCAGGAACCACAGACCCAAGAAACCCACTGACCCAAAGGAAAAGAAAGATCAAGCATGTGGAGTAATTAGCGTGAGAAGGGACAGAATCATTGACCAATAGAAGATAGACTACTAATTAATAAAAGAACTATGTAACTTGTAGCCAGTGAACGCTAATTCCTTTGTTTGCTAAAATGTGTAATTAATAAAAGGTTTTGATAGTTGGTCTCCTTGATTTGTGGAAACCTCCACCTTGCACCCTGTGCAGAATAAATATAGTCTCCTTTCTAAACTGTACTCTGTGTCTGTGTTTAGGGAGCTCCTAAATCAGCAACTGCAGCATTTAAACCATGCTTTTAGTAATGACTTCTCAGTGAACACCAGTGTTGCAGCAGCTTGTGGCTAACCCTCTAAAACATCAAATGTTTACTCTGAAAACTGGAAGAAAAGGCATAAGAAAAGTTGCAAAATTGTATAGAGCCATGTCCATGTCAAGCATTGGAACAGGCTGCTCAGGGAAGTGGTGGAGTCACCATCCCTGGAAGTGTTCAAGAAACACTTGGACGTGGCACTTAGTGCCATGGTATAGTGGACAAGGTGGCATTTGGTCAAAGGTTGGACTTGATGATCTCAGAGGCCTTTTCCAGCCTTAATGATTCTGTGATTCTGCAGTTCTATATCCACAGAGCCAGGGGTAGGCATAACACTGGGTAATTGTGCTAGGAAGTAATTTACTCTATCCATGGAACACTAAGTGAGCAGTTTATTGCTGGGTGTGAAACAAAAAAAAATTAATGGAGCATCACTAAATTTGAGGAATTACTCTTTTTTTTCTGATATGGAATATCATTAGTTAATGCAGGGAGAGCTGAAACGGTGTCTGGAATGTTGTTTCTTGCTGTTTCCAAAGTTAAGTGGAACAGGATGGCAATGAACCTCAGTTAGAGCAGTCAAACAAACTGTCCTGTCAGGCCAAACATCCAACTAGCCCAACACTGCATCTCTGACAGTGCCCAGAGCAGAAAATATTTGAAACAAAGAAAGGGAGTCTGAGCTGCTGATCTGTAGATCTGGTAGGTGACAGATACGTGCCCAGGAAGAGAGATCTGAACCCTTCCATGCAGTCCGTGCAGGAGCCAGTAGGAATACATGGCATCCACACCCGATGTGGATACGTGTGTAAAAGGCAGCTCAGCCTCCCTCCTTGCACTGTGCCAGTGTTAAATTGCTTGTCAGACTGCAGAATTAAGGTGCAGAGGTTCATGAGAGGTAAACCTTGGAGAAGAACTTAAAGCCTGTAAAACAAGGGAAAACAGAATTAGACTTCTCTAGAATAGTAGCTTAGCAGTCTGAAGTGTAAGGGTTTTGTGGGCCAGGGGTTTAGTGCATTTCTTAGAAGTATTTTATAGTCTTATATGGACTCATCTAATTTTTTTTAAAACTTATTTACACTTTTAGTTACCCATATCATCCCTGGAGCTATGAATCTAATTGTGCGATATGAAAAAGAGTAAATTTTTTGGTTCTCAGCTATGAATTCACATCACCTTATCCATGTGTCTCTCATACTGGTGCTTCTCTCTTTCCCAAGGTGAACCATTCTCATCTATTTTGCTTGTCCACCAAAAGAAGCCATTCCCAGCAATGGCTGTCTAGTCATCAATTTCTGTATTTTCTCTGATTCTATAATTGTATTTAAGATCAGGAACACTACAGCATTCATTATTCAAGAAGCAATGAATGCTCCCCATTGCATTTACCTTTTTGACTGAGTTGCCTGTTGACATGATTTTTCAGAGAACATCCTGCAGGGACCTTGATTTTGTTTTGAGTGCTAATAACTTATCTAGAGTTCATCCCTCCGTGTCTATAGTTTACAGTTGCTTTTCCAAGTTCAGTGACTCACTATTAGCAACATTCAATTTCACCTACCTCTTTACTGTGCTGTCATTCAGGGTGTCACAGTCCTCCTACTGTCCTAGAAGGACAACATCTAGGATGAGTGGCTAAGGGCCAGCTGTTGTAAGGCATGTGAAGAAAGATTCACAAGCAGCACCAGGACACCAGTAATACCTCTCTCACTCAATTCCATTGAGACTTAACCAGCAGAGAACATAGCATTCTTTTCAAACAAGAATCCCTGGATCAAGAAAATACAAAACACTTCCAATAGCAGCTAAATTTATTTTTTTAAAGGATTCAGCAGTGAGATTGAAATCTTGAAGCAGAACATATTTCATATCAGACTATGGAAGAATGAAGGATCCCTATTCTTCCCACACAGAAATCTTCAATGAACAAAACCCAAGGAATAGCAGATGGAATTCCACAATATTCAGTCATGTGAGGTGTGCAAATGAAAAGGCCTACACAAGTAGGATAAAATGGTAAAATGTTCATGCCAATCTGTAGGTAGCCTCATAATAAACCATGCAGAAGAGTCATTTGGGCTTTTGCTTTGCTTATTTAAGAAAAAGTAAGGCATTTTCCAGGAATCTACTTCACTGTACCCAACATTTGGAATTTTCCTTTTCTTCACAGAAGGTACAGGGGAAACCAGAGTCACAAAATGACTCCTTGAATAACTTAAAATTTATGAACATTTCTACAAAACAGACCATAGAGTATTTCTAATGGCATTTCTTTCACTGAAAAAACTGAGTTGAACACTCTGAGACCCTGTTACTGTGAAGGGATATTTTTTGATTATGTAGGATTTGTCAGTACCAGTTTTGCCAGCCTTTGTTCCCTACTTGGTGTCCAAAGCTTGCTCGGCACTGTAAAGAAATGCCCTGGGGTCATTCATTGAATTTTCTAAGAGGGGAATCCAAGGAATACCAGGGCAACCTGTGGATACTTCATGTTACTGGAGAGTCTCTAAAAGCAGGGTTGTGAGGAGGGAAACAAAGTGCATAGCCAGGCCTGGCCACCAAACCACTGCAGTGTGCCTTCTAGAGATACAGGTGTGCCAGTTATGGCTCAGATTTATTGGGAGAGCTTTGAACAGCTGTTTTAGGAACATCAGTTTGCCATATACAAAAGGCACATTCAAGGTCTGTGGAAGATTGTAGGCAGCTAGACATGCCACATGCAGAGAAAGAAAGAAAAGGGGCTGCAAAGCTTTTGAGAACTGCAGAAGTGGAAGAAATCAGAAATAAAAGTGTAATTCTCCGTTCTTGCTGGAGTGTTTCAGAAACAACCAGCATACTCTTGCAGGAGGAAGGCTTTTGTAAACTCTCTGATTAAAATTGCATCTGGGTGTAATTGTTTAGTAACTGATAGACTGGTGAGTTTTGTAGTAACAAACCTGAAATGGCAATATACGTGGTAACTTGCATTATGGTTTCAGTGAACTTGTGCTGGCTGATTGAGTCTGTACATCAAGAGGAACTTCAAGATGAACATTCTCATAGACAAGCTGATGGAAAATGGGCTAGGTAAGTGGCCAGTGAGATGGGCAGGCTGAGAAGTGGCTGAACTGCTGATCTCACAGGGTGGTGATTCGAATTACTTTGTCCCTCTGAAGACCAGTCACTAGTGGTGTCCAGCTGCGGCTGACACTGGTTTAACTCTTCATTAATGACCTGGATGATGAAGTAACATGCACCCTCGACAAGTTTGCAGATGATACAGAACTGGTATGAGTGGCTGATGCACCAGGTGTCTGTGCCACCTGTCAGAGGAACCTGGACATCCTGGAGAACTGGGTAGACAGGAACCTCATGAAGTTCAAGAAGTGGAAAGTTCTGGGGGAGAAACAGCCTTGTGCACTAACACATGCTGAGGCTGGGCACCTGGAAAGCAGCTTTGCAGAGAATGATGATATTGCGGTCCTTGTGGACAAAAAGTTGAACGTAAGCAGGCAATATGCCCTTGTATAAAAGAATGCCACTGGCTGCCAGGGCTGGATTAAGAGGAGTGTTGCCAGCAGGTCAAGGGAGGTGATCCTTCCCCTCTATTCATCGCTGGTGAGGCCACATCTGGAGTGCTGTGTCCAGTCCTGGGCTCCTCACTGTTAGAGAGTCATGGCCATACTGGAGTGAAACTTGTGGAGATCCATTAAGGTAATTAAGGGAGTGGTACACTTGTCATGCAAGAAGAGGCTGAGAGAGCAGGAGCTTCTCAGCCTGGAGAAGAAAATTATAGGATGGTTTGGGTTGGAATGGACTTTAAAGGTCATCTAGTTCCACCTGCCCTGCAATGAGCAGGAACATCTCCCAGCAGATCAGGTGGCCCCATCCAAACTGGGGACAAGAGAAAAGGCTCAGAAAGATTTTTTTTTCATCTATCTGATGGGAATGTGTAATGGAGATGAAGACAGACTATTCTCAGTGGAGCTTGGTGACAGGACAAGAGGCCAGAGGGACACACTGAAACACAGGAAGTTCCATCTGAACCTAAAAATAATCACTTTGTTACTGTGAGTGTGGTTGAACATTGGAACAGATTGCCTGGAAGAGTTTATATAATCTCCTTCTATGGCGACCCCCAGATATAACTGGACACAGTCCTTGGCAATCTGCTCTAGCTGACCCTGCTTTGAGCCGTGAGTTGGGCTAGACAGTCTCCAACTTCAACTACTCTGTGATTCTGTGAAGCAGTCTTTCTCAGCTAGCTCAGTCTGTTCATCACAAGGGGAATGGGGAGAGCCGGAAGAGAAGAAAATGCAATGTGGTGATTTGGGATTAGCATGAAAGCTTAGAGAGGTTTTAACATGGAGGATCAGAACTGGTGAAGAAGGACGTTCTTGCAAAGTAGAGTGTGACTAGAGCTAGCAAGTCCCACGGTGGTGACGAGGCTGTGTGTCCCTTGGCCAACAGGAGTCCATAGGAGTGACCTCCTATTAGCACTGCCTGTCCAGGTCCGAGGAGTCCCCCAGGAAGAACAGAAGCTGGGAATATGATGCAGCTAGAGGAATTTTCCTGGCAAACTGCCTGTCTATCTTTGGGAGTACAGCCCAGCCCTCCCATCTTCCTTCTTTTCAGTTTCATGGTTTTTGTGTTAGAGGCAGCATTTGTGTGTTTCACAGAGCTGGGCTCAGGAGCAGAACTTTGCTCTGTCATGGTTTATTTTCCAGACCAAAAGCAAAATAACAAAGCTGAATCTTGTATGTCTGGGCTTTGTCATTTCTGCTGGCAGTCTTGATTTCCCAAATTCCCCCTTGCTAAAACATTTGAAATGCCTTGCCCTAGAGGTCTTCCGTTCTTATCATCTTGCCACATTTCCTGCAATCAGCATTTCAGTTAACCACTTCTAACTTTCTGTAAAGTTCCTTCTTAAAAAATAGACTTTAAATACCCTGGAAAGTAAAGGCCAGATTAAAATCCCTTTGACATGACCGGTCATGGTTTGCTGAATACAATGTTCTGTATTTGATAAACTAAGCTGGCTCAAACTGGGACAGAAGCTGGTCTGGTTTGATAAGAATCCTAGAAATGGGATTAACTAGGTGAATGTGCTGGTCTGATAAAGCATGGAAGTGGCTACAAGACAACAGGTCAGATATTTGACAGTGTCATGGCAGAGTGTGGAATTATGAATCACATCAAGCAAATGTCAGTACTATGTCAACAGGCAGGATATCATTCAGTTGTCTTATGGAAATTATAGTATAGGTCTATGCACATAATTCCTTTGTTTTCTATTAATGTTTTATTTAGAGCACTATTTTATTTTGACAATATCAGGATAACTTCTTTTGGTTTGACTGTTTATTTTATGAGCAGATGATATCTAACATTCCAAATATGAGTCATTCTAAGCCTTTCCATCAGATTGAAAGAACACAGTACACACATACAGGAAACAACAAGCGGTTCCTGAAATGTCATGTGAGTTTCTTTTTTCAGTAACTCCAGAGACAGGACTGATGGTACTTGCTCCTGACACACTGAAATAAGTGCTTCTCTCAGGTAGGTATCATAAGCTGGAGAATTCTGCTTTCCTCTTCTACTTGCAATTTATTACTTTTCACTCCTGAAACCCTCTCTCTCTCCTCCAATTCCCTCTTCCATTTTTGAACAACATTCCAGCTCTTTTAGCACTCTTGACAACATAGAGTGGGCAGTATCTTGTTGATTCATCTCTCCATTTACTTTGGAGTAGGACTTGCATTACTATCTTTACAGCATCCCTTGATTCCCTATCAACATTATACCATTTTCTGTATGGGGAGGCAGAGAGATTCAGCTCTTGCAGCACTGTTCTCCAGTTTTCCCTGTCAAAGTCATTTCCGCATGTATCAGCAAGGACATGGGAAATGGAACAAGCTTGTTAGAATTTTAAGTTGAGACCCCAGCTTTAAGTTAAGCCTTCCAGAGACTTCTTTCATAGCTTTCCTTGCAGGTCACCCTCACCTAAAACCTATTGGCAGTTATTGCCAAAACCTGGTAAATTACAATCTAATTTTCTTCCTGGTGAAGCAGTTCTAACCCTTATGCATGGCTCCACATTTAGACTATATTTTATGCAAGAAAGAGATTGATGATTTGAATTTAAATTTTTTAATAATATTGATATTTAGTCCTGCACACAACAGTCCCTGACTGTCATTTCAGTACTGGCATAATAGAGGTTAAAAGAGGGTCAGTTGTGTTATTCATGTCTTCTCAGTTGCTTCTGCAGGCTGTATTCAGTTCTTCCGTATGCAGTTTCGTTGCATTCAGGTAACATATGTAGGGACCTTTCAGCAACACAACTGCCTTCATCGATTCAACAAGGGTTTAGTTAACAGGCGTTTTATAGATAATTCTGTTAATGTCGAAAGGATGAAGATCGGGCTCTTTTTCTCAGTTCTATATTGTCTTTGCTTGTTTTCCTTTCCTTTCTAAATTTACTAAGTCCAAGAATAATTGAGCAATTAATGTCATTTACTACTCTCATAGTTTCAGAATGTCACTTAACTATGTGGTAGCTCAACTTCACCGTCTTGCAATAAGGCACCTCATATCTAAAATGGCTCAAGAACATTACTGCTATTACTCTGTATTTTCATTTTTATTTCTACAACTAAATCTCTGTCTGTTCTTCTTAAACCATTCACTTCTTGCCTTTCATAGACTCTTAAACCGTTAATTTCTTGCTTTTCTCCGCATCAAGACTAGCTTTCCAAGGAACCAGCAGACAGCTCAGAACACAAGCAAGGAGGAAGTGGTTACTGAGACTTCTCTAAGATATCCCCTAGCCAAGAGAGTTGCTGTCCTGTGTGTTCTATTTATAATGTCCAGAAAGCAGAGCAGGGTTATTTCATAAAGACAAGAACTGCTTTCTTAGCCTAAATGCATTTCACTGGTTATGCCTGAGGAAATTGCTCATTTTAAAGGGAACAGGGCTTAAAAAAACGGATTTCCCTTTCTGGCAAGTGTATACAAAGCAGGAAGTCAATCAGGAAAACACACCTGGGGCAGCACAGCTGTGTGAATAGAGCTCCACTTTGGAGACAAAAAAACCCAGGTATCAAAGGGGATGGCAGAAATAGGAGAATGTAAATGTATACAGCCCCCCTGTTTGAGCAGCAGGGCTTATGTAGCTTAGCCACCCTGAGAATGATGAGGATATAAAATGGTGACATTAGTAAGCCTTTAGCACAAACTTGTATAGACCAATGCCTTTGTACCCTCATAGCTCTGTACTGTCACCCGGTTCAGGAATGCCCCAGCAAAGAGAAGAATTTGGGGAGGAGAATATGAATTGCAACTAATTTGGTTTCTGCTTTACAGCTGCAGAATGCCTCAACTCCTGGGCAATAGCAGTTCAGAGGAACAGACTGCTGTCAATTATGGATTGACATCAATTGTCTCCATTGCTATCTTCATCATCGTTTTCATCATAGGTATCCCAGGCAATGGGCTGGTGATCTGGGTAGCTGGTCTGAAAATGAAAAGGACTGTGAACACTGTGTGGTTCCTAAACCTTGCTGTGGCTGACATCATGTGCTGCTTGTCCTTGCCGTTTTTCATTGTTCACCTGGCCCTCCACGAACACTGGCCATACGGATGGTTCCTCTGCAAAGTCATTCCATCAGTCATAATCTTCACCATGTTTGCTAGTGTCTTCCTACTTGTGGCCATCAGCATCGACCGGTGCCTCCTTGTCATGAAACCTGTCTGGTGTCAAAACCATCGAACAGTGAAATTTATATCGGTAATATGCAGCGGCATTTGGATCCTGGCCTTAATTTTCTGCTGTCCTGTCTTCTACTACCGTGAGACAAGCACTTATGATGGCAAAACTGAGTGTGGGTACAGCTTTGGAGATGATGAGGTGCTAGATTATATAAACAAGTCTGAAAATGAGTTACAGGAAGAATATTCACTTTTAGCCTACACTGATAATGACTCATTGGGAAATACCTATGCAGGTGATTATTCTGCCTTAGTGGTAGTAAACGTCACTAGGGCTGTCCTTGGTTTTGTGCTCCCCTTCAGCATAATGGCAGTTTGTTACGTCCTTATTGTTTTCAGAACACATGCAAATCAGTTTAGCAAACCACGTAACAGGATGCTTCGAACAATTGTGCTCGTGGTAGCTGCGTTCTTCGTCTGCTGGGCTCCATACCACATAGTGGGGATTCTCTCCCTTGTACCTAGTCTTGGAACAGGACTGACGGAGTCATTGATCCTGTGGGATCACCTCTCCACAGCAATTGCATATGCCAACAGCTGCATCAACCCCCTGCTCTACGTTTTTGTGGGACGGGACTTCAGGGCAAAGGTACGGCAATCAGTGCAAGGAATCTTGGAAGGTGCCTTTAGCGATGAACTCACATGGTCAACCCATCACAGAAGCCAGACTTCAGCAGAGAAGAGCATTAACAGCACAGTGTAATGCAGGACTCCCTATCACCATTGTAGAAAGAGCAAGCTATGGCCCTGCACATCAATCACTCTGGTTAACAGCTGGTTTTGCTCCAACACGTTTCATTAGTCTGCAGCTCCACAGCCATGACACTGTGATGGTTCAGATCATGACGAGTAACTCCTTTATATCCTACTCTAGAGATGGGAAATTGGAAGTACTAGGAGTAATATTCTGAGGGAAGACTCTAGCAAAGCAGATGAGAGTATTTAAACCCTCAAAGAAGAAAGCAGGGCTGCAGAATGTGGTGGGATCATGTAGTTTAACTTCTGAACTGAGATGAGAATGTTACTTTATTTACATATGTTTATGTTCTACATCTCCGATCTCTGATAAACTGTAGATAAAACTAACTTTGATATCTCTCCTCAGAATATCATCACATCTCTCCTCTCCTTTGACCCTACTTGGAGTCTGAGGTGTTGGGGGGATAGCCGAGGATCCCCCTAGAGGGTAGTGCTACATTTCCTTACAACCATGCATTACAACAGCACTTGCCCCAGTCAGCTGCATTGAACCAACTTTGACCTGGCAAATATTTCACTGTAACTGGTCCAGTGCATGTGCTGTACCTATGTTCATTAACTCCCTGTCTCCCCAACACTCTCTCCACCACCAGAGCCCCAAGTGTTCCTTTTGGGAAGTACTTTGAGATCATCCAAAGGTACCTCCTGCATTTTGAGATGGCACATGCACAGAATTTCACTAACTGCAGTCACTGATGATCCAGATTAGGTGACTGCTGGACTATCAGCCACTTGGCAAAACCCTGGAACTGAGAAGTTATAACCTCCAGTCTGACCTCGCGAAGGCAGGGAATGAACATGTTGTGTCTCAGTTACATCAGGCTCTATAGTGAGGGAAGATAAAAATTTCACCCAGTCAGGGTATTTGGGGTGTTCCCAAACTGGAATGCTCCCCACTCCAGAAAAGCAGAAATATCTTTACTGGGTACTCTATGGAAGCAGTTTAAAATCCACTTTTCATGTTAGTCCTTCCTTTAAAGAGAAAGATCAACACATGGTATGGCAAACAGCCACCAAGCATTGGTAGAGTTTTCACTCTGCCTTTTTGGTGAGCATGAGTTGAACTCACAGATCTCAGTGCCCCGAGAACAGCCATCTGAGAGAACTTTCAACTCTTTCTCTCGACATCATAAAAGAGTCTCAGTCTAAAGTACATACAGGTCCATTTAGCTATGTCAACACCCAAATTCTAAGGTAAGTGGGTGGGAACTGAGCCAAACTGACGGGCGCCGCTGGGGAAAAAAAAAAAAAAAAATCAATACTGGCACCAAGAGTTAAACCATAAACATTCACTTTTTCTTTTTATTAAGAAAGCATGCACAAAAATAAACTCGTGAGACCACGCCCCTCTCTCCCTGACCACTGACACGAAGCACGGGGGCCCACACCGGGCTGGAGGGCCTGCAGGACCCTCCTCCATGCCAGGCTGGCCCTCTCCCCTCCCTGCAGGCCAGTGCCGCCCATCCCATCGATGTCTTCCCACGCACTAACAACGCACATTGATTTCAGGGGCAGAGGAACGAGGCTAATTTGCACACTGACCGGCATGTATTTACATATGCAAATGAGGCACAACTTAATACGCAAATGAGGCAAATATGCAAATGAGGAGCACTTGGATACGCAGAAGGAGCCATCTTGATTTGTTTTTCTTCCGGTGGTGTTTTCAGACTTCCACAGGGCCGGCTCTCAGTAACATCCACTGCAAAGCACTAACTGGCACCTGTCATAAGCTGTCTCTGGTGCCACTTCCCACAGAAACCTATCACACATGCTTCCAAGCTGTATCATTCCCATCCTGAATCAGCAGAGATAACAGCAGACTCCATGTTGAAGCTGTCTGGGATTCCTCATTTCACTTGGAAACACTCATTGACGAACTCCCCCCCAAACACGCACTTAAAACAAAATAGAAGAAGAAAAAAAAAAAAGAAAAAAAAGGAAGAAAAAAAGTGTTGTTCCCCCCCCTCCCAATACAATGAGACTCTCTCCACTTCCCTGACAAAAGATCCAATTTCTGATTGGTTTATCCCTACAGCAAATTGAAAAAGCAATGGTAGTTCCCCACTTTCCTGCAGTCAGAGTAGGGGTTATTCATTTACTCCCCAGCCCCAGGTCCGTCAAGTGGCCATGATGGTCTATTTCCATGTTTGTTCCCTTCACTGGTAAATAGGGAATAAGGGCTGGGGGGAGGCTTTACAAAATGTTAAGTGGAAACAAGAGGTTTGACACAACAGAGCCATACCAGAAAAAAAGGAGAACACAGGACACAGCTTTGGGGAGGAGGCATCTCAACACTCACTCCTGCTCCTGTACCTTTTCCACCTTCCTGATTTGCAAGTGCTGACAAAACCCATCCTTCAGGATTTACACCAGATTCTGTCTTCTCCCCAGCTGAAGTGCAAGGGGTCTGACCCACCCTCCTCCCTTTTATACTACACTCTTGGACTGTTCGGCTTAAAACCCTGCCCTGCTTCATCCTCTCTCTTCTAATGCCCTTCTTACAAAAACTGCTCATGAGGGCCCCCTGGTACCTGACCAGAGGGTCCAGCCCTTGACCAGCAGTCCCTCAGTGTCCCCCTGGTCTGCACAGCAGCTTCCTCTGCCCACCATGAGCCCATTCACCAAGTGGGAACCCCTGACGGAGGATGTGCACCTACACAACAAGAGTCCTGTTGCTGGCACTCTCAAACCACAGGCAAGGACAGTCTCCAAAGAGGGGCAGAGGACCAAATAACAATTGGACAAATACTGATGGCAGAAAAGTTCCAAATTTGCATATGCAAGTAAGAGCCTCACTACATATTTTGAAGAAGGGCTTGAAGGGGTAAGAGGTGAAATTAAAAGCTCTGGGAAATAGAATTTGCTGAAACACATGTGACACCCCGACTGCTTCTTTTACCTGATGGCTTCATCTGGAGACTGCAAAAGGCAGTGTAGGAAATGGGTCAGGATTCCCTTCAAAATCCCTCTCAGTCTTCACAGATGGCACTGCATTCTGAAACCCAACTCTTCTGCTGAAATACCATCTCTGCCACATTCCCCTTTCTCCAAACTCAGGTCTGCCCTCCCAGCTCAGCTTAGCTCTCCCTATCCTAAGGGATTACCCTTCTCTTTGTACTTGGGAACACCACTTCTTTTCTTGCTGTTCCTGCTCGTGCAACGAAGTTCACAGAGCTAAGATCACCCCTCCAGTGCCCCTTCAGCCCTCTGACCTTTACAACATTTACGAAACAACATAACTACAGGCTCTCAGGGTCCACTAGGCTCTCTCACTCCAGCAGCCAATACAACAGATTCACCGGCCACCTTGAAGGGAAAGAGGGATTGTTAAACGCAAAATGACGGAGGCAGAGAAAGATGCACTCGAGGATTCAGCCTTCCAAGGTCTTTTCGTGGCACCAAGGACCCATCTTTCCGCCCTCCACAGGGCACTATGCAATATGAAAGAGCCGATCCGATGTGTCCGAGGCCACCAGA
Organism: Campylorhamphus procurvoides; assembly: GCA_013396655.1. NCBI lineage: Eukaryota > Metazoa > Chordata > Aves > Passeriformes > Dendrocolaptidae > Campylorhamphus > Campylorhamphus procurvoides. The sequence continues at coordinate 84,348 of WBMV01008851.1, read as the reverse complement.
GGCGGGGGAGGGCTGTGCTCAATTATTGGTAATAATAATAATAACAATAATAATAATAAACAAAAGAAGAAAAGAAGATAAAACAGGACGCAAGGAAGGATTATCTTCGGCAGCATCTTGCGGTGGCTTCTCTGGCGGAGATAGAGAATATATATCTATATACAGGCAAGGCAGGGAGGCTGGGGAGGGCAGTGCTGACACCATTGACCCCATGCCCCCCTCCCCTCCCACGTCCTTCACAAAGGACGGGCTATCAAGTCTGTAACTCGCTAGGTGATCAAGTCCCAGTCGAAATCATCGGGGATTTCCTCATTGGCACCTGGAGGAGGTCCTGGAGGCCGAGGGACCAGATGATGAGCTGAGCCAAAAACAAGAGAAAAGAAGAAAAAGGAAAGAGAACAGTTAGAATAAAGAACTACATGCTTTTCCAGGGTGAGCTCTCAAGCAAAAGAAACCCAGAGTGATTTGGTCCTTCTCCCTTCCAATAGTCTAACAAACAAGAACACAACTGGCATCAATTTCTCTGTCACACAGCATCTACCAAGGTCTGTAGGTGGTCTGCTGTGAAATTCTCCACTGCATCTTCTACAGAGGTTAGTTCCAATGCCTTTACTTTCCTCACAGCTGACTGCTGATAGAGCACTTCATCAACAGAAGCTTCTCATGTAAAGTTGCCTTCAAGCAACCAGTGGAGGGTGAGGCTAAGCTAGGAGACTGTTTATGTGATGTAGGAAAAAAAAAAAAATCATGCCACTGAAACCCTAAACCTTCCCAAAGCTATGGTGGAGCCCTAAATGGAGGTTTCCTTGCAGTCCACGCTCCCTCTCTACTTGCAGTACTCCACTGATTACTAAGTGCTTTGGGAGAAACACACAAAGGGGTTGGGAACCAGTTTTTTAACGTTCATTGGTATAATATGGCCTTTAATGTCACCCCTTACCTGGACGATTATATCCTGGAGAGTCCTGGGTGGAAATCTGGTACATAGGAGATGGCCCGGAGAAGAGATGGGGAGGCTGGGGCTGACCATAGGAGTTCACTGTGAAAGCAGATGAATTAAAAGAAAAAACAACAAAAACAACTGTTAATGTTCTGGTCAGAAGTCTTAGCCCTGACTGGGTGGCAGCTCAGCCACAGAGCAACTCACTCAGACCCACGGGATACTGAGGAGAAGTTCAGCTGTTGGGTCCTAACTGCAAGCTATAGCTTGGTCAGGGATCTCGTTCTTGGAACCAGCAGGAGTTTCTCTATTATTGTAAAAGAAGAAAATTTTCATCCAGAAACACCACAAGCTGGCTCAATATCATCCATTTAGTTCAGTACTAGATGACACACACCATTACAGTTCTATCAAGACCGTGATATTCCCTGTGCTCTCCTCAGAGTGCATCCTTCTACTCCCTGTCCAGTCAGTATTTCTCCAACATGGGTGCAAGAGCTTTGTCCTTTACAGCTCATGCCATCTGGAATAGCAATCTCTCTACCTGGCCGTTTCTTTTTGTTGGTCACCTACAAAAAAATACCACCCCCTTCTCCTTTTATGGGTTTACCTTTGACATATATTTCTGCCTGGATAGGTTGTCTGTCAACAGAATGCATCACATAATAGTGGTCAGTTCAGGCCACAGGCATAGGACATCCCAGTTCTTTAAAGCCAGAGGAAGCTGAGTTGCTATGAACACCTCTGACAGCCTAGCTCAGAGTTGCTCAGTGCTACATTGCCTGGCAAGGCTGGAAGTAGTTTAGGATATTCACAGAATTGGGTCTTCATTTACATATAATTTTAGTCTCCTCCTAATTACCTTGGTTCATGGATTGCTCCTGTTTGCCACTGTTCAGGGCACAAGAATCAGAGATTCGAGGGGGCTGCTGTGGGCCAAGCAGATGAGGGAGCTGACCAGTCTGGGTAAGGAAGTGATTAAGGGAGTCGCAGAGGTTGGCAATATGATGTTGATCCAGCGTCCAGTTCTTCCGCTCAGCCTGGCGCAGACTCTCCATCAGCTCTGTGGGGAACAAAGGACAATGTCAAAGACAGTAGTCACACTGTGGTCTTCCCTGCAAAGAATTTCTGTCTTCTGCCCCTAAATCCTACCTCCTCCTCACAAACCCAACTTCACTGCTTCAAATCTGTCACCAAACTCCTGGAGAGCTCCACATCTAGGATACTGTCTCACTGACTCAGGTAGAGGAGGGAAAAATCTCAGTTAGCTTTCTGACATACTTCTATGAATTAATTCCCCCTGCCCCAAATTTCTGCAATATTCATTCAAGGATCTTTACCAGAACCCAGGAAGTAGGATACCTCATTTTAGAAATAAGGTGAGTCACTGGGAAACCAATGGACTTGATATGGTTACTTTGAAAAAAAGTTCTTGACACAGCACTTGCATATTCTAGACTACAGCCCTGGTCATTGAGCCACTAGCCCTAGTCTCTAGTCCAACACTGACCTGAGAATTGGGAGTGCTCAATGCTAGACCAGTTCAGCCGGTTTACCATCTTGAAGCTTTCCTTCAGGGAATCAATGTTGGAGCACCAATCAGGGGGAAACGCTGGAATGAAACAGAGACAAGATTAATCCAATACAGACTGTCCTTTCCTTCCACCCCTTAATATAAAAAGATTGGCCCCTCATCACCAAAGAGCCTGATGCTACAGCAGTTGGAAAACATTTCTCCCTTCAAAGACCAGGTACAGTGCCTCCTTTTTCACTTAGGTCCTGACTTTATCCTGCATCTCTAAACAGAATTCCAATCCCAGGGTGGATATATCCTTCTTTCCTTCAGTAGGGAAAGAATTTCACTCTCAGATTTCAACCATAACTGGCTTTCATCCATTTTCTACACACAATCTAGGCACTACCTAGGGAAAGCTCCCTTGTGGAATTTCTCTCTGGGGGATCCTCATTGCTCCCTTTTCCCCCAGCTGTGCTTTCCATTGCCCCTGACTCACCAAAGCCAGCACTGTTGATTGAAGCCTGTGACTGCTGCTGCTGCTGGTGCTGGTGTGGCTGCTGCTGTGGGTGGGAGTGAGGGTGATGTTGTTGATGCTGGTGGTAACCTCCATGCTGCATCGGGGGCGGGTGCATGGACATCACTGGTGGAGGGCCATAACCTTCACCACCCTGCTGCTTTCCCCCTTGGGATGGGCAACCCTCTGGGGTTGGAGTGTGGAGTGGGGGAGCAGCACCCACTGAGGAGGGGCCTTGCTGCTGCTGCTGGTACATGTAGTAATTGTGGTTGGAGGGCTGCATGTCACCAAGGAGTGAAGAGAAACCTGCCAAGTAAAAGAAAGAGGAGGGAGCTTTAAGAGCAGCCTAAGTCAGACCTCTGGCATTATCCATCTCTAATTTCACAGTGCTCATCCTATACTATTTATGAAGCTTTTGGAGTGCCCTCTACAGGCTGCCAACATCGGTGCAATTATGCCCTTGCTGTGCTCCAGACTGTTCAAAACAAAAGGCTCTACAACAAAGACCCAGCAGATTTTAGTATAGAGTTAGACACTTAAATTCCTCCCTGGATTTTTACCATGCTCTCCTGAAATGTCATGCACATGTTGTTTTCCCATAAATGATCACCAAGCAAACTTAAACAACAAAACATTTAGAAAATGGATAAAGATACATCTGACTTGCTGTTTCCAAAGGCTCCATTCAGTTGCCTTCCACAGACAGCTTGGTCAGGAAACTTCCCAGTTTTTCTCACACACATAAAAACGGCTCTGCTTTGGTACACAGGGCACATTGTACACATCAGGGCTCCTTCATTACTTTCATTCCTCCTGACTCACTGGGTGTGTCATTTCTATCCTCTTGTATTTCAGACATCCCCTACATGCAAGGGCATCAAGTGTTCTCCATTCTTCCCCAACACCAGGCGCTCAGCATATCTCTTATGTCTGCTTCCCTGGTTCATTCTCCCCATACGCTGTGGAACCGCTGTGAAAAATCACAGTCAGGGGCACTACATGACACTAACCTGAGCTACTCACTTCTTACTTCAAGTACCCTTATTGACCATCTGTAAGCAAGCTTCAGGTTTTCATTAGAACAAGCCTTAAAGCTTCATACTACTGTGATGGGGCAAAAGGATGAATACTGCCATCCTGACTCCAAAGTTGCCTAAGAAAATTCCTCAAAAACTGCATGTTTTCCAAGACTGCCTTACAGCCTAAGACTTGGAGAGGAAAAAACAACAGATTACTGCTAAGTTTGTAAAATGTGACTCAAGGTTCTTCTGTACATTTTTGTAGCTTGCTCAGCCTACACCACCTCAAAAAACAGGCTCCTATTAGGAATCTCAAGTGTCACCATGTTGAAAGCAGTAAAAGTATATAAACTTTTTATTTCATGGAAGCTATAAGTTCATGGGGCTCCTCCTAGAGTAGCAAACTTTGCCTGCACAGTGGGATGGCTAACAGCGCAGGTGAAAGGCTCATGTAATAACACATTCCTTTTTACTCTAGATCAGTATTTAGAAGAGTGTTTGAGGGCAGGAAGAACTGTAGGCTTTTCTGAAATGTTTTTTGTGGACATCCCAACCCTGCAGCGATTCTGCCCTCTCGTGGCTGCTTCCTCAGTCCCAGAAATACAGGCTATGAATGGAGCCAGAGGCTTTCTCCTCCTTGCCCTCAATCCACGAAGCACAGTTTTCCAAGGCCTTGTACAATCCTAGTTTTAACAGATTTGAGCAATGATGACTTTCCACTCTCCTCCTGGAGAAAATCCACATGCAACAATCCCCTCCCTCTTATGGTTTCTAGTCCAATAGACTGAATATTACTCTGACATGCTTTTCTATGGGACTTCATTTCTCTCAGTTTCTGCCATTTCAGTATTTGCATTTGTATCAACACAAGGTATTTTTAAATCATTACCCTCTTTATTCTAAGAAAACTAGGGGGAGCAATAGATAAAAGACATGTAGATTTCTTATCTGCTCCTGGCAGAAATAATTACAGCATGCCAAAGAAGGCAAGTCTGTTTGCACAGGCTCCTATACGAGGAAATATCTGAGAGATGCCAAATGGACAAGACTGTGTGGGCAGATACCTGCCCACCCCACATGACGCATGTAGTTACTCACCGTGCTGAGAGGAAGATGATTTCTCCAGCATGGATTTGTAGAGATTTCGGAAGGACCAGCTAAGATCCTGGAAGTTGATCTCAGAGTAGGAGAACTTGAAGTCATGGTTGGCACTGTACAGTGGGGGTGGCACATCAGCCCCTTCACGGCCCTGCCCCCCCGCTACAGTAGAGGCAACATCCACAGGCCCTGCACCCTGCTAAGGGACCAAGAAATAAGGCCTTCAGTTTGTACTAGGTTTTGTAACTTGAGACAGAGATCCAGAGACTAGACACACATAGAACATGCACTGATACCCTGTATCACTTAGCTCATCTCCCAGCAAATCTTCCCAAATGCCATTTTCCTTGAGGAACACCAACCACTGCCCTCCCTCTGCAGCACAATGGCTTCAGCATTTTCTTCAGCTGTCTAATACCATTATGACTTCATCCTTATCCCCATCCAGATCTTTGCTAAAATTCACTTCCTCCTTATTTTCTATCTGCAATTTCAGCTCCTTCCCTTCTTTTTATTTTTGCTTTGATATCACAGTTTTCACAATTCCCTCTCCTCACCCCTTGGCTTTTCTATTCATGCACTCCTCCCACTTCTATCTTTTCCCCTGCTGCTCACCTGACTGTAGTTGGCAATGGGGGTAGTGCTCTGGATTGACATCTGAGGGGTGGCCTCAGGCGGCAAAGAGGCCTCTGTGCTGACTGGAACAGCCCCTCGGGGGCTTTTACTTGCCTCTTGCTCTGGGGAATCTTGTGGTATCTGTGAATAGGGAAGAAAAAGAAAAGGAAAGGATCAGAAATCAGAAACAGATGGAGAAGTGAAACTGCAGATGGGAAGCTAGCTCCCCCGCTGTAGAAGTTCATGGCTTAAAAAAGAGGAGGACTGGGCCTTAGTCACTGAAAAGTCAGGATAAGGACTTTACACAAGATTAACTTTGCTACTGAATAGCAGCAATAACAGCTGATCAGCAGGACATACACACTAGTTCATTCATTCCTGGCCTCTGTCTCCCCATCTGTACACCCTTCCCCCAAAACACTACCATGGTCTGGTGCTGGAGGGATTCCTTGGAACAAGAAGGGAATTCCCACCCTGTTCCATGCTGTCTGGAAAGAAAAACACTCACGTCATCATCCGGAGGATGCCGCCTCTTGCGAGATATATCTGGACATGTATCTATTGTCCAATAAGAGCCCTGGAAAGAAGATCCATTGGTGAATGCATGATTAAATCACAGAGCTTCCTGAAGCAGAAGACTACTGATTCATGGAATGTAGCACCAACTAAACATTAGGACCACATGGACCACCCTCTAGAACATCAGACAGAGACTTAGGTGCTGTATAGAGATTCCTCTCTTGCATTGGGTTGCACTGAATAATAAGATACAATGCTACTGGTGAAAGACATAATATTCTACTTTTCCACCACTCTAAGACAGGACACTAAAAATATGATTTGATCCAAGCTAGGTGAACTCTTTTGGGCCAGCACACCCCCTTCAATACCTTCTGCCCAACTTGAATTTGTTATTGACTGGTGAGAACCAACTCAATATTCTGACTTGGCAGAGACAACTAGGACGACTGCACTTTTTCCAAGGTTGTGAGACTCCACTTTGAGCACTCTGCCTGTTTGGGGAGTTCCCAGTGCAAGACAAACACTGATGTACTAGTATGTATCCACAGAGAAGCCACCACAACAATTAAGAACTAAAACAAATAATGTACAAGCAGTTCACAGAGAAAGATCTGTTTAGCTTGGACTCTTAAGAGAAGGCTAAGGGGATCTAACCACTGTCTTCCACTGCATAAGGAAATTATAAAAGATGACAATCAAATTCTTCTTTAAAATGTACATCACAAAAATAAAAGGCAATGAATGTAAGTGACAGCAAGGAAAAGTACAGTCAGATATGAATAAAAATTTCTTCACAGTGCTGGTGGTGCAGCACTGGAACAAGCACAGTTTTGCTTTATCCACCTTTGGAGATACTCAAAATCCAACAAAACCCTCAAGAACCTAATCTAATTGTTCCTGTCTGGAGGGGGGTGGGGGTGCATGTCGACCTCCAGAGGTCCTTTTCAATACAAAATAGTCTATGATTATGTGCGTTGTTTTCTGAATAAGTATAAAGAGAATTCCAGAGCATAATTTAGCTCATTTTAACCTCCAACTGAAATCTGAATAATCTGAATAAGTAACAAGCACAGAACAGGTTTTCATTATAAACCCAGCCCAACATGCCAATGAGCACCTGCAAACATAAACCCTTAAGTCAGCTAGGATTTCCTGGAATAAGCCATATAATCAATGGTATTTTTGAGAAGTGATCTTCAAAGATCTACTACTTCCATTTATAGACACCAACTGAGACCACACAGTCCTTTAAATATAACCTGAAATAAAAGGCCTGAGCAAGTGGTCCTTTCTTTTAACTTTAGGATGAGGGGGAAGATACAATCTTTCTGTCTAAATACGTAACTTCTTGCCCCACCATCTCATTCTGCTTCTTTGAGTTTTTTAAACAATAATATCTGCATCCAAGATACCAAGTCTTGGTTTTGCTAGCAATTCCCCTTTACAATCTATATACACCATCAGAGCTTTATTAGCCCTTACTTGGCCAATGAATTCCTAAATTCTTGAGTTTTACTTTTAAATGATTTCTAGAGATTTAAACTATGTGGTGATGACAGTTTTTTTCCAACACTAAATATTTTGCAGTTTAAGTAGCTTGTAGTTCTGCTCTCACTTCAGTGGACCTTACCTCCATGAAAGCCATGATTATCACATCATGGTCCTACGGTTCACCAGCAGCCACTATGGTCTTTCATAACAGAACAGGTTGGACTAGACCCAAAGTTTACACAAAGATCAAGAAGAAATAAACCTAAAACTAGTAAGGTACATTCAATCCCATTTTTGACTTCTTCCAGTATCTCTGAAGTCAACTGAAGATCACAGATAAGAAAAATAATTACTAAAACCACCAGGGCTCCTTTAGAGGTTCCCTTTAAGTAAATGTGTCTGTAGCCAAAGGACTGCAGTAAATCTTACTACTGCTTCCATTTTTGCCGACACTTTAGGTTTCAAATTCCAACCATGAGTTAGAAAGGGCAACCCCCGCTTATTCCCTGCAGTTTTAAATTGCTTGCCCAGGAGTATGCTGATTTCTTACCTTCCCAGGATCATCTCTTGGTCGAGGCACCTTTCGAAAACATTTATTCAGAGAGAGGTTATGACGAATAGAGTTCTGATGAGAGAGTAAGATACAGGTAAGTGCTACAACAAAAACATAGTCTTCTGAGTATGCCCTGGAGCGGGTAAAGAAAATAGGATGGTGCATACTCAAAAGCCAAAGCTCACTACATATACCTGGAAAGGAGTAGAACAGAAGCTGTGGAAAGGGAGAGATGGATTTGGATGATAACATGAGGCTGAACCACCACTACATCTACAGGAGGTGCAGTGAAAATAGCAGCAGTGTGATGCAGAGCTTGGTAGTGATGTGGGTTTTGTGGGGGGTTTTCCTTTTCTTTTTCTTGGTTGTTGTTGGCAGGGTTTTTTTGCACACTCCTTCTTAAGGGGGCACCATATACAGCAAAATTCTCAGAGAAAATGGGACTTCTAGCTCTGCATTTTCTCCAGTTGGTCAATTTAGTTTTACACTTGTCTTATTTTAAAATTAAGAAAACATATCTTGTAATAGGCAAAAAGAATACTTTAGTGATGCAAGACCTCACCTTCCAACCAATACCAGCATTTTTGTAATAGGGAAAGTTGTCACAGATCCAACGGTATATCTCACTAAGTGTCATCTTCTTGGCAGGTGATGAGTTGATGGCATATGTGATCAAAGTGGCATAGCTGTAACGTGGCTTCCCATCCTGGTGCACTGCAGCCTCATCCTTACTCAGTGTAGCATTGGGATCTGTTGGTGAGCCTGGGGGACACTTTCGGGCAGATCCTGGAGGTCCTGCTTGTGAGGAACCCCCTAATTTTTCAATAGTAGCCCTTAATGTAAGCTGTGGGAGCCAGTCTATGGAAGTGAGGCTGCTTTCCAGGTCAGAGGCCATGGTGCTGAGAGCAGGAGTGCCTGTGAGGAGAAAGGAGAAGAAAGGAAACTCCTGAGACACAAACAAGGTGAACTCTCATTTGCATTCCTCCTCTGCTGCTCCCCCTATCACAAATACCTACCTGTGTGAAGATCATCCTACTTCAGACACCCTATTCACAGCCAGACAGAATCACCCAAAAAGGCCTACAACTGCCTCTGGGAGGACCATCCTTACTGACAGCAGCTGGGACAGTGCTGATGGCAACATTGCTACAGTAGTCTTACCCAGAGCACTGTTCGCAGGTAAAGAACCAAGGCCTGTTCAAAGGAAGTGGAGATCTTTCAGCAACTGTATCACAGTCAATCCTTTACTACATAATCCATATAACCTTGGTACCCTTCACCAAGATTACCTTTAATCCAGTAGGTTTACTGTGTCAGGTAAGAGGAAAATCATAGCTAAAAGGGAAAACTCATTTATGTCATACACAAACCACAATTTAATTAGATCATCTGCAAAGTCAGGACTATCTTAATTTGGGGGAAATTAATTCTTCTCTAAGGCCTAGACTTTTTTTTTGCATTAGGTGACATTATAATGAATTCTATTCCTTAGAGCTAGGATTACATATCTCATTTTAAAACACCAAGATCATGCATAATACTATATATAGATAATTACATCTACCATGTCAAGTTGGAACAGACTATATTAAGCTCTTAATAACTAAAGCTTTGCCTACCATAACCAATTTTTCCTAAACATATATATATAATTTTATTGAATTAAAGCTTTCTTAATTCACAATACAGTAGGCAAGTATTTTCTCCAATTCTAAGACACAGGAAAAACTTACTCATCCAAAGTCACACAAGTTGGCCATGGGGTAGGAAGAAACTCAGGATCTTTTCTCATAAATATTATATACTTCCCCTCATAAAAATAAAACACACCTGGCTTGCAGTTGTACCCAAGGATCTCTACTTAGCAATTATTTTAAATGAAGAAAATATTTAGCAGCATGAACTTGTAGGAACTTGTACACTTAGCATATAAACTTTTATGTTGTCTCTTGTAGTAGACAAGGCAGCAGGAAGTTCATTACTCTTACTCACAACTGGCTGCATCACTATACCAGCAGCAATACCTTGAAGTATGGAATGAGGTAGGTAAGTTTCTATGGCCACAACCTGCACTGCTCTATGCATATTCTTTGCATAAAGAGAAGAATCATGTCAAGAAGGGATGCAAGTTCTGCATCTTTCATTTCTGAAATCAATCCTTTCCAAGGATTAGATGGTACTACCTTTGAGCATGCTAGCACATACAAAAGGAAAAGACAAACACGTGCACATACTTACATAGACACTCGTGACAAATTAAACACATGCATACATGTAAGAGAGAACAGACTGACACGAACACACTCTGCTTAGGAAAGATTCGTCAGCAGACACCTCCCACCGAGTGCATCACTCAGATGAGTGGATCAGATGAGACAGGGAGACACCCATCTGCATGAATACCAATTAGATACTCATTCTAAAAATAGTTATTTGACAATAACACTGTGGATGCACAGATCCAGAGACAGATGCACCCAGCATTTCGACACAGAAGCTACCCGTTCTTCTCCCACAACCATATGCATTATACCTTCCACTTCTGCACTGAAGTGCTCTCACAGCACCAAAGCACTTAAGTCCATATTCCAATGCATTCATACGCACTAAACCTTTCATTTCCGTGCATGTGCTCACCACACCTCTTAGGGCTCAAACACCCACACAATACCCCAACAAAATCCATCCCTCAACCCCCACAGGCAGTGGCTCCAAAGCCCTGGCCTCAAAAAACACCTCCTAATTGCACAGCTAGCATTGTCACTCACACTCACAGCACTCACAGGCTGAAAGTAATTGCAGGGCTACAGAACCTACGGCGAGTGGAAACATTTTTCTGTCTCTGGAGGAAAGGAAAAGCTCAACTGCTACTAACTTACCCATCTACTCATCTGCCACACTATCACATACGATAGTGATAACTACTTGCTACATAGCTAACTGGAGAGCTGCAAAAGGCTTTACATTATCCACCCTCCTCAAGATGTGGTTTATTGAGCAACACTTTTTGACTTATTTGATCTAGTATCAAACATTTGAAATTTACGCAAAGACATCTCCCTCCCAANAAAAAAATACCCCAAACAAATAAACCAAAACTTCCGGACTGTTCCTTCCTGAATAAAACAAGGGAAAAGCAACAATACCTTTTTATCCAGTGGGAATGGACAGACCACCATGTAATCAAAACATGGCATGGTAACTTCATAGGCACAGCCCTCACTAAAAGCAGTATTCTACTTGTGAGAAAACAAACAGGAACTAAATATAAGTTGAATGCTTAACTTCATAAGTGTGCCTCATATAAATTTTAATTTCCATGGTGCAATCAGACAACAAATTACTGCTTCTTGATAAACCATCACGAACTATCAGTTGCAGTAACAATACAACTCCAAAGTAAAATAATGACAAATTTTTCAGTTCCAGCCCTGCCCTTCCTCCTCCCCTTTTTTTTGTAGGTAGGTATAGAAATCAAGAAAATTAGGTTATAAAAGCCTATGTCAGATTAAGACACCAATCTGAAATACCAGAAATTCAAGAGGCAGACGAAAACACTGCAGTTTTCACAGCGCTTCAGATTTGCCCAGGTTATGTCAGTAGAGCATCTGGGATGATTTGCTATGCAGTAAAATGTAAGGCTGATATGCAACACCCCCGTCATCAAATACATGAGCTTTTATGCATTTGTGTAAAATATACTTGTCAGGGAGACAAGCAAGTTTAGAATTGGGTCAAATTACACCCACACTAAGAATTTTAATATTTTCATTCCTTGGTTTATAGAAATCTCTGACAAGAAAACGAAATAAAAAAATTCTGTGTATACACATGCACTAGTCACCCAGTACTGAAACAACCACTTTCCAGTAAAAGACAGCAGCCCTTTAAGAACATATATGCTAGGCAATAACTTAGGACAGAAAGTGAAGACTCAGACCCAACAGCAATCACATGGCAAACTTCAAAAGCAATGGAACAAGAGGTTTTTTTCCCCCCCAAGTTTGAACTTTATCATGTTACTGGATTTAAAAGCCTGTATGGTGGTAATACAGGATGTGTAATGATCAGGCACCATCAAACCTTAGGTAAGGTGGCAATTCCAGAACGCTTCCAGAGCACAAATAACTCTGTGTAATTGGCTACTAAATTATTTAAAAGAATACTTGCTATGCAGTAAATATTATTGTTAATTTGTGTTGTGTATCTCATCCACCTGATCCAAGTGATTGGTGCACCAGCTTGTCACTACTTAATGGTATAATAAAACAAGACTGCAGCCAAACCAGAGTGGCTGATGATTCTTCCAACTTTCCCTTCCCAGCTTATTGCCTGGCAAATCTTCTTTTGAACTCTTCTCATATGATTCCATTCAAGCAATGAAAAAGATAGTAGTAACTAATAAACACATTGAACTGAAATCAAGGATGTTTTAAAATATCCTACCATATTAGCAAGCCAGAATTAACTTTGAAGAAGTAAAAAAAGTCAAAGACCAGAATCCTCCCACTTTACGAGGTAAATGCTATCTGTTTATGTATTTGGCTGACTTTTAAAAGCAAGGGTAGGGTAGTCAAGTCCAAACCACCATCACCAGCTGGAAACTGACTGCAGAGTCTTCATTTGACAAGCACTAAATAGGTCCAGTACAGCCCCAAGTCAGACAGGTCAGAGACACACAAAAATGTCAGTCAAGCACTGATCCCAAACTACAGTTAGAGAGACAAAAATGTGTCCAGCTCATAGGAAAAATGTATCAAAGAAAATCCTTGCATTGAATACCTTTTAATAACCACTAATTCGCTTGGGACTAGTAATACTTCACTACAGCTTTCCAGGAAAGCTACTGCCTTACTCTGAATATTTGTAACTAGCAGCAAATCAAAGCTCATGCTGCAAACGCAAGCCAGGCTTCTGTCTATCGGACAGTAAGGACAATCCCTGCTGCTGCACTGGAGAAATCTGTACTTTGCCTGCCCTGCTACTTTGCAATGCTTGCTCCAAGCCAGTCAGATCTTATCCAAGATCACTGCTACTTATATATCAGGACTGAAAAATGTATGAAATGTGGGGAACAACACACTAAGGGTCACACTGAATGCAGTTAATAAACATTTATAGCCTGAAACATTCTCTAAGGCTGAACTCAAAGCCTGGCTAGTCAGAATCAGTTACGATTGAAGTAGGGAGCCATACAATGAATGAAACCATGCTGTGCACTGCCTACAGACGAGGCATGTTCTAGAATAAAACTGCATTTACTTTTCTGTGCTTACTTTCACTATTGCTTTATTTGCTGCTACTCTGATCCAATGAAACACTATGGCAAAACATACAAAGGAGACTCAACTTAGATTTCTCAACACAAAATTTGAGAGAGAAGAAATACAAAACAAACCACCAAGCAATGACAGACATTGCTGTAGAACACCTATATATATATGACCACTTCTATTTAGGTGCCCGAAACACAGATCCAGTGATCTAACCAACACTACCCCTCTAACATCAGAGATACAACTATTTTCTAAGGTATTTACCAAACAGAAAAGCTCAAACCCAAGCTGGCAAAAAAGAACAATTTGACTGCAACCTTTCTGAAACAGAAAGGTAAGCACCATGTCAACCAGAGGAAACTGCATCAAAGTGTAAGGAGGAAAAGTAAAATATAAGAATACCACATGCATGAAGAAACAGACAGCCTCTACTTTGATGACAAAAAGGCAATTTTGACGTACTTGTGTAAATCACGCATGCAAAAACATGGTGCTCTTATCCAATACAAAAAGTGGAAAATAATCAATTTTGCTAATTCTGGCAGGGAGAGAAATTTGCCATTTTAAGACATGTGTTTTCCCTCAAAAATAAGAAGGTGTGAACTAAGACAGCAGGAACAAAATACTTAAAAATCTGATCTTCTCTAAGCAAATGTTCTCATGGAGATATTTGTTTCATGTAAGAAATTAGAAAAAAGGAACCTGATTATCTACACTGTCTGAAATTCCTATCCACTGTTTTGGTAACTACTTGTGAGAAGTCTTCAGAAAATGTTTTTCTGGAATCAAATGCAGAAAGAAGAGAGAGAGGCTGCTGGGTGTTCTTCATAAAATAAAACAACCTGGAAGGAGAGGCACGTGTCATGTCAGTGACAAAAGAAAAGCACTGCAGTTTGAAAGTACACTTCTGTCTGCAGTGCCATATGAAAGAAGGAAAACCAGTCCCTAGGGCGAGGAGGTAAGAGAAATTGTCATACCCTAGAACCATGCTTTCCTACTTTGGGAGCAGTAGAACAAGCTGGAAAACATTTTCCCAATTAACTATAGGCTTGCAGGTGTATTAACAGGGGGTACATGGTTCCCACCGGTCATGAGCCAGGAAGGGAAAAATAATCCAAGTGGAGAATGTTCCTGTCACCGAAGAGCACACAGCATGGTACCACCTGTACGAGCATGACCCGTCACAACCTGCACCTGCTCACGTCACAGAGGTCTGGCTCTGTCCCCCTCCTCAGAACCACTTGGTGTGCAACACAGAATGGCTTTCAATGTTCAGTGCTATTTTGTGCAAAAGAACACAGGTGATTCTGTGATTACAGTATCCTGAATGGAAATTTGCTAGAAGTTAGAGTATACACTAAGATGTACTGAAAATCAGTCAGAGGAAGATGTAAACTTTTAGATGGTGTATAGTTTAATATAAGTCACTGGACTAATTGTTTTTTTTTGTAATTAAATTGTTATACAGACACACTTTTCCTTTAACAAATAGAAATCTCAACAACATAAGGTTCATAGTAAGTCTCAAGGAAAAATTAAAACAATTTTCATAATAGTTACTGATCACATAAATAGTACATTTTAACATGGAACCTTTGGATTCCCTCCATTTTGTGCAAGGTGCATAAGTAGGTTATAATTTTGTATTCTGAATTGAGTAAATGAATGGCATTGACTGTGCGGGCATTTTTGGTACTAACAGCACATGAAGTCTTGTGGGGACTATAAAGTCACCAAAACTCTCATGCTGGAAGTGCATCAGGATTCAATTCCAAAGGCAATTATGTCCTAGCTTTGTATGAAACTGACAAATGGTATGGTTTACAAAACATGACCTGCTTATTTAAACTTATCAACAGATGGCATTACAGCCAAAGTCTGAAATATGCTCATGTCAAGCGAGACAGTATCTTCACGGGTACAACAGGCTAGGATGGAGCACAGCTAGTGCCTTGCCAGATTTTAATAAGATCAACTAATCAAATATTTCTGTTGTCTGCTATATAAACATGCAGGAAAAAAATGCATTGAGAAATATTACACAAACATTGCAGACACCCCTTAGACAGTCTGAAAATATCTATTCAAAGTTAGGACTAGTTTGTTTATTTATGGTGCCATGTAAGGGAAAGTGACACCTGTCAAAAGAAACCGTAAATTACACTGAAAATACTGGTATGCCTAAAATACTTTTGAGCTGGAAGTTATTTCCTTTGTAGTAAGACTACTAGAAAAGATTTATTCTAATAATAAGCCAAATGTCCCATGACAACCCTCCCAATAACAGATCTGAAGTAAAAAGTAAACCAAGCACTTTGAAGAAGCACAATGAAAATACATCACCACAACAGAAATGTCTCTACAGCATCCCTCCACCCTCAGAACCACTATGCAATATTTTACCATAGGAAATAGGAGTTGTAATTCTAAACATATGCCAAGGTAGGAGAGAAATCTTTGACATTTGCTTTAACAATATTAACGGAACAATTACTCTTACACTGAGAAAGGTATCAGGTACTGTTTTTGGAATAATTCAAGTTTATGAGCACATATCTGGAACGAAATTTTCCCTTGGAAACCAGGAAGTCTGTGGTAGAGAAAGAGTATCGAAGAGCAGGTATTTGCCCCAGCCTTATGGGAGCACCCCAGTTGAAGAGAAGGATTTCAATTCTACCGCATATCAGAATCACATCCACTCGTAAACCTTCAGTACAAGATATGCAAACACTGATACAATATCCAGATTGTCTCTGAAATTAGAGACAACATCAGAAGTCAGAATCAGCACTCGGAATATCTTGCTCAGAAGATCTGCAAAGCATTGCAAAGATACACTCTTTTAACTTGGGTTTCTGTGAGTAGCATGTGCTTATAAATGAAAACTGTCTTCTTATTCACATTAAAAAATGAGTCTTTCAGTGAAAAATTATCGTTAACTTTGCAGTTTAATGTAATAGTAATAGTGAAAAGCCTCTATATAAGAGAAAGGAATGGCAGTCAGCTATAGGGAAAATGGAAATCTGACTGCAAGTGGTCAGAACATGTTCACCAAAGGTTGAACCATTGAAAATAGATTAGTCAATATGAACTCTGCAACAGTTGCTAAAACAAGCCACAACCCACTTGTGGAAATGGGTAGCAAGCACTAGCAAGAACTATGTACTGAATTCATAGGAAATAAGGAAATTGGTAGCAAATGCAGATTAGTTGTAAAGCACGTGCCCAAAATGTACATCCAGCACACACTATCAGGGCTGAGGTTACCAAACCACTGCAGAAAAGCCTGTCAAAGAGGAGTTTGAGAGCAAAGCATGGCTGCAATTGAAGTTGGAGAATGATCAGAAGAATAAAACAATACTGTGAGAAGCTCATAAATCAGGTCTCAACCACTGTTTTAGCATAATTCCTTTTTACTATTCTGTTAGCTGTTATTCTCAACTAAACTGCTGAACTGCCTTCCAGCAGACGAAACACCTGACAATCCCTGGCTAGGTTCACAACTTGTAAAAATTTGTACCAAGCTTGAAGGTCAAGAGGATTCAGAACCACACTGCCACAAAAAAAACAAGCTCATTAATGGTTTCTCCTTGCTTAAAACACTAGTATTGCTGCTTGGCTTACTGAGTCCTACTCATAAAATGCTCCATTTTGTGCATCATCCTGAAACTAAATCTCCTGTTCATCTCTTTACAGACAGTGAAAGAGGTTCCTTTCTTACACACACACGCTTGCCACAGTTGTCACCTTGAAGCTGCAAGTAAATATTATTCTGCTCTAACCCTGACCAGCCTGCTCTGAGATGTTGTGTCTTTGCTTATGAAAATCTTTATTTACTCTTGCAATCATCCTTCTTCACAAAAGAATTCAGGGAGAAGGAGGCACATGTAATAAGATAACTACCTCTGAGTATCAGTTAGACCTCTTGAATAATTTTCAAATATGCTCAAAATTGTTATTTGTATATTTGAAAACAGTAAATTGCAAATATGCAATTAACAGTTGGACTCTGTGATCTCAGAGGACTTTTCCAACCTTAATGAGTCTACAATTCTATGAAATAAGTAGTTTCCAGTATGTCTGGCCTCTATTGGCTGGCAGTATTCCTGTGTGTATCAAGGTATGAGTCAGCTGAGGAAGAATACAAAGAGATGCTCATGTAAAAAATGGAAAAGCACAATGTCACACTTATGTTGGTGGCAGAGCAAAGGATAATGCAGTAAGAGACAACAACAGATAGGGGAGAAACATAAATGCAAAGGCCCCTTAGAGTGAGAACAAGAAGCTGGAACCTTATGTGGTGGATGGTAGCCAAAGCACAGGCTTGTCAAGGAGGAGATGGCAACGTGTTGAGAAAACATGACAGGAGGACAGCTTCAGTAATCATGTTTTTAACAAGTCAAGAAGGTAACACAGTTGTCAGAGGCCAGTAAAAACAGCTAGCAGCAACAGAGATGGTAAATGAAGGTGAAAGCATAAGGGCTACCCAAAGAACTGAGTAAGAATCAGCAAAAGATTCAGGCCAAGAACTGGAAGGTGAATCCCTATCTTGTATGTTCAGAGTAAGAACACGTTGTAGGCCCAACTGTGGAGGCCTGCAACAGAGGAAAGCAGGAAACAAAGGGAAATCTCAGAGGAGCTTTCTAGAGTTCTGTATTGGCCTCAGCAATTGCAGCAATTAATCTAAAAAAAATATGTTAAGGCAGTGCAAAGTTGCATAATTTAATATCCCTGGAGTGAAGGAGGTAAAGAAAAGCAAAGAGAAGACACCAGAAGTGGGTCATTGTGTCTAACTTAAAAAAAAAAAAAAAGAAGGAAGGTAAATAGCTTAGTGCAGAAGCTACTGAATGAATGACTAGAACAGTAGGAGGGAAACCAGGAAAATACTGACACAAAAGTCAAGGGAGGACAAGATTTCAAGACTGGGCATGATCAAGTGTCAAAAACAGCAGGGAAGCCAAGAAGGATGAAGATGGAAAAGAGACCCTGAGACCTGGCCAAGAAAAGGTCATTACAGATCTCAGGAGAAGCTCCAAGGGAATGAGAATAACTATACTGAAATCAACTTACAAAACAGTTCTGGACTGCAGACATAGTACAGGATCTTTCAATTTTGGGGTCACCAGTCCTTCCATGAAACAAAAATTAATTGGGGCATCAAGCTTTCGCTGTTTCTTAATGTCACAAAAACCAGCATATAGACATTTTGAGTTCAATATCACATTGTAATTAACAGCAAGAACACCCAGACATTATAAAGTGGTTTTCATCCTTATACTTTGGAACCCTTATAATAACCTATTCCAGGATAAATGGGAAACCATGCACGGAGGAGTGTTCAGCCCAAGGTCAGCCAGCAAAGGAGTAGCAGAATCATGCAGAGAAGATGGGTCTCCCAAATCCCAGACCAGTTCTCTACATTCAAAGCTTGTCTGCTTTGTTCAGGTGGAGATAAAGGGAATTTCAGATGTAACTATTTTAGCAGCTTGCTTACTTTTCTCTGCAAGTTCCTGATGGGAAGGGAAAATTTGTCTTGGTTTTACTTAACCACAGTTTTCTGGGGGGAAACTGAGAATTCAGAAACTTTGTTTCTTTAATTTGTGACCACAAAGAGTTCAGATTCCTTCCCAATTATTCAGATTTGAACTTTTAACAGTAATTACATATTTCTGCTATAATCAGCCACAGTCTTTATACAGCAGAGAGCATAAACAAAATTTGAATTGCTAATTGTAAAAAACAAAAAAGCAAATATTTTTTCCTCGAGGTATAAAAGCTCTCACTCATCATCTCACCCTGTCCCTCATTACTCAGTCTCTCTTACACATAAAAAAGGCCAAAGAAGAACACACACTCTCTTAGTTCTTGACTTCACATCAATTAAACTCACCAGCTAAGAAAGATGAGGAATGGGCTACTGGGGCTTGAACAAACTGTTCACCTCCTTCTGAAAACGAAGATTCTCAAGTGCTAGAGGAAACCAGAGAACATAATGCAAGGTGTTTTCCTTCTAACCAACCACAATCTAGGAAACAGAGGGACCAGAGAAGAAGAGAGGATAGGAAAGTAAATGAGCTGGTCTATGGAGACAAAGTGCCATTCTCCAGCCACGCAGAACTGGTTATTTTCAGCGATTAAAAAAAAAAACCAAACCTGAGATAACCTCAGATGAAGAGGCCTATGTGCCCACAGGCATATAATCTAATGAAAACCAAACCAGGAACAGGTCAAAATGCAGGTGGGGAAGTCAGACCCAAACGTGTGACATATAGTAAGAGAGGAGTCCTGCCAGTGAAGAATCCTAGAGAATAGATGAGGGTTGCTTGCTTGATGAAAAGAAAAGCAGAATCTTAGTCTTGTAGGACCACAGGACAGAACGCCAGAGGGACCACAAGGAAAATGAGATGCAAAGAACAGGGACAAGTGAGAGGAGGAGTGGGGTGTAGGAGGAAATGCGAGTCAAGAAGTAGGCAGGGTGGAAACATGCTGGGCCTTAAAGGTGCAGGAGAGGAACCTGAGTGTCACGCGATGCTACAGAACCCAGGCATTCAAGAAAAGGTTCAGAAAGGTCAGGTACGAGCAAAATTTGTGCCATCTGCCTTTAAGACAAGAAGTCTAAGATCCATAATAGGATGGTGTAGAAGACTGGGCAGGTCAAAAACAGAAGGACAGAGCAACAAGCTAGTCCAAATCTTGGCAAAGCACCACAGGATACAACATTAAATGGATTCTAAACTTGGTTGTGAGATCTCTGAATTTTGGCACATTCCCAGTATGATGCATTTCATTTCTAACTTAAAATGAAAATTCACAACTAATTAATTGTGAAGGCATACTGCAGCATGCCTCTTCTCTCAGTAACACACAGACAGCCCTTAAAAGTGAAAAACATGAGTACATGAAGAAATATGTTAGAGACTTTTAGGTTCATCATATATCCCTTAGAAAGAAGAAGGAAACAAAACCAGCAGAACAGACAGCAAGTAGCAATACTGCCTCCTACCAAGACGACAAGCATTTAGAAGTTGAACACATCAACTGGCTATTCTTGCTAAAATAACATGTGCCAGCAATACAGTGAGTTAAAGGCTTTTCTTCAGACTTCAGAGTTAACACAACTAGAGAGTTCAAACACATTAGAGATACCATATTAGGCTGACCATTAACCCTGGGACTACTCATCTTTTCTAAGTTGTCTTCCAGACTGAAAATGCTAGAAACAATATTTTTTGAAGTTTCAATTCTAAAGCATCACTCAGAACCAGATTCGGCAAATGGAGTACTACAAAACACAGAGGGTTCTGTGTGAAAGTCACTGGTTACAATTCTACCCAAGGCTGGGAGGAGTAAATGGAAAAAAAAGTCCAAAAGCATTTTTCATCTTTTGGTTGCTAATGACCAAGATCTAATTCCTGTCTGACAGCTGTGTAAAATGAGATAATCAGCCCAGTCCTGCTCTTGAGGGACAGCTGTCCATATCACAGTTGCCATTAACCATACCTCCTTTCTGACACTTGAAGTGAAGGGCCAAAGATCCAAACTGGGACACAGACAATCTCCCACTATATGAAGGTCAGCTGAAGTTTAGGGGAGGAGGTATTAAGCTATAACCTGTATCTCTGTGGTAAGAATGAACTACTCCAGAGACACCAGCTGTAGTTTTAGAGAAAAAAAATCCAACAAAACACAACCCAAAACAACAAAAAACCAAACCAGAAGTACTACAATAGTCACAACCCTGTCTTGAACTGGGAAATTAGATCCAAACTGCTCAAACTGTTTATCGTGTTTCATTCTTTCATTGCAACTTTTAAGACTCCTTATTCTGTCCTAGACTCTTGCCTACAAAACCAGATTTCAAGATAAAACCCAAGAACTTATAGAGCACATAATTAAACATTATTATAACCTCCTGATCATAATATGATCCTTTTCCCATAACTCATCATCATCTCATTTCATTTTACTTAAGAGCTTGACCTGAGAAATGCCACATGCTCAGTTCTCAGATGGGAGTTGAGTGCCCACAGGACAGGATCAGACTGTTTTGATTCAAAAAGTCAACTTTTGGAAGCATGAATGTCCAAATTTAAATTTGCAAACCTATACACACATAACTGTCTCTTTACTCAAATGTTGAAGATTGCATTGCTTCTGTTGAAGCCAACTCTATGGTCCTGGCGATTTACAAGAATTAGGCTATTTACTTAGATACATTAATGTGGTTTTTAACATCTAATTTTAGATCTTCAGGTTTAACATTCTTAATATAAACTCTTATAGACATAGCACTTTCATTTAAATGTGTCTATAAAGTACCTTGCACTTTCATGAAGACAAATAATACTCTCCCTTTTTCTTTTATGAATACTTTTGTACAAAATAAATGGTGCAGAACAGCTGCAGTATTCCATCTCAGAGGAAGCTGCATTTTCACCTGTGACAAACATTTAATGTGAATACCGTGATCACACTGAAGAGCTACGCCCTCTAAAAATTATTCTCTTTTCCCTTAAATTTATGAGTATGTCCTAGCTTTTATATAGCCGTGTTTTCAGACTGTGAGATCTTCAGAGCAGAGATAGTCTTAATTTTGTGTCCAAGTCAGTACTGAAAGCTCTGACAGCAATTAACAAATATATAACAATTAGTCTACAGCACACCACTTTCAGCCTTTTATGTCTGTCATGAATATTTAATGCTCAGGCAGCAAGTACAAAAATCTTAAATCTTTATCATTAATGGAAGAAAAAAAATGTTTCATATGCAGAAAAATAATTGTTGTGGAAGAGCGAAATTTTGTTAAGGTTGGTATGTATATTCTGTAAAATGCCCTCGCATCCATCAGAGCCAAAAGCACTTGAAAAATGTCAAGTCATTACTGTGAGGAAGGGGGCAGCATGAGGTAAATTAACCTCAGGAGCATGAGAAGTGAGTTACCCCCTTGAATGTACAAAGGCCAGAATGCCTGTTATCTCTTCCCTTGTGCTAGATAACACAGCTGCACTCAAAACAGGCTGGTTGCATAACTACAGGGCAACAGGTAGGAGGGCATCTAACAGTACCCCCAGAACATACGTATGCTAGGTGGTTCAGCCTTCCCTTAGAAAGAGGCACCTTCTGAAGCTATGGATAACTGACAGAATTCTCTGCCAAAATGGGGAATCACTTTGGCATCTTTTGTCTGATCTTGCTAGTACATTACACCAAGGAGTTCCTTCTTTAGGGACTCCCTGTTTAACCATTGCTCTCCCAAAAGGCTTCTAAAGGGGTTCCTGCCCTGGCCCTTTGATCTTGGATTTCCTCGCTGATATCTCACTGATGAACAGAAACGGGAATAACTCAGGTGAGATATCCTTAGGCGAGATATCCTTAGGCATGATTCTTCTGCTATTGAAAAATGCTTTGGCTTCATTTGAAATGAAGTCTCCCTCAGAGTTGATTTCTCAGGAAATCATTACATTGGTGTCAGAATACTCATTTGTGACTGGGAATTAACTGCCTCATTTACAAAAAGCAGCAGCTTGGCTCACACAGTACCAGCATTAGGATTCACATTCCTAGCCCTTGAACGCAGCACAAAACACAGATGAAGACTGGTGGCAAGAGCATGGCTTCTTCTGGCTTTCAGAGCAGGTTCCACCAGCACTGTCACGGTTTTCATTCCCAGGCCCCCGTGCACTGCAGAACCCACTCTCAAGGGCACTCTTTCCAGAATTCATCCCACAGTCCCTTAGGTACATTAGGACATGCATCTCAGAACACTTGCACGAGGATCTGTACATTTGGATCCCAGGCAGTGAGGTCTGCATCACACAATGATTTTATTCTCACAGTTACAAGCACAGTAGGACCCACATGGAGAATTGACACTCCGCCCCATGGGTGCATCCTTGGACACTGGCACTACAAATCACTGCTCCTGTCTCCTCAAAGCTTTTTTTGGCCAATACTATCCTTCTCAATGACCCTTAAATGACAGAAATTAATTCACACCAGTGATGATACAGGCTGAGTTCAGGACAAATAAACCAGGAAGGGAAAGTAGAAGGGAAAGGGCAGAGGGGTTTCTTACAATTAAATAGAGATAAGGTCTCCCATAAGCTAAACAGTAAGGGAAAGAATCAGGTTAATTCCGTACAGCACATAAGGGAGCTAAATGAGAGAGACAGAGAGAGGCACACAGTAAAAAACCTGGGGAGAGGTTCAGAAACGGAATGAGAGAAAAGACTGAAAGCAAAGCAGATATAGTGAGAGAAGAGACACAGAAAACAAGGACAGAAGGCAAGAGAGAAGGACAGCTAGGAACAGAGAGGAGATATAATGTGGTCACTCACTCTGTATGGAAGATTTTCTGGAGGGAGGTGGATTATCTTCAGTGCTGGTTGCTGGGGTGCTGCCCTTCACACTCCTTCTCTGAGACCCATGCTCAGAGTGTTGCTGTCAGCTATTCCAAGAGCTTCTTCAAGAAATATTTTGAGGGTGAAAGGATTGTGGATGCAATCAGGATCTTGAGTATTAAAACAACCTCCTTGGGATTGTCAGTCCCCTAAAACTGCTGGGTTTATCCTGGGATGGAGATCCTCTCTCCCTTTTGGCAGCTAACTACTAAAGGGGTGTTCCCCTGGGAGACTGATAGATTTTTTTCACTGATAGATTATTTCAGACATCAATTTCCCAATCTCCCTACATGGAAATCTCTTTTCTTTTCCCTAGGTACACCTTGTCCTTAAGGGTGGGAAAATATCTTTCTCTGAAAAAAATTCTTGCTATCTCTGTGGATATTATCAGCGAAATCTACCTTTTCCTTTCCCTGTAACTAGGAGGTGTGTCTTTTCTCCTTGCACAGGGTATTTGAAGAAAACCCTCTTGGGATTAAGGGATGAGGGATCTTTCTTGGGATGAAGCAGGATGAGATCAGTACTGGAAATTACCTTTATCTCCAGTTAGCAGCAACTGGAAAAGGAAAGAATAGCTAAATCTGCCTCTGCTTTCTCTCCCTTGTTTCACTCTGCCGCCCGCTGTGCAGATGTAAATAATTAAAATTACTAGGTAAGTATCTGGAGCTCCTGCTTATTTCTGTCTTGGGAACTGCCTGTCTTGGGCATACAGGATTTCTTCTGTGAAGACTCCCCTGTTACTATCTGGTCTGGGGAAGGGCTGCCTGCTCTGCTTGAGGGAGGAATTCCCTCAGTAGCAGGCAGGAGTAGGTGGCAAGAGTTATTCTCACAACCCTCAGAAACTGGGGTCTGAGGACACCTCTCCCCTTGTATCGAGGGAGCCCCAGAAGACTCTACCCCACAGCGAGGCAGAGCACACCTGCTCCTAGACAGTTAGGCAGGCTGAGTGCCGGGGGCTTCTGCGCACCCTCGGCTCGTTCGCGGGGAAGGGGGCAAGTGTCAGGCTGCCTCACCAGCTGCGGGGAAGGGGCCTGGCCGCGGGGCCGGCCGGGGTGTCCCCGCACCGGGCGGGGGGCGGCGGGCGCCCGCTCCTCCCCGGCCGCCCCCGGCACCGCGGGGCCCTCGGCCCTGGCCCGCCTCTGTCCGCCCCCCGCCGCGGTGGGGCCCGCGGGCCGGCTGTGCCCAGCTCCAGCCCCGGATGCTCGGGTCCAGCTCCCGCCCCAGAGCAGCTCTCCGAGCCGGGTAGTGCCTCACGCCTCGTGTTTGGCACTGACCTATTCCGGGGACATCGCCACATCTTACAAGGTGTTTCCACCACAACCCTGTTTAAAGGCTCGTTGCTCTCTCTCCTATTGTGCTACAGCCAGCTAGAACCATATAGAAAAACCCATTAATTTATCTCATTAATGTGTATAAACATACAAAGTGGGGGTGCCAAGAGGATAGTGCTGGGCTTTTATCGGTGATGCCAAATACTAGGATGGACAAGCAACACGCAGAAAATGATGCACGGGAAATTCCACCTGAATATGAGCAAGAACTTCCTTGCTATGCAGGTGACCACACACTGGAACAGATTGCTCAGAAAGGTTGTGGAGTCTCCCTCACTGGAGATACTCAAGAACGGTCTGGACACAATCCTGTGCCATGTGCTCTAGGATAACCCTTCTTCAGAAGGAAGGTTGGACCAAATGACCCACTGTGATTCCTTTCAATCTGACCCATTCTGTGAATTACATACAGTGTTGTCCCACTGTCACCCAGTTGGCCGAAAACTGGCAGTCTTGTGTTCATGTGTCTCAGGGCTGCAGAGCAAGGCAACAGTCCATTATTTTATGACACTAAACAGGACTGAAGCACACTAAATTGATCAAATCCTCCAAAATGCCAAAATGTGTACGCAAGGAGCAGGTGCAGCCTGGCATTCCCCTGCACCTGAAGCCAGTGTCGTGGGCATGTCACTTTGACAGGTCAATATGAAATGCACGACAGAAAAACAGCCTCAATTAGGGTCCCTACGCCAGTTAACTGAAAAGTTCCCTGCATTTGATAATCTCTTCTTTCTGTGAGTAGTTTCACACCTGCATCCTTCCAAATGGCAGCACTTCTGTAAGGTTTGGAGAAGCGGACAGCACACATGCTGGGAGGAAATGGCATTTTCTGAGTAATTGGGGTTTTTTCCTTCTGGAAACTGTAATATGGAAATTGTTCTGATAGTAGAGGGTGTGTTGTAAGATTTGCTCCTTTTGCAGGGCTTAGTTTACCATTGCACCTGCAATGACTCCTTGCATTCCTTCAACAAGTCAAAACCTGTGTCAAAGTTCAATGCCTTCATTTCAGGAAGTCAGTCACCATCCTTCATCCTCTCAGGATACTCTATGCCCTTCTTTTGCCACACCAAACCTTTCTTCTGCTCCTATGCCAGCAGCTCTAGTCATAGCTCTTCTCCCTAGGCTACTGTTCTTCTCTCTGTCAAGGAGGGTTTCCTGTCCCTTTTCATATATTCATATTATTAATATTATTCATATTCCCATATTCATATTACAGATCCCATTATGGTGTTCTTGAACATTACCAAGGTCCAACAACCATCTCTTTTCCTCCCACCTCTACAGCAGAGATTTGTCCTTTCTCTTAGCCTTACTCGCGTCCTGGGGGAACATCTTAGCTTCAGTTTCCTTCTGCCCCTCCTTGAACTTCTGTTTAGGCTGTGTGGTCCTTGGGTCTATCTGCTATTCCCACACCAAGTTACCCCGTCCCCTTCTAGCTGGGATTTGTGTCCATACAGCGCTCAAGCTCCTCTTTACCAAGAGATGAGACGGGAGCATCATTGTGCTGGGAGGCACTGACTGGTGGTATCTCTAAGTCGTTTGATCTGTAGCCAACTGCAGAGGTGTTAAAAAGCTGCGGTTGGACTTGACATGTGCCAGGCATCCAGTGTGTGTTCCCTACTTATTTTCCATTTTGGTTTTCAGGATACTCTCTCCCAAATGAATACCTGAAATACTACCTGCTTTTTACAGACAATAAAAAGATATGATGTAACTAACTTGTTCCACTACTTGAAAGAATGTAAATACAAACATTTCCATCCAACACAAAAAGTGCCCCAGGGAGGCAAGGCAAAGGATCAGTGTGGCAGAGATGCACAGAGGTGAATGGATCAAAACTCATCACCATATTTAGCATTCCGAGAACAAAGACACATCCCAAAGCCTTTCCAAGCTAAGTAGAAGACAGAGGAGAGCAGATGGAGACATGGGGGAAAAAAGAAAACTAGTCACCATGTAACTTATTTTTACATTACATTCAGTATATTTTATTGTTCTCCTATTTTTTCAAGATGTCACTGCCTTTGTGCCTGACTGAATTGTTAATATTTGTCTAAGGAAAGCTGTAAATTTTGACAGATGGGTAGCGGGCAGTTGGGGCTTCTGGCATCCAGGAAGGTGTAGGAGGTGGCTTTGTTTTTTGGCAGTTAGGACATTGAAACTCACAGTATTTGGGAAGGAATTCTCTTTCACATCCTGGTTGAAGGACTGTTCCTTCCATTTGCAACCAGTAGTAAACAGGCATCTCAGCAATGCCATATAATGTGCAGGTACCCTAATGTGTTTTTCTCCTTGGCCAGGGGATTTGGTGCTTGGCTTGTAGCTTTTTCTCAAAACCTCTTCTTATCCAGGAAACTCTTTCTTTTATGTACTTGTGTGTTAAGTTCAAGAACAGCCGAGGGAGCTGGGGGTGTTGAGGAGGCTCAGGGCTGACCTTATTTTTCTCTACAACTCCCTGAAAGAAGGCTGTAGCCAGGTGAGGGTTAGTCTCTTCTCCCAGCAAGTGACACGATGAGAGGACAAGCTGCTTCAGGCGAGGTTTAAGTGGGACATTAGGAAGCCTTTCTTCACTGACAGTTTGATTAGACATTGGAATGGACTGCCCAGGGAGATGGTGGAGTGGTGGAGTAACCATCTCTGGAAGTCTTGAAGGGAACAGTGGATGGCATCCAGTGCTATGGTCTACTTTACATGGTCATGTTTGGTCATAGGTTGGACTCGATGACCTCAATGTTCTTTTCCAATCTAATTGATTCTGTGACTGTGTAAATATATGTATAAAAATTTACTTCAGTTGCTCACATTACGTGCCCTGAATAGTTTCTATGGAAATGACATACCTACCCGTGTAATGATGCATCTTACACAATCAAGAGGCCAGAACTGGTGGTTTAAACGCCAGCAGTTTGAACACGTTTGGGATCCTAACTGCAGGAAAGCCCGTATTACCTGGCACCTCCACCAGTGCCAGCCAGACCTGCCGCAAGCTCGGGAGTCCCAAGGGTTGGAAAATCGTCAGGGGACGTGTTTGCCTGCCCAGCCCCGGACACGGGGCCCGGCAAGGTGCTCCCCGTCCCCGCCGCCGGCATCCCTCCTGTCGCAGGCTCTTATCTCCCGGTGCCAGCCTACGCCCAGCTCCCCGGCCCTGACGGCGCCGCGGGAATCCTCCCGGCCCGGGCCGCCCCCGCCGCCGCGCCTTTCCCCCGCCCCTCCGAGGACACCCCCGCC
>WBMV01008851.1:21304-55529 GCA_013396655.1 Campylorhamphus procurvoides | reverse complement strand
TTGTGTGAGGGCTCTGTGTGTGCCCAGAGAGGGGGCTCCATGTTGTGTGAGGGGCACCATGTTGTGTGAGGGCACTGTGTATGCCCAGAGAGAGGGCTCTATGTTGTGTGAGGGCTCTGTGTGTGCCCAGAGAGAGGGCTCCGTGTTGTGTGAGGGCTTTCTGTGTGCCCAGAGAGGGGGCAACCACCGGCAGCGGTGGGGTGCCTCCTGGCCCTGCACAGGACAGCCCAAGCACTGGCCCATGTGCACCAGAACGTTGTCCAAATGCTTCTAAATACACAGGGTTGGTGCTGTGAGCAGTGCCCATTCCAGTGCCCAGCCATCCTCGGTGTGAAAAATTACTGATACCCAGCCTAAACCTTCCTGGAATCAGCTTTGTGCCATTCTCTCCGGTGCTGTCACTGATCACAAGAGTGAAGAGATCAGTGGCTGCTCCTCCTTTTCCCATCACAAGGAGTTGTGACTGCAATGAGATCCCCTCTGTCTCTTCTTCTCCAGGCTGAACAGACCAAGTGCCCTCAGCTGCTCCTCATATGGCTTCCCCTCAGGTCCCTTCACCATCTTCACTGCCCTTCTTTGGACGCTCTCTAAGAGCTTAATATCTTTCTTATATTGCAGTGCCCAAAACTGCACACAATATCCAAGGTGAGGCAGCCCCAGTGCAGAGCAGAGCGGGACAATACCCCCTCCCTGTCCCAGGTACAGGATCCAGCATTTGCCCTTGTTAAGCTTCTTAAGGCTGGTGGTTGCCCATCTCTCTAGTTTGTGGGGGTCTCTCCACATCGCAGTGCTTGGGTGGTGTGCAAAGGAGGGCAGTATCCCTACTGCTGTCCCTTGTGTGCTTCTGCTGCTGTAGGTGCAGCTAAAATCACAGATTCACAGAATCAATTCAGTTGGAAAAGACTGGAAACTCAGATCATTGAGTCCAACCTTTGCCAGTAGCCACCATGTCAACTGGACCATGGCATTGAGTGCCTCATTCAGTCTCCTTAAACATGCCCAGTGACTCCATAACCACCCTGAGTAGTCCATCCCAATGTCTAATCACCCTTTCTGTGAAGACATTGCTCCTGATGTCCAACCTAAACCTCCCCCAGTGCAGCTTGAGACTATGTCCTTTTGTCCTGGGAGTGTTTGAGTTTAATTTAGTCACTTGCTCAGAGGGTATGACTGAATTCTCAGGGTGAAGTGTATCCTCGCTCTGCTTACACTGCACTCAGGCTTTCAGCAAGAGTATGTTCTCTTACAGCCACTGCCTTCCTGAGAAGTGTGCCAGTGTAACACTGCCAGGCTGTGTTAAAAAAATCAAATCAGCTGTGTTCCAGAGGCTTTAGTCACTGGCGAAGATAATGGTATATTTTGGGTTGTGAGAAGCCCCTCTGTCTCTCATTACCCGCAAAACTGGTTTCTACGTGGATTGTCCCATCTCTGCCATCATCCCACCCCTGCTTTCAAATAGGGCTTGCAACAGTATGAACTCTTCCCTGAAATCCTCAGAAGTCTAAGACAGGGACATTGGTTGTGCTTCCCATACAGAGAGGCTTTGTCAAAAGAAGGAAAGTCCCAGCGTTCATTTCTTAGTGACTGATGATTTGGTCTTTGTTTGCTTCAAGCCTGACTTCATGCAGGCTCCATGCCATCACACGTGTGACAGTCATTTTTCAGGCTACAGCTGCACTTTAATGTGCTTTGAAGCAGGTAGTTCTGTGGATTACAGAACTAACAAAGCCTGGTTCCTTACCAGTTTTGGTCTCGTAATTGGATTCTTTGATGACTGACAAGGCACAAGTTCTAACTGAAGCTTTTCCCCTAATTGGTGCATTTGTAATGTCTCTTTTCATTCTGGTTCTCTTAAGCCTTTTAAATCTCTAGTTTGTACCACGACCTTTCCCTCTGCAAGGACAAAAATAAAGTCTGTTTCCTGTGTTTGGTCCCTTATTTCTTGTTTTTTTAGATCTCTGCAAGGGACCTTCATTCTTCTCATAGCTTTATAGCAGAGGTTTAAACCTGGCTCACCCGCTTTTCCCTTGATCTTATAGACAGACATAGTGGCTGTGGATAAGCACAGGGACAGAGTAGGGCTCATTCCCAAGGATTGTGAGCAGAAGGACACTGCTCCNTTGTGTGAGGGCTCTGTGTGTGCCCAGAGAGGGGGCTCCATGTTGTGTGAGGGGCACCATGTTGTGTGAGGGCACTGTGTATGCCCAGAGAGAGGGCTCTATGTTGTGTGAGGGCTCTGTGTGTGCCCAGAGAGAGGGCTCCGTGTTGTGTGAGGGCTTTCTGTGTGCCCAGAGAGGGGGCAACCACCGGCAGCGGTGGGGTGCCTCCTGGCCCTGCACAGGACAGCCCAAGCACTGGCCCATGTGCACCAGAACGTTGTCCAAATGCTTCTAAATACACAGGGTTGGTGCTGTGAGCAGTGCCCATTCCAGTGCCCAGCCATCCTCGGTGTGAAAAATTACTGATACCCAGCCTAAACCTTCCTGGAATCAGCTTTGTGCCATTCTCTCCGGTGCTGTCACTGATCACAAGAGTGAAGAGATCAGTGGCTGCTCCTCCTTTTCCCATCACAAGGAGTTGTGACTGCAATGAGATCTCCCCTGTCTCTTCTTCTCCAGGCTGAACAGACCAAGTGCCCTCAGCTGCTCCTCATATGGCTTCCCCTCAGGTCCCTTCACCATCTTCACTGCCCTTCTTTGGACGCTCTCTAAGAGCTTAATATCTTTCTTATATTGCAGTGCCCAAAACTGCACACAATATCCAAGGTGAGGCAGCCCCAGTGCAGAGCAGAGCGGGACAATACCCCCTCCCTGTCCCAGGTACAGGATCCAGCATTTGCCCTTGTTAAGCTTCTTAAGGCTGGTGGTTGCCCATCTCTCTAGTTTGTGGGGGTCTCTCCACATCGCAGTGCTTGGGTGGTGTGCAAAGGAGGGCAGTATCCCTACTGCTGTCCCTTGTGTGCTTCTGCTGCTGTAGGTGCAGCTAAAATCACAGATTCACAGAATCAATTCAGTTGGAAAAGACTGGAAACTCAGATCATTGAGTCCAACCTTTGCCAGTAGCCACCATGTCAACTGGACCATGGCATTGAGTGCCTCATTCAGTCTCCTTAAACATGCCCAGTGACTCCATAACCACCCTGAGTAGTCCATCCCAATGTCTAATCACCCTTTCTGTGAAGACATTGCTCCTGATGTCCAACCTAAACCTCCCCCAGTGCAGCTTGAGACTATGTCCTTTTGTCCTGGGAGTGTTTGAGTTTAATTTAGTCACTTGCTCAGAGGGTATGACTGAATTCTCAGGGTGAAGTGTATCCTCGCTCTGCTTACACTGCACTCAGGCTTTCAGCAAGAGTATGTTCTCTTACAGCCACTGCCTTCCTGAGAAGTGTGCCAGTGTAACACTGCCAGGCTGTGTTAAAAAAATCAAATCAGCTGTGTTCCAGAGGCTTTAGTCACTGGCGAAGATAATGGTATATTTTGGGTTGTGAGAAGCCCCTCTGTCTCTCATTACCCGCAAAACTGGTTTCTACGTGGATTGTCCCATCTCTGCCATCATCCCACCCCTGCTTTCAAATAGGGCTTGCAACAGTATGAACTCTTCCCTGAAATCCTCAGAAGTCTAAGACAGGGACATTGGTTGTGCTTCCCATACAGAGAGGCTTTGTCAAAAGAAGGAAAGTCCCAGCGTTCATTTCTTAGTGACTGATGATTTGGTCTTTGTTTGCTTCAAGCCTGACTTCATGCAGGCTCCATGCCATCACACGTGTGACAGTCATTTTTCAGGCTACAGCTGCACTTTAATGTGCTTTGAAGCAGGTAGTTCTGTGGATTACAGAACTAACAAAGCCTGGTTCCTTACCAGTTTTGGTCTCGTAATTGGATTCTTTGATGACTGACAAGGCACAAGTTCTAACTGAAGCTTTTCCCCTAATTGGTGCATTTGTAATGTCTCTTTTCATTCTGGTTCTCTTAAGCCTTTTAAATCTCTAGTTTGTACCACGACCTTTCCCTCTGCAAGGACAAAAATAAAGTCTGTTTCCTGTGTTTGGTCCCTTATTTCTTGTTTTTTTAGATCTCTGCAAGGGACCTTCATTCTTCTCATAGCTTTATAGCAGAGGTTTAAACCTGGCTCACCCGCTTTTCCCTTGATCTTATAGACAGACATAGTGGCTGTGGATAAGCACAGGGACAGAGTAGGGCTCATTCCCAAGGATTGTGAGCAGAAGGACACTGCTCCTTCTGTGTCCTGAGGTCAAATGCCCTGTTTGAAAGAAAGATGTGCCATCATATCTTAGGTAAATGCTCTTGTTATCCAGGTAATTGGAGGCTGTTGCTTTTTTAAGGCTTTTTTGTTGTTGTTGAACAACTTCCTCTTTGTGTGAAAGATTGATTAAATACTCACTGAGACAGAAATAGGTGGATTATAAACCCCTGCTTTCAGGACATTCAGGCAGTATATGGGAGATCCCAGGAAGATAAAAAAGGACAAATACTGCAAAATGCTCAACTGTGTATTCAGATTGTGGTATTTCTGACAGAAAGCAGTGCAGGGAGGCAGGAGCTGGGATCCAGATCTCCCACAAACTGGGGAAAATATTTTAGCCACAATGTACTTCGTCTGCCCCAGCTTGTCGTGCAGGTTTTCTGTGGTCAAGTTGTGTCCTCAATGGCCTCTGGGAGGGATGTATCCTGGAAATATTGCAAGAGAAGTTTGTCCATAGGTTTCTGAGTTTTCCATGAGAAAATTATTTCCATAATTGCACTTTCCTGACTCGGAAGTTTTACGTAGTGTTACTACATTAAGGATTATGAAGTACTCACAAGTGAAACATTTCAGTAGTTGGACAGACAGACAAGTTGATAGTAAAAGAGCCCAAAAGCTCACAGAGGTGCTGTTACATATTATATTGCCATAGGCTCAATGAATACCAAGTACAGCAAAGTTAAAAAATTCTCCTTTAAAAAGCCTACATGAAAAGGTACCTTCTTACTCAGCAGTTGAGATATTTAGGTGTGTTCTGACTAATCTTCTGACTTGACAGGCTGAAATATTTTTTACTGTTTTTCCTGCTTATTAGCCCTGCAGGATTAAAATAGCCCTGAAAGAGGAAGCTGGATACTGCCCTTTCATATGAAATTAACAAAATTGTATTCTAAGTTTCAGATACTTAAGAGTGAACAAACCAAAAGATCAATTGGTAGCTGTCCTTAATGGAAAACCTTGCTTTGTGCATCAAACTTTGGGTCTTCGTATTGGGCAATGGTGCCAGGGAAGGAAAGCTGTGGATAGGGCTGGCAGCTAGGAAAGCTCCATCTGCCTGTAAGCATGGACAGAAGTTGCTTGAAACAGTAAATGAAGAACAACCTGAAGTCAGTTTTCAAAGAGCCACTGCGCTTCACAGGCACTGAAGCACAGTGAGTCTGATTAACAGCCTGTCTGCCACTTCAAAAGCAGATGGTGTGAAATTGCAGACAGGATATAAAGTTTGATCGCAATAACTCAGACTAATGAGGGGTTCATGCCATTGCATTCTGACTGAGAAGCAGGCATCAGACTTAATAGTAAAAGATTAAAATTCTTAGAAGTGCTGGCGGCTACCTATGATATCAGCAATAATAATAGTCTTGTATGACAAGTGCTCCTGTGGATCAAAAGGAAAATAGGATACCTGTGTGACTTAACTTATAATTTCGGAGTCATGCAAGAGGTTTTTCAAAATTTACAGTAGGGAGAAGCTTGAATTTGGAGCATTTAATAATTAGGGAAGATACGACAAGGAGTTGCAGAGCAAACAATGAAACGAATGCAAAGGATAAATGAGAATCTTACAGGGTTTGAGAGCCAGGAAGCCTGTGATACAATTAGTGGATGTGTCGGATCAAGCGAGGTTAAAGAGAAAATGGAGAAAAACTTTGCTTTTTCATATACACCTTCAGTCTTGAGGCTTTTATATTCCTGTCCTGTGTGCATTCTGTGTTTTTACAATTAAGCAGCTTTTGAAGATTGAGGTCTCATAAAGAAAAATGTTGGACCAACCATTATTTTTAAAATAATATGATGTACCTCCAAGAATTCCAGAGAACTTCAAGTGAGAAGTAGTTGGGCACCTTGGCTTGTTGAGTTAGGAAAACATGTGGTCTCTCATAAAATCCTGCTGTGAAATCAGACCATCAGGGGACACAATACAGACAGTACCCACAATTTAAAAAAAGGTGCTAGGGATGAAGCAGGAAAGTGGAAGAGCAAAGCTTTTATCTGTTTCTTGAAAGCTGGTTGGAATGGTAATTAAAAATATATCAAAACACCTGGAAGATTATGATAACCAAGATTAATTCTTTAAGCAAAGAATATCTCATAAATCCTCTTCTGAGTTTTCTGGATGTGCCAATAAAGAAGTTAATAAAAGAGAAACATTTAATCTGATATATTTAGATTTTTAAAAAGCCTTGGAGACTGCTTCACAAAAGCAGAATCTTGATAGAGAAAAGGGATTACTAAGGGAGTTCACTCCAGGGCCTTATCTTGTTTCATATTTGAATTCCTGGCCTTGGCATAAATAAAAAGATCATTTGGATGAAATTTGCTGATGACATAAGAACAGAATGATCAGGATGATATAAACAAATACTGAAAGATGGATAAAATGAAATCTTGGATGAGATTCAGGTACGCAAAATTTACTACTATGAATATAGGGATTAATAACGGGATTTTTTTCTGAGAATTCACCAACTGGAAATGAGAGAGAAGGAGCAAAAAGCATCTTTGAGTATTAGGTGGTCACACACTATGAACTTCTAAAAGGCAAATGGCATCCAGGAAATTATCAAGAGAATTTTCTATTAAAAAAATCTCATATAGAATATTGTGAATAATTCTGATAATTCATTCTCAATAAAGATTAATTCAAATGGAAAGAGATGTAAGAATAGCTTCTAGGATTTTCTGGAGAATGACGATCCTATCATCAGAACTTTGGTTTAAAAAACTTGCTTAGTAAAATGGAGACTAGGAAGGATCTGATAGCTGGCCAGATACACTGTTGATGGTAGGGAAAGGAACTTTTAATCGGAAGGATGCTACTAATTTAAGAACAAATATGTACAGAGTGGCCAAAGTTAGGGTGAACAGTAAGAAAAGAAAATTCAGAAATAAATAGGGACTTTCCAAATGCCCTTCCCTAAATTTTGCAAACAAAAAATGTTTAAAAAATGTAAGCATTACAGTGTAAGATAAAAAGAATTGTCTTGGAACAAGAACTGTCTCATAAGCAGCAAGCAGGGGGTGGAGCTGAACAATTTTCATCATGCCAAAGGTTAAAAGCAGAATGTCTTAAGGATTTATCCTGTGTCCTGTATTGTATTTCTTTATTGTTCACCTGGGAAGAGGAGGGGAAAAGAAACAATGAGTCAACATCAGAGCAGTCGTATTAGAGAGGTCTCTGGAAGACTTCAGTCAGACCTAAACAGGGAAGGTGACTGGGCACTGCAACAGTAATTGAAATCCAGTGCCAACAGTGCAATTGCAAGGGCTGATGTTATCCTTCTGGGGTTTAAAGTAACTCTATAATAATCATAGGCATGATATTTCAGCACCAGTGGGGACAATCTTATCTGAATGCTCTGGAGAGGACACAGAAGTGTGCCCTCAAAGAGACTTCAGAAAATGGTGACGTGAGTGATTAAGGCATGTTAAAACTCTGAGACATTAGAAAAATAGAGGTTGCTGTTTTGAAAAGGAGAGATATAAAGTGGACAGATAGTTCATGACATAGTTGCTAGAATAGGAAAAGTAGGCTTGAGAGCTTCTGTTCTGCCTGTATCATAGTATGAGAACAAAAGAACCATTCAACAAAACTGGGGAGTGAAAATGGGGAAACTCTTTTCCATATTGTGAGATTACACTGGAAAATTCATTGCTGAAGGAAGTGGTTGAGCCAAATATTTCACTAGCTTTCAGAAAGAACTGGAAATTTATGTAGCTCTCATGCATGTCTAGTGCTGTCATCAATGACAATACACTTGGGACACGGGCATTTGTTAGGGTTATGTCCCCACAAGCTGTTGAGTTTCTGAGGGGGAACATCCTGGCTGAGGATGCTGAATTAGCTGTCAGGTGACTTATGCCCAGGAGAGACGATAGGAAGAATGTCCCAAAGGTGTGTGAGTCAGACTGAAACATAACTGAATTTAAAATGAAGATACAGAGCTTCAGAAGGGGGCTGACTAATGTTTCCTTTCACAGACAGGCATCTGCTGTCCTACTCTTTCACTCAGCTTGAGGCAGTAGAGTGGAAACAGGAAAAGGAAACAGCCAGTTAACTTTGAATTAATTCACTTTCGTCTTTGAACTATTAAAGCTTTCTGATCAGTCTGTGTTTGAAAGCACAACATACTCCTTCAAGTGGTGTTACCATTGGCCAGACACGGTCCTAATTAGTTGCAGGATTTTTTGACAGTATTGCTAATTATGTTCTGAAGTTGTTGGTTTACAGGAATAGTCAGGATCAGATGCCCTTCTGTCCAAGGAATGAGGAATGGGGACAATTGTGTCCCTGTGCATAACCAGAAGATTTTTGTTTTAAACATTTGAGAAAACACATGATAAATAGAAGGGGGAAAATTATTTATAAAGGCTTGTGTAAGGTTTTCAACAGATTTTTGAATGGCTGCTGTCCAGAAAATACTGCTCTCTGCTTAAGGAGTCTGTGTTAGGGAAAGTAATTACTTTTATAACTTCGTACTAAATTGGTAGTAAACATTTGCAGAATCCCTATACACCGGTAGGGTTGGTTCAATCTGTGAGCCTTGAAATCTTAACACAAATCATTCTTAGTCCTTCTGAATTCAGAATTCCAACTTCAGAACTCTGCTCTGAGTTGCTTAAAATGGCATTGCTGAGGTTATGATATGCAGTTGAGGATGACACAAATATTCAGAACTAAGTTAGTCTGCAGCCTCTGGAAAAATTACTGTTAGTAAGATGAGTAGCCATAAACTCAAAATGACCAGTTCTGGCCTGGTTTGCCATTCGTATCCTATTGGATTGAGAACTTCTATGCTTCCCCAGCTCCACCTTTGTAGTGATGCAAAGCCAGTACTGATGCAAAGCCAGTAGCTCAGGGCTGCAATGAAAGAGGCTCTTGTATGTCCCAGTATTTCCTCTTCAGTTCTGATAGGTAGCACAAGACTTAAGAAAGCTCTCCTTTCCAGCTCAGAAACAAGGATGAAATCTGTAGATGAAACTCTGGGAACAAGGAACCCTATGTTAAGTATTCAGAGTAACCTGGCTTTGTTTCAAATCAGCATTGGCTTTGGTTCTTTTAAGGAGTCTTCATGTCTGGGATCAAATCAGTGGGAATCGTGGAAGAACACAACTCTGTAGTAGAGCAATGCCCTTGACCTGGTGACAACAGTGTTTCCAGTAACCTAGATCCTCAAAACCAGCAACAACCTCTAGTTTTCTAAAGGCAATGCAACTTAAAAAAAAATGAGAAGACTTGACTCTGTTGTCATAGTGAATCAAACGTTACATGTAGAGACACACTAGTGAAAGATGACTTTGAACCTAAACTGCGTTAGTCCCTTGCCCCAAATTATTTTGGTAACATGCAGAGAGTGTAAAATAATTGGAAAATATGGAAAGTGAACAAAGTGTGAATAAATTGGTTCTGTGCCCACTCAGAGAGCAAGACTCACTCTGGTAGTAAATTAAACAAGACTCTTGTCTGGCCCTGAGGCTAATGGGCAAAATGTGGCCATACTGTTAAACTCTCTTACCCTCTCTAACAGTCTGGCTCCAAGCAGACTTCCTTCTGGAACATTCCTTGCCATGTGCTGACTTCTAAACTATACAGAACTGTAAAGAAGATTGCTAATTGGCTGCTAACTAAACTTTAGACATGAAATTTCAGTGTCAGGGAACACTCCCAGTCACCTTTTCATTTACTAGTGTGGTTGTGTAACCAAGTTAATCTCTGTCACAAAATAGCGTGGAGTGAATGAAGATCTGTTCCTCACCTAAACTGTAAAAAACCATTAACATTCTCAACAAAATTCTGTGTCTATGAAGTTTCTCCTGTCTTTCAGGCCCATCACTGCCATCAGCCTGTGGTAGAACAAGGTTACCTTATTTTGAAGCAGAGTGATGGGCTGGACAGGTCGATGGGGTGTTTTGGGCTGCTTACCATTGTAGTGTCTATGGAATCAGGTGTTAAAATGGCTGGGGACCACCATCGGTCCCTCACCTGCCTTACAGCAGCGTGGTTGCAAACCGCTATCTAGTGCCTGTCTCTGCTCTCAATTGTGAATGCACTGAACATGGAGTTGAAACATGAAGCTGTATAGAAACGCATGTGAAAATCACGGCCAGTTATGAGCCCCTCAAACACTCAGTCTTCCTGTCTTGACAGTGGATGTCAGAAATGATGTAGAGGATAAAAAAATTAACTAAAGTGGTTGGAAGTAGAGATGCTGCGTTGCAGAGTGCCTTCCTGGGACCTGAGGATCACAGTACTGCCAAATATCCACAAAAAGTACCCCTGCCTTTGGTTTAATGTTGTGAGTGCAGCTTCTGCTGACTGCTCTCTCTCAGGGTTTAAACCAAGGGTTAAAAGCAATTCCTCATTTTCTGCAGTGAATGCCTTGTTTGGGTCTTCATCTACCTCTGGCGAGCAAGAGCAAACACAGGAGACTGGGTCGGAAAAACCCTATGACATAGGTGCACAGCACCAAGAAAAGATCAGTGGTCTTCATTAGTTTTGTGTGCAAGGGAAGGTTCATCTCCAAGATGGGGCTAGTGATGGAGCTGCTGCACTTTCACAGGTTGTTTCAGATGGGGCAGAAGCTGGTTCTGAAGCACCAACATCCACACAGACCTCGAGTATGGCTGGCTGCTCCTGGGATTTCATCAGCTAAGTAACTGGGAGTGACAAGATGGCATGAGTCATCCCTGCCTCTGGGAAAAACAGAGTGGGAAATTCTCTGTGGGCTCTCTGCCTGACTGGTAAAGGCAGTTTGTTGGAGTCTAGGCAAGATGGTCATGAAAGAGGTGGGGTGGTTCCAGCAGGCAGATGTGGCTGGGCTGGAGCAGGGAATAGGGTCAAGAGCAAGACGGGCATAGGGGGAGGCACAAAGGCAGGGCTAGGCATAGGTGGAAGGAAAAACCAAAGGAAGACTACAATCAAATGGTATTAGGGTGTCCTACTTCTGCATTGTCCATGAATTTGGTGCCCTCCTTAAACAGGAAGGGAATTATTCTCTGCCAGGGAGTAATGAGTTGACAAGAGGGCGAATTTGTGGCTACCTGCAGAAATGCTGATGCTGCAGTTTAAGCCAGGCTGCAATAGTGCCCACAAAAGGAACATGTCAGGGCAAACCATCTGATGTGGGAACTCTGCCTTTGATAAGGCCTCTGCTCCTAAGCCAGTGATAGGATGGAGCCCTGGGCGAGATGGAGAGGGGTGGTATTTCATATGTTCCTCCATAAGCAGGGGTGCAATCCTTTAAGGAGATTTCTGCAACAGGCAGATGGGGTTGGTTATTGTACATTCATTAGCTGACTGACTGTGGATGACTCATTCAACAACTCTGAGAGCTAGAGTGAAGATTTCTAATTTAGATGGGCTGAACTGCAGCTTTAAGAGGTTAGGAGAAAGTCTTGACTACAGCATGTGGAGCAGTCAAGAAAATTGCCAATGTTGAATTGAAAACTGTGAAAATTGAAAACACTTGCAGTGACAGGTATAACCTGTATGTAGATATAAAATAAAACCTAATAGCATTAACATTCTCCCCTGTTCCAAGATCATCTGGTCCAACCTTTGATGGATCACCATCTTGTCAACTAGACCATGCACTAAGTGTCATGTCCAGTCGTTTCTTGAACACCTCCAGGGATGGCAACTCCACCAACCTCCCTGGGCAGCCCGTTCTAGTGGAGGAGAACAAGCCCCACTCAGAGCATGGTGAGGGGGTGGATCTTGGCAATGGTGTGCATTTCCAGGTGCCCTTCAGCTACCACCAGATGGCAACAGAAATCCGTTTCAGCGCAGCAGGATTCTGCAGAAACTGCTCAATTCCAGCCCCTTCCCAAAAGAAAAAAAAAATGAGAATAGCTGACGTGATTTTGTCGTCACTGGTCGCATATACGTTGGCTTTCGGTGAAGTCGGGCCCTTGAGGACAGTGAAGAAGTGGCAGCTGGCGAGCTGAGCCCTCCCTGGCTGGTGGTGGGCTGGTGCCCTGGGTCCCTCAGCCCCTGCGGGCAGCCCTTGCTGGGGGTTCGGAGGAGCGAGGATGTGCCAGCCCACACTGCAATCAGCCTCTGCTGGCTATGCAGATGTGATCTCGGTGACCCAGAAACAAAAATAGCTAGGGGTGAATTCAGGGCAGGCGTTGAGAGAGAGGACCAGGCTTTGTGGGGGCCCCCAGAAGCACTGTAGCGGGGAGCAGGGCAGCCCAGTTTGGGGGGCAATGACCGACCAAGCGGGGTGCAGGGCTGCTCAGGCACCCAGGGATGGCAGACTGAGTCACGCAGTCACTGCTCTGGGATTTATCCTCACATTAAAATTCGTTTTCTCTGGAAGCCTCGGTCATCATTTTGACCTCAGATGACTTGAGCGCGGTTGCCATGGGAACCGGGTTGCTATTCCCTCCATCCCCTCCATTTACCATGTTTGACAAGCAGCGAGCTGTTCGTCATACATTGCAATAAACCAGCCATCCTCTCCGCGGCCTCTGCCGCCAATCGGCAGGTGGTCCTGCCTGTCCTGCCCTCCTATTCTGCAACAGGTGAGGGAAGTGCTGCCAGATTTCGCACTGCTTCCCCCTGTCTCCAAGCACAGGCACACTGCTTAGCAAACCCTGCCCGAGATGCGCGGGAGAGCCGCTTTCCCGGGGCAGCGAGAACATTTTCTTAGACCATAAATAGCTGTCAGGATACATCAGTGCACACCTCGCAGCCTGCCCTGGCTCAGCGCCGGGGCTCGGCTCAGACGCAACCAGCGTCAGACAGCTCTGAGTGACTGCAGGGAACGGAATCCCTAAAAATGGCTCTCTTTTGTCCGGGATCGGCAGGGCTGAGCGTGCGAAAGAGGGTTTCCCCTTTACGCACACGGCTAGTGTCGCTAATAGAGCTAATTTAGCTAATTCGGAGACAGGGGCTGGCTCATCTGCCACGTCCTGGCAGCCTTACAGCCATTCAGAGAAAGCAAAAAAGAAGGGAGGGAGGGAGGAAGAAGGAG
The DNA here is from genome assembly GCA_013396655.1 of Campylorhamphus procurvoides. Classification (NCBI taxonomy): domain Eukaryota; kingdom Metazoa; phylum Chordata; class Aves; order Passeriformes; family Dendrocolaptidae; genus Campylorhamphus; species Campylorhamphus procurvoides. Next base: position 42,285 of record WBMV01008851.1, on the reverse strand, counting down.
AGGGAAAGAGGGGAGACTGGTGAGGGAAACAGGGAAGGAGGAAAAGAGAGTAGGTGGAAGAAATGCCTTGAGGAGAGGCAGCAGAAATGGCTGGGAGGGAAGCTGTGTGATGGGCACCACAGAGGACGGTGGGGCACAGCCAGAGTTGGGAGGTTTTGGGAAACGAACTCACCTTGAAATGAATGCCTACCAAGATTTAAGTACCACAGAAAACCGATCTGAATCTTGAAGCTAAAAACAAGGTAAAGGAAATTTTAAATTGCAAAAGGGCCTCTAGCTGTGAACCTTAGAAAACGTGGGACTTGGCTGTAAGCCTGCACTCTTGCCACACAGGAAGGAAATCCAGAAACTCTCTTCAACAGACACACAACAGACCTGACGTACATTGCAGATCCCCTGCAACAAAACAGCAAGAGCTCTGCAGTTGCCAAATAGTGCCTTCTATATTACATTGTCAACAGAAAGGCTCTAGGAAATTTTACAGATCTGTGCACATCTGGGGAGCAGGCCAAGAGGCTCATGCTGCCTGCTAAACCAAGACCACACATCAGTATTTCTTTAAGTACAAAAGGATACAGCAAAACAAATAACTCTTTTCCATGCTGTTTAGAATTATCCACAATACATTATGGATACATGTGCCTACGTGTAAATGATCTGGCCTTTTGGGGCTTCCTGTTTATTATTTGCTTGTAGCTTCTGCCCTCTTTCAACAGCACTGAGGAAAGCAAATCCAGGCCACTGGAGGAAATGGTTGGGAGCCCTAAGGAGATAAATATTACAGTATATTAGCATGCATTTCAAGACATAAAACACCTACTAATTAACCTTAAAGTTGTGTAAGTGACACAAAACAGATACCTGGACTTGAGCCAACGTTCCCCCAATGATTCAGCGATCCTCAACCACCAAGAAGAATGCCCCGCACACCGGCCAGCAGAGGGGAGTGTTGGAGTGAGCTGCATCCCCTTGGCCACCGCCTTCCCTCTCCTGGGTACCAAAGGCACCAGTGGGAAGGTGGAATCAGGCCTCCTCCTTTTTCTTGGTGTTAGCTGTTACTCACCCTATCTGTAACCTTTTGCCTTCATGCTTTCCCTCCAGCCTTATTTCCTAGCCTCTCTTTTGTTCCCTCTTTGCCTCCCTGTATGATTAGCGGCAGCCTTCCTGAATCATGGCCTCACCTTATCCATATCTAAGGCGGAAAAGAAGTTCTTTGTTCTTCTCAAAAAAAAAGAAAAAAAATTGTCTTTGAGGCAGGAGCAATAAACTTGGAATGAGAAGCAAGCACATATTAACATAAACACATGCAAAGGGGAAGCAGCTTGCATCCTGTTTAGGATGCAAATCAAGTTGTGAAAAGGAGCCTTTTTTGGTCAGAAAGGGAAGAAACATAAGTTTCAAAAGACAGTGACCAGAACAAAAATGAGGAGAGACTCTTGGAAATATGTCAGAAACTGATAAAAACTGATAAATATGCAAAGAAACACTAATTTTTTGCCTCAATTAGGATTTAAAGTACCTCTTAGATTGTAACTTGATCCAGTTAACATAACTTAAAGCCACTCTGCTGTGTCCATATTAGACTGATTAAATGACCATATTGTCCTTTGTGGCTAACATCACACTTTAAACTGTCTAGATTAATCCTGAGAAAGAGAGGAGGTGGGAGGTATTGGAAAAAATGAGGCTGGAGAGGAGAAGTGTGACGAAAAAGGGATGATGCAGAAGACAACTGTTGCAAAGGCAAGGGGGATATGTAATGTTCACAGGAAATGGACAGTGCTGGGTACAGAGAGAGTCACAGAAGTTTGGAGTGGAAGGGGACAGGAGAGCAAGTACATGGCAGATGCATGAGCTGGGAAGAGGCTGAGGGATCCACTTGCACATTCCCATCAGGTTACCCATCTAGGAGATTTGGCTGCAAAGATGCTAAGGTGGAAGAGAACAGAAGTGGTGCCAGGAATTTCAGTAGCTGTGGAGGTGGGGAACAGGGGGATAATGGGATTACAAAATTAGAAGGCTTGAAGTCTATTTCCAGGTCTGGCATGACTGATCCTTGTCATAGGACAAGAGCATTAAATAACTCTGACCTTTGTTGGTAATATTTGTTGCTGCTCTTGTGGAAGTTTCTCTATACAGCCCTTAACATGGTGTTCTGAGTAAAGGACTTAATGACAAATCAAGGCTGACTTTGTCTGGAGTGATATAAATATGCCCAAGAAGATCCTATTGTTCTAAGGTCTTGCAGGCTATGAAGGCTCATGTTGACATTGAATCTAGCTGTACCTATTTATGAGGGGAAGTAAACTGGTGTTCATCTCAGTGGGATAATTATTCTGCTATGGCTATCTTTATGACTGTTTCTATACAAATAAAAACTATCTCAATCAGTAACAAGTACCCTGCTTCCAAAGCCATTTTTAGTCTGGAAAAAACTTTTAAACAACATGCACATCAAAACCTGATCATATAATATCAAAATAACCATTCATCGTGAAACAGGCTGATAAGAGATTTTTAGAACAGATCTGAGACAACATAACTCACATGAAAGACTACAAGAGGAATTTGTTTACCCTTCTCAAAAGCTGCCCATTTGTGACCTGCACTTTAACAAATTCAGAGGAAAAGTTTAAGATGATCCTACACACAACAGAAGAATCACAAACATTTTCTGGGCTTCTTTGTCCTGTGTTCGGGTCAAAGGAAGCATTTTCAGAAGTCATCACATTTTAGCATACTCACAGATACCAACACTCCTTGTCTGAAAGAAGGAAAACTAACAGCCTTTAACAAAATCCATGAACCAGATTAACTCCAAAGTAGTCATAATTGTATACTTAGAGGCAGAGTCCTTGTCCCAGGTGGAGCAAGTCAGGACACCTCATTACTTCAGCTATGAACCAAAGACAACTGGAAAGCTTTAAAGGGAGGAAGTGCTCTGTAGCACTTCCAGGTTTGGATGAGATTATGAGGTCAGAAGGATTTCACCGTGCCCTGTGGCAATCCCAGAGGCACCAGGGAACTCCTGCAGCCTACCTGTGTTTAAAGAGCCAGCCTGATCCCACAGTGTCTGTGTTTTCATCCCTCCGGCCCCTCTGTGGAGCAGGGAAAGGACAGCAAACCAAGAGACCTTGTAGAGTTTGCACACCCTGGATCTGTCCAGGATTGCTGGTCTTGGCTTAGTGCTGTCCTGCTGGCTCTGTCACCGTGACAGTGAGATCCCCCAAGTGGCACCTGTGCCCCAGCCTCTTGGAGGTGAGTGGGGGAGAGGGAGAGCATAGGTAAGGGGAAAACAAGTAAGGAACAAGTGAAAGGACAAAGGAGAGGAGGTCCTGAAGGTCTGATCTTGAATTGGATCGGAGACCCAGCAATGCTGGAGTGTGGTTTACTGTCTCCAGCCTAGCCATATGCCAGTTCCCTTGACTTTCTATTCACCAGAATGAGCAGTCCTATTTGGTCAGTGCTTGTGGCTGGGCAGCAAACAGGAGCTTTCTTAGGGGACAGGTATAAAGAGATCAGCCGCTCTGTTCTTCACAATGAGAGAAGATCTGGAAACAGGGTTGTTAAGTCCTTGCAGACAGCACAGCTAACAGTGCTGATCCAGGTGTAGCTCCTCCTTTTGCTGTGCTGCCTTTCACCTTTTCCTTAGTGAAGGCAAGTGAGACTGGCAGGCTATGTGGAGGTTGGAGATCAAGCCAGGTCAGCTGAGACGGGAAGCCTAGGGGGAACAGCAGTCTCCAGAGCAGAGCAGGAAAGTACTTAGAAAGTGGGAGGGAAATTGGATGTCAGGGAACCAGGAAGGCAGCGGAAGAAAATGTCAGGTCAGGTGGTGAGGGCAAAGATTTGCAGTGGTAACAGAGCTCCTCCAAGAGGGAGGATTACCTGAGTGTGTAACAGAGGGATGCTGCAGGCAGAGGAGGCCCCAAGGGAAAGAGGCTTGTGGGAGAGCTGTTGTGAAGTGGGAATGACAGAAGTGGTATCTGGGGTGAGCAGATGCAGGCTTGTCTGTGTTGGATTGCTGTGTTTAGTCTCCATCCAATTTTTCAGGTTGTGATAAACTGGCATTTGCAGGATTTGTGCACTGGGTGCGATAGGTGACATATATTCTCCTTTTCTCTTTCAAAGGGAGTTAAATTCATTGTCACTTAAACTGCTGTGGCTCTGTCTTAATTTTGCATTGGGGGAGGCTGGCAGATTCCCAGCGGTGGGTCACAAAGTGGGACAGTTCTGGTGGGGCTCCAAAGATGCAGGCAAGGTGGGGATACAGGGAACACAGAGTGAGTGGAACACAGTAATTGAATGCCTTTGATTGCTGCCAGATGTGGCAGCACCTTTCCATCTGGGGAAGAGCCAGAGTGAAGTCAGAGCTATTGTAAGATCTTCCCCATGTGGATAAAATTCAGATCTGCTCCATGTGTCCTGCTCCCAGTGCTTAACATGCCCCCACATCTTGTGTACATATGCACTTGCTACTAATCTGATTGTGCCTACCTGCCTGAAGGATGACAGAAAGGGATACAGAGGCAACAGGAGGATAAGCTATTTCATTATGTGAAGCACAAGGAATAGCTTATCTGCCTTTCAAATGGAAATCAGCCTCAAATGGAAATTTGGAAGAGAAAATGTGCCCCATCAGAGATTCTGCCTGTAGAGTTAACCCCACTGAGTTATCGCCAGACACCTTCACTGGTTTTGGAGGAGTTGAAACATGACTGCCCACCAGCTGAGCCCCTGATGGGGAAGGGAAAGCAGAATGAATGTGGAAAAGTTGGTACCTGCTGGGGAAAGTGGGCACGGTTTATTGTCTGGGAGCCATGTGTGTTTGTCATCTGCATCTCTCTGGATCTCTGGAGGCTTTTTTGTACTAGAAAATGGAGGACCCAAAATTACCTTTCTGCTGTCTTCTGGGCACCCTGAAAACTGGTGTATGGAAGGGGCTGGGCATGTTCAACATCCATCTAATGCCATGCAGGAGGGGACAGTTGATCTCCACAGAGCGTGCCGAATTTGTATAAACCTGCTTTGCCACAGCAGTTTACATCAGGTCCAGATATTAGGTGATTAGGGAGCCAAAATTAGGGACAGAAAAGGTTGTACAGTATTCAAGCATGTCATGTTGTTTCCCTGTGACTGGCAGGTATTTTATTGCAGTTCAAGCCACCAAGGTTTGGTTTAGCCTTTTGAATGTCCCAGTAGGGAAAACAGGTCATAGGCCTGCAAGAGTAGGTTGGATTTTTGGTGGGTTTAGTTCAGTGTTAGCTTGGCCTGCTCTTGTTGGAAGGAGACAACCTCTCTGTTTAGGAGCAATGTCACAGTACTGAGTAGCTCTTATTCCTCTCAGTAAAAAGTAAGAATATGCTTATAGACTCACACAGGCAGTCAGAATAATATTTCCATGCTCTATACAGCAATTTCCCAAGAACTGTACCCCAGTTGCTTTTGGTGTATAACACCAGCGAGTGAGTGGCTTTTGTTTTCTTCCTAGTTTAGGAAAAGTGTCCTACTGGAACATCAGTTTCCCAGTGATCTAAGCACAAAAATTCAGGGCATGACTCTAAAGGTCATTTTCTTATTTCTGGTCTGAGCTAGATGGACAGAATCTGACATGTGTATTTTCCTCTGATAGCATCAGCTGTGCACATTCCCAGCAGGCAAGTGACGGTTTATGATCCATAACTACACTTTCTTGCTTCCCAGAAAATTGTTTGTTGGTGCCAGAGGCTCCAAGTAAGTAAAGGAGCGTGAAATCTAGAATGAAAACAAACAACACTGGACATACAGGACTTGTAGTGGCTCTGTTTAGCAGACCTACCAGCTGCCTGTGTCACGGTCTCTGCTTTTAGTCCAGAGGAAGACTGTAGAATGCCAGACCAGGAACACTGCTCTGGCGCTCTGGATATTTGGGTTTGATTTATGGCTCCATCACAGCTCTTCTCTTGGGCCAAAGCATGAAATCACTGCATGTCAGGTTTCCATATCAGCAAAACAGAGTTAATACTAGTTCTTTTCCTTTGTGTATGTAGGCCTCAAGGTAGATCTTCAGGATATCTCTCTCTTTTACTCTTCCTACACATGCAGTGCTTTCTACAGTGTCATCCTGATTTAAGTTGGACCCATTAGGAGGATTAATTAATCCTGTTAATAATGCATCTCTAGCTGGCTCCAGGCTCTGAAGATCATGTCATCAGTAGTTTCATTTGTTGGTTTCTGCAATTTTCTGAGCTCTGTGGGGTAAACTCTGGGAGAATCAGGGCAGTGGCTCCCATGGGAAAATAATTCCAGGTCTTACACTGAGTCTGGCACAGAATGGAATGGGATTCGGGGAGACTTGTTTCTGCTGGATGAACATCAGATAATGGCAACAGTGGTCAGACATTTATTTTACTACTACATTTCACTCCACAGTTTAAGGTGTTCCCAGAAATCTTACATCAATGCTTGATCAGGAATCAGTTGCAGATAAATATGTTATTCATAGAGTTTTGAGCTTCACTGCATTTTCAGGTCAGTTCAGGATTTAGGGTCTCATGTGACTAGCACATTGTCTTCTCTGTCTGATCCAGTGACTCTTCTGAAAGGCTGAAGAATGTGTTATCTGATAAGTCTTTGGACCTGTTAAAGGTAGTTTGGCTCAGGGTCCCAAATTCTCAGGGAAACCTGAACTCTTGGCATAGGGTAGCTGAATGGTTGTGGTGCTCTGCACCTTTGTGACACAAGCGATACACAGAGCCTGCACTTAACATCAGGGATAGTGCAAGAGATATTTCTTGACCAAGAGAAACTTTGAAGACCTGAAAATTACTGACTTGCTGAAGTGGGGTGTCAACCAACAAGAAAATCCTTCTGCAGGTTGTATAGGAATCCTGCATATATTCTGTCCCTGTCACTCAGTGTTGCACTAATTGCTTCACTTGACACAAAAACGCTGCAAGAACATACTTCCCTTACACTGTCATGCAACTTTCTGGCAATCAGAAGACTGTCACCTCCTAGAAAGAGATGTGTTTCTGTATCAGCCATCTTTTTTTCTGTTTCTCCTTTTCTTATTTTTTATTACATTCTCGTACTTTCTTACACAAATATATTTTTTGTACAGCTATTCCTTCCTTGCATTGTATTAAGTTGCATCTTGTTTTTCTCTCTTTTTTTTCTGTACATTTCCTGTAAGACTGATATTTTCTTCCCTCATATTTTTGCTTCATTTCGTATTGATCCCTTTTGCTATTTCTGTGTCTCAGTCAGTGTACTACCACAAGATCTAGAAAAACTGATGAGAGTTAATGTTGTAGGAAAGTGACACAGGGGCTGTATGGCCAGGACACTGACTGGCATTTAGAATTAGGTCTAAGCAGGCTCTACTCCATCACCACCTATGCACACAGACAGTGTCCTCCCTTAAGAGATGTTCCCAGGCCCGCCACAATGTTTTTTTGTAGTTTGCCCACCCTTTGTTTAGTTGCTTGTTCAACAGACAGGTAGTGCAGTGCTTGTTATTTAAGACAGAATTCAATTCAGTGTCCTATGAATCTGGAGGGGGATAAAGGCAGCCTTTAGGCAACCACACCTAAAAAATATGTTCCAAAAAATGCACACTCAGGTAGTGTCATATACTGCAGGCAGATTTTTATTATTGCTTTATTTCTGAGTATAGTTTGCATCCCTGCTAGAACAGATGTGGCATGAAATGCAGTGATGATAAGTGTATTTTTGTAAAAAAAGTCTCCATAGGAAGCCCCTCTCACCACTGGAGCCAACTGGAGTGGATGAGACCCTAAGAAGTTAATGATTGCAAATTTTAGGTCAGGTAGAAGGACATATCCCTATACAAAGATTAATGAAGTATGAGACACAAGGAAGCTGGATTCCTACCTTATCTGGTGTAGGTACAGAAAACAGGTGATCTTGGCTTCTAGTCTTTTTTCACCATGAGCATGTTTGAATTTATTAGGCAGAGCATGTGTATCTTTTAAGGACTGCCACAGGTGATTGTGAGATCTAATCAGGCATTTAGAGCAGCATGGTGAATGGGTTCATCCTTCCGAAGCAATTTGTGTATCCATGAACACCATGTCTAGGAATGTAGGAAGTGGGTTCCTTGATGGAGAAGCTGAACACTGGTCTTTTGTTCTGGGGTATTGCACTAACCATAGAGCTACTCTTGTCAATGGGGAGAAAGAGCAGCTTCTTTAGCAGTTCTTTTTTTAGAAGTCAAGAGTAGGGTGAGTGCAGGTTTAGAAAAGCAGAGGTTGTAGGCTCCCCCTTTGAAGGGAGACACTGCTGAGTACAGACTTACTGTTTTTATCTGTGTCATTTTGTATTAGGGCTCCCCAGGGTGCTTTTTGGATCCTTCGTAGCAATATTCACTTCTCCTTATGGGCTCTAGGTTTCCATTTAAGGGACGGGGAATGTCCCAATGCTGTACTGCTCAGCATTGTGACATCTCAGACTGGGATCTACTTTTTGTTTCTATTTGTCTCAGTTCTACATCTGATAAAGGCTCTTTCCTCCATTAGTGGTGTCCTGTGAAAAATCAAGGCTGTGAGATTTCCAGATGCTGCAGTGCTGAAGAAGTGGTGTGTATGTGGATGTGTACATGCCCTGTGGATGGTGTGCATTTAATGATGTATTTTGAAGCACTTGACATATTTTACTGTGGTCCCCTGAAGACTGAGAATCTGGCAAGATACTGCCCTATCCCATGACAGGTTCCAACTGGCTGTACCAGAAGCAGGAATGACCCATCAATCCTTCGGCTGGGGGACTTTGGCTCAAAGGCATAGTCTCTGACATCACACATAAATTTCAGCACTCATTCTTACTCAGCCAAGTCCTCTTTGTTTTTGTCATGTTTTATTTCTACCCCCTAAATTCTCCTACTGTGTTTCCAAGTGGAGGGAATGTGGATGTCTCAACAGGAGATGTCTGCTCCTTGCTCTTAGTTCTGAAAAATGTAATTCTGTTTTGCCTGTCTCTTCACACTCTCCATTGCCAGGGAGACTGAGTTTTCCAGGGCGGATGTTTGTCAGACTGACTCCTGTCACTTCTTTAGAAATTCAGCTGCTTGGGGCTCTGAGACAGGCACATACATATGTGTGAATAGGTGGGTAGGAAGTGAGGTTTACTCCATAGGAAGGCCTCAAGGAGCCTCCCTGCAGCCCAGAGGAACATATGTGCAGCATGTGGGACCAAGGGACCTCTGCAAAGCAGCTGAGTGCAGGGAAAACGACACTTTATGCTCCAGCTGCATAGAAAAGCACAGTCACTCACTCTATCTATCCCCTCATGTGTTAGAGGTTTCCACATGTGGTGCTGGCTGTGTCTGCCAAAAAGCTTGCTTTACCTGGCCTGCCCCCCTCCCTTCTGCCTGGCAGTGGCACAGCTGATAGCAGGACTGCTGCACTCCCCTAAGTGCTGAGGACGTGAGGGACTGCATGAGGATGCAGCCCAGCTCCCTCCAGCCACCTGCTGTCTCCCAAAAGGCTGATGGCACTAATCAAGGACAGAGAAGGGCAGCTCCCCACCCCCTCTAGTGCTTTTAACCCTGTGGTGACCACCACGGCATCCTTTCCCAAGAGACTTCGGGATGGAAGTGAGGGATCACAACTGCAGAGGCTGGAGGAGTTATAGGGAGGCACAGGCAATGAAAAATGATGGGGGAAGGAGAGATGAGAGGGAGCATGGCTGGGGAAAGGAGGAGCCACTGATGTATAGCAGAGCAAAGAGGAAATACATGTTGAGGGGGAAGCATATAGGAAGATATACGCTGCTTGGAAACAGATATGGCAATAGGCAAAAGGACAGGTGGAGAAACCACAAGGAGGTGGAAGCAAACTTGAAGAAAGAGAAAGAAGGGAAAGAAGAGACAGCCTGAGAGGGAGAAGGCACAAATGCAGTAGATGCCAAAAGCTGGCTAGAGAAGGGTTATAAGACATGCTGAAACCAAGGCATTTTGGCCAGTGGGTACAAATATTATGTCTGGGCCTGCTTGGGGCAGAGCTTTTAGAAGGGGAACTACTGATATTAAAAATTGATGCTTACTTGGGAGAAAACCACTGGCTGAAGAGATAAAGTTTAAAGGCTGAATGGATTCCTCAGTCTTTCCTTGTGTGTGGTTTCTCCTCCACACGTCCCCTCTGTATGTTCCATTATTAGCATTCTTGTAGCCCTGTCAGTAGCCAGGGTTATTGGACTGGCCAACACGTAGTCCCTACCCTATGGCTTCTTGTTATCCTAGACCTGCTATCTTGTTTCTTTAGTTTAATTTCTGAGCTGGGAAATGGCCAGGTCTACTTATCTGTGTCATCAATACAGAGGAATCTACACTCTTCCTAGTGTATGCATCTAGTCTCTGCTTTCCCAGGCACATTTCCCCATACTGACATTGTTTGTAGAGCAATAATGCACTTGGCAGGAGAGCTAATTCAAAAGTATAATGTCTTTCAAAGTGCACCCTGTTCCCACCTGGTCAATTAAACTGGAACAAATCTGTGCAGAAGCACTGACCTGAGGCCAAGCACTTTGCCTCCTGGAAAGATGTGTGGTGACTTCCCCTGGGAACATCACCTCAGCCCTACCTGGAGGTGTGGGATGGGCAGCTCATCCCCACTGTCCACTGCCTGTCTGCTCAGGCAGATTGCAGCAGGGTCAGAGCTGACTGATGGTGTTTTCCATGCCATACATACCTGTACAGTCTTCCCCAGTCCCTGGAAGGAAAGACTCCAAGAGTGAAGCCCCTATTGGAAAAAGTGGTGTAGATGCTTTCTCATGGATGCTATTGCTGGCATAGACCAAAAGCCATGAAGCAGTGCCAAGCCTGTTTCCTACAGCTGTCCCATAATGTGTGTTATCTCTGGGAAAGTCAAATTACTGGAGTACTCCAGTACTCCAGTACTGGAGATATTTTAACCATTTCTGCCTCAAAGCTTATTCTTGGTCCCTGACTTCTCAGTAGGTGGCTTGCTCCTTGCTGAGAAATAGGGCCACACTGAGAGCTGGTTCAGAGCACACATAGTATTTTGAGATGAGGACTCTTGCTGGAGTAACATGAATTGGAAGGATGAGGCCACATAGACAGGCCTGTGACCTCTCATTTCCAGAGCTTTCCCTGGAGACGCCGGGCCAGAGCAGCCATGGCTCCCATGTAATTACCAAAACAACCTCTGCTGGCATGTGCCACTGGGGAGTATGAAGGAGCTCTCCTTACACTTCACTGTAAAGCAAAGGGTAACTGAGCAGAGCAGCAGTTGCAAATGGTGATGCAAAATATTAAAAAGTATTGCCCTTCACACCTGATTGGAAAAGTACAGATTTCTGTTGAGGATTTGGTCAATAGCATTAACTTTCTTAATGCTTTCAGCAAAATCTTATCTTTACTGTTCAAGCTCTCCCTTTTTCCGGCTTTGAAACCTTACTGCTCTACTGTTTTTGCCCAACAAATTCCAAAGAAAAAGCCCACCTTCATTACCTACAGATGTTTCTGTGTAGGTTTTTGTTTTGCTTTTATTTTTGCAAATGTGAAATTTATTGTTTGGGTTTGGACAAACTGTGCCCAGTAGAGATAAACAATAAAAAATAGAAATACAGGCTTTCAAATAGGGAACAGGTGAATGCCAGCACACAGCAATGCATATATATAAACAAATATAGTAGATACATGAACAGAAGCAAGCAGAGATATGCAAACACAAGCAAAAATACAGCTATATATTATGTATACACTCATGGTCATATGCATATGTACATACCTTTGTATGTAGTAGCATGTGTGAAAATATCTTTTTATATTTAAATGTATGCTCAGAAATAAAAGCATATGCAGATATATATATAAAGTAATATGGATGTACAGATTTTAATATTATGAACTTATGAACTCGTAATCTCAGACATGCTAATCTTTGTACAGGTATGCAACAACACACATTACGTATCTGCTTCTGTATCAGAACATGAAGTTACTCAGGTGTGAATATTTTATAGAGAAATGCAACCATAATGCAACAGGGCCCAGAGAATCCTCCACCTGCCCACAGAAACACACCTAAGCAGCTGTGTGCACAGCATCCTCACACAGCTAGGCTGGCTGAATGTAACCACCAGTTTTCAAAGAGATGAGGAGGGCCATGGGCAAGCAGATACACGTGTGTGTAGGAGTGCAGGTGAGCTGTGAAAGGGTGCAGGAAAGATCCTGGGGGAGGACAGAAGGTGTGTGGAGCACCCTGAGGGAGCACTGCAAGAGCCAGAAGGGTTTCTATGAGCAGGGTAGCATCACTGGAGGGTGAGAAAGGAGGCTGGGGAAGAGATAGAGAGCATGAGTCGGGAAACACCTAGTCCTCCCCTGAAAAGGTGGAAGTATAAAATGAGGGGGCAGCTTAAGGGAAGATACCCACCCTGGTTCGCTGGCACCCTGTTTATGAGGGGGAGTTGGGCAGAACTGTGGGATGGGNGAGGGGTTGGGATGGGATGGGATGGGGTGGGATGGGAGGGGATGGGATGGGATGGGATGGGATGATGAGGCTGCATGCTGGAATCTCTCCTGCCCCCTTTCTTGTGGTTGATCCTGCCAGTGATGCAAAGCAGGACTGGCTGCATCTTCCTAAAGATGGTTTTAATCTCATCGTTCCTCGTCTGCTCTGCCTGAATCTCAGTGTAGGACTGGTGTGCAGTGTTTTGGAGCACTCCTCACATCACCCCTTTTCTCATCCTGCAAGGGCTGCTCCTCGTGCCCCTGGCTACTGAGCAGCAAGCACGGGATGCTGTACTTGGGGGGAGAGAGGAGCACTGCCACGGGGCAGCTCAGAGCATCTGGTGCTGGGAGAGGAATGATAAACCTCAGTGTGATAGACTGGCTTAACCACTGTTAGCCAACGAGGTAAAAACAAGCCCTCATAGGGATAAGGGGAGGCTCGGGTCCCGCTGAGTGTTTCCAGCTCAACAGCACCTAATTTTAGATTACAATAGTGAGGGGAGTGGAGAAGGGTCAGCCAGGGGCTTTGTTTCTTTCTGGTGAATCCTGCTGATATAATCACATGTGATCTCAATGAGCCATTTTCTCAATCTCTGCTCCCCTCTGCCCCAGGCTACAATTCTTCACTCTGTTGCTGGAAAATGTAGCATGATTCAGGCCAGATACCCCGGAGAAGAACATGGCTTGATGAGAAATGCCTCCAGAAGTGGTGTTTGTGAATGTGAAGCTCTGCTTGTGCCCAGTGTGCCTGTGTGTTTATATGTCTGAGCTGTTGTGTCAATATATGTGCGTCTTAATGTGTGTATTTGCTGGGGAGTGTGTAGGTATAGTGGGTGGGTTCAGCTCTGCCTACTGTATGTGTATGTGCTCGCCCTTCGTGTAGTTTTCTCTTACTAATGTAGAGGTGTGAGAAGTATGCCTAAATGGGGACATGAGATAAGGCAGCTTACACTGATGAAACACCTCCACTCCGTGCCATGGGTTGCAGGTCCAGACTGGCTCTATGTGCCAGCAGGCAGCATTCCCTAGCACTTATTCCACTGGTGCTGGATTGACCAGGCTAGGCATAAAATGCTGTTGTGAGGAAGTCTGTGCTTTCTGATTGGTATCTGTGTGACTGAAACACTGCAGCTGGTTAAGCAGCTATAGAACATGATCTAGCTGCATTCGTCAAACTTCCCATCATCCTTTCATCAGACTGGAATGGTGCCCTGCACGTACCAAAAGAGTTTCTTTTCATCTCTTCCAGAGATAAATTGTTTCCCCCCTTCTTAAGGAATAATATTTTACCATCCAAATATAGAAATTTCTTCGGCAATATGAAATAAAGATTAGCTTTGTGAAGACTCATCAAAAACAACCCAGTCCTTATGCATGTACTGTTCAGCCCATGGGAACAGGAAGGAAGGAAAGGGGTCTCAGCTGACTGGCAACCCTAATTCCCTCTATCCCATACCTTCTGTTCCTCTCCAGGCCTCCTCATGAGCTGACTCCCACTCCAACATCTTTCCTGAACCAGGTGTATCTTTATATTGCTCAGGACTTTGCTAGAAAATTCTCTTTGTAATTTTACTCCTTGGTATTTTTTTTTCTTATGCTGATAGGTTTTAATTGAATTTCATTAACCAACTTGTTTTCTTACATTGCCTTTCAAATTCAGTTTCTTACTCAGGGTGGAGAAAAACACAGTGAGATGGAGTGGCTGATATATAAAAACTCCCATACCACAGATATTTTAACCAAAGCCTCTCACTCCTGCCCTGCAGCTCCTGCTAGCTCACTTGTGAGCTCCCATCACAGCTCTGCTGCTGTCTCCACCACCCCAGCTGCTGCAGCATCCCAGTCCAGGACTGGGACATGGGCTTTGGGGCAGTTTCAGACATAGTTCACCCATACATTCCAGCAAAAAGGAGGCAGAAAGTGAGAGAGATCATAAGAAGGGTAGTTGCTTATGGAACAAAATGTATTTACAGCATTCTCTGTGAGTAACATGCACATACTTAATTACTGCTATTCTTAGACATGGACTAAAGTTAGAATAAAAAAAGACAAATAAATAACACCAAAAAAAAGGTTAATGCACACATATATAGCTCCTCTCTTTTCTAGAAAGCCTGGTTTCACATCATTCTGAAAAAAAGAGCAGGCTTGTGGCCTCAATGCTGGTCAGGAGTCTTTTTCCAAAGCAAAAGAAGAGGACAAGGCCTGAAGTATTACAGGAAGTGGGACTAGGAAACCTTAGATGACTTTCTGGAGGTTGTCAAGTCTCTTGTGTAGCACCAAGATAGGTTTCCGTAGAGGAAACAGAATTTTCAGTGGTATGCTACTGTTCCTGGTTTACTCTCCAGCATGCAGGTTTCTGCAGAACTATTTATTCTTTTAATACAAGTTCCTTTCTCTTTGTGAATATTAATAAAGTGTTAAATATTGGTTTCCACCGATGTTTTTTTACAATGGTTTCTTCCCCTTTGCAAGCAATTGTTAAAGTATTAAAAACTTTTTACTTCAGTGATTTGATTAACTGACTGGGTTTATTAGCAAACATTTCAGATATTAGCTCCAAACTACGTTGCACTGTGGTAGAGGGCAGATTTAAAACTGACTTTGATTTAACGATATGATTTCTCCAGTTCTATGTCTGTGCTCTTTTAGTTGGGTAATTCTGTAACTTTCTCCTGTACCTCTCTCTGTCAGACATATTTTCTGCCTGTTCACAGGTTATCCTTTTTTCCACTGTATTTTGCTACTGCCTTTCCGTCCTTTTCTATTTTGTTCCTCTGCCTTGCCCTTCTAATCTGCTTTAGTATTTTCTTTATTTACCTCATTACTGTGTTTTTGTTTTTGCCTTCTGTCTCTCCATTGGTTCTTTTCTCACCCTCTTAACCTCCTGTTGTTTACGGGCCAGCCTACATCCCACCCATCATTTTGTTTCTCTCTTTTATCTTTCCTCCTTTCCCCCCACTCCTTCTAACCTCCTCTCGACAATAAAAGTTACTCATGGCTTGAGGGGGAAGCATCTGGCCCAAGCTGGCTCTCATTCTCTCTCCTTTGTTCTGAATGCTCCTTTGTTATAAACACAACAAACAGAAAAGCACAAAATCAGCTCTCAAGGCAAACACTGCATAGTAATCTTCCTTGTCCCTGCTCCTCTTATCTCTGAAGAATTTGTTCTCCAGGCAAAATAAGAGGAAACATGAGAATGGGTTCACTAAACTTGGAGGCAAAAGAGAGAGACTTAGAAATAGCTTCATCATATGGGGCAGCACCACTGAACCGAAAGCTGAGCAGATTTGACAAAGCAGGTAATGCAGGGTGAAATGTAGCTTGCCAGGAGCTTGGACAGCACAGGGATGACCCTATGGTTGATCAGTCCCTGTTGATCAGTCTCTGTTCCCATTAAGTTGTGGAGGCATGGTCGGGATTGAAAATGTGAGTTTGGGCTTTTTTTAGCCCCCACTTTTTGGTGCCTTCTCCTCATTTGTGCTTGAGCCAAGCCCTTGTGTATATGAAATTGTGTTTGCCAGAGAACTATACCTGCCGGACCTCCACTGACGTTCTCAAAAAGCCACAGCAAGGTGATTCGTGGGATCACTTGCCAGCTCCAGTCTCTGAGATAAATTAAAATAAGAACAGGCTTGCCCATTGCTTTGGCTCTTGCTTAATATTAGATATGGATTCTCTGACTAAACCAGCTTTCCAGAAAAGGTAAGTTCCTTGAAAATGAAACGTTAGTTGGCATGCACTAGTTTAGACATGCAAGTGTTCTCAAAGCTAAAAAGAAAAAAGCTTGTTAAGCAAAAGACAAGCCTTTCCCAATCCCCATAGCTCTGTGGTTAGGATACTGGTGTTTAATGTGGGGCAGCCAGCATCAAGTTCTATCCGGGACCGGTTCTGCCTGGCCCTTGCCTTAGCAATCTTATGTCTGGCTGTCCACATGCAGTGGACCTCCATCCTAACCAGTTAATGCATTTTGCATAATGTACGAGTATTATATTCACAAAAAGACTAGGTGATTAGTGTTACTTGTGCAGAATCAGATAGCTCTGCTAAGGAGGTGTTAAGGTACTTCCCCAACAATGATCTTCAGAAGAATCGGCCGTGATGTAGGAGGTAGGTGCGTCTTAGGACAGAAACAAAACTGGTATTTAGGAGGAACAGCCTGTGATGTAAATTTCAACTCTAAATATTTAAGTATCAGCAGACGGGCAAAACTCACTGAAATTAGTGTTTTCCCCACATTCCTGGGGAAAATTTGGGTTTCCGTGATCCATTTTGAGATTGTGTCCCTTTTTTACTACTCTTTACTTTGCCAGCTCTGTAAAATAAAGAAATACTATTCATTCTGTTTTGCCTTATGTGTTAGAGATTTAATTTTCAGCTAAACTCTTATTGCTTCTAAATTGGACTGGTAGCTATGTATTTAATCTAGTCTTGAAGTTTGGATTGCTCAGCACTAGCAACAGATTCGTGTGGGTTAAGAATGAACAAGGAATGAGGACATTTCAGAAGAATGCCGTTTGAAAATTGCCTCTGCAATTCGGATATGCTTAGAGCCTCCACAAATACGGCAACTATTTACACTAACCAGTAAATTAGTATTTCCAGACCTAATGCCAGAATTTAAAGCAGCTGGGTGATTAGATTCAAGGTGGAGTTTGCTGTGCTTGCAAACAAATGGAAAATAAGCTAGGAAAAGGAAAAACAAAGGTAAGCCAAGATTAGTCAAACAAAGAGTGTTAGGGAATTAGGCACAGCTCCTTGCTCCCAGGTGCAGCCAGTAGCAATGCTGACCATGTAGGCATGTGCATAAAAACACACATATACACCACATATGCACATGTATATACACAGCTGCCACAGGGATCTACGCAGACACAGACTACATTTACACAAACAGCACCAATGGCCTCACAGAACAAGGTGGATGGGGGTCCACTAGTGGGAAATATACATATATACATATGTACCTATGTAAGTATGATAAAGTGGATCCTTCCAGGAGATGGGCTCAGGCAGTCTGACCCCAGATACCAGTCTCCCTGATGCTGGCACAAGTCTGCAGCCCCACTCCTGTTGCTGGTAACACACACACACACAGAGACACATGCACCCAGGTGTGTGCATGGCTGGCCAGGACAATGCTGGTCCCTCCAGCAGCCAGCTTGCCATGGCCTTGCCCTTAGAGACAAGCAGATACCAGTGGTTCTCAACCCTATAGACCCCCAGACCCCATGGTCTCTCTGGCAGCTGGCTGGGACTATCCTAGTCCCTCCAACAGGCAGCTCCTATGCACTTCACCTGGTTGCCAGCTATATGGCTGAGTCTTTATTAGTTCTCATACCATCACCTGCACAGCCATACTCAATGCGCCCTGGGCACAGGGGCCGCTGTGCCCAGCTCTCAGACCTCCATGTACATCACCCCAACCCCAAATAGAGAGCACCTTACCAAGCAAAAGAGTTAGAAATAGAAATTAACAACATAGGACAAACTGTGCAAAGTTCAGGACAAGGCTGGACACTTGTGCTGGCCAGCTAAGAGTTTATATGAAGCTCTCCCTTTTTTTCCCCCCTCATCTCTCCCTTTCCCTTCTTTGTTTTCTCCCCTAAACATCCCATAGTAAGTCCTGTGCAGTTCCAGAATTCTCTTCCCCTGCATCCTATAAGGTGTCCGGTGCCCCTGCATGCAGCATCACGTCTCCCCCAGTCTGAAAAGCCCTCCAGCTTTAGCTTTGTGATGGATTTCGCACCTGGACAATAGAGCTAATGGCTTTCCTGGGACAGCACCTGACCCAGGCAGGGTGTCCCTTCCTCTGAGTCCTTAATTCTAGGTTGTCACCTGGCATTGTGCCCCTGTTTTCCTCCGGGTGTGTGAAAATGGGGCCTTTGATGTGCTAATGACTCTTGTGGTGGGCCTAGGAGTAGCTGGGGCAGAGTCTTATTTGGGGCCCTCCTTCTGCCATTGTCTCTCCATGCTTTTTTGTGGGTGTGAAGAGGAGCTTTTGTCACATTGCCTAAGACAGAGGACTGTGCAGGCATCCCTTGCCTTTCTACACAACTTTTTCTGCTGGGAATATTTTAACAACACATAAACTTATAAATATCCCTTGAGTATTTATCAATCTCACTCACCCTTATAAATGTCATAAAATAAAAGGTTATTTATGTGGGTGAGTGAGGGAAAGCTTTGACCTGTTAGTTTATAGTTATGTGTGGCCAGGTGACCAAGCCAAATAAACAGCAGAAGTGAATTTAAAATATGATTGTTCCAGTTCCCCAGAATGTGATGACAAAAATGGCATCTGGTCTCAAGGTATTTTTCCTAACAGTGAAAAAACAGGACAAGTGAGCTTTCTCCCCATGTCCTCACCCCCATCCCCAGCTCTCGCTGTTGCCATTTTCTGAAGTCGAAGTCCTTGACAGGTTCTTAATGCAGTGAAGACTTTTAATTGTTTGACAGCAGTTTTGCCTGAGATTCAAAGCACAGCCCTTAATTATTCTCCTGGAAGAGTGTGGCAATTGTTTGACCTGAAGGACAGAGAGTAAATTACTATAGAGCACAGTAGTGTGTTTGATTTAATCATAGAATGGTTTGGGTTAGAAGGGACCTTAAAAATCATCTAGTTCCAATCTCCCTGCCATGGGCAGGGACACTTCCCACTAGACCAGGTTGCTCAAAGCCTCATCCAACCAGGCCTTGAACACTTCCAGGGATGGGGCAGCATCCACAATTTCTCTGCACCATCTGTGTCAGCCCCTCACCACCCTCACAGTAAAGAATTTCTGCCTATTATCTAATCTAAACCTGCTCTGTCATTTTGAAGCCATTCCTCCTTGTCCTGTCAGTACATGCCCTTGTAAGGAAGGGTACAAGTCTAGGGCTAAATGCAGCCTCAGCTTTGCCCCCGTATATTCCAGCGTATTAGGAAGAAAAAAAAATTTGAAAACAAAGCACGCAACCAACCAAGCAACCAAAAAAAATTAATAATAATAATAATAATTTTTAAAAAATCCCCCAAACCCAGCTATTCAAAACTGTGCCTCATCCACAGCTTTGGGAGGTGGGACACAGCTTTGGGAAGTGGGATAAGCACCCAGAGAGCAAAGCATTTGACTTCAGTGTCCTGCCCGTGCTGTTTGCGTGGCTGCCTCTGCACCGTCACTGCCGGCCTTGCTGCTTTGGCTCACAGACTGAATAATAAATATATATTTATTTTTCGTCACAACAAATAACAAATGAAGGCGCTGCTCTGTGTGGCGCAGCCGCTTTCGGCACAGACCACCCGTGTCGCACCAGCAGCCCGGCTCTGCGCGCAGCATCCCGGGCTCGGCGGGTCGCTGTGCCCCGCATCCCGCGCCCTCCCGGCGGGTCGCTGTCCCCCGCATCCCGTGCCCTCCAGGCGGGTCCCTGCGGAGCGGGGACAGCCCTTCCTCCCCCGGCTCTCCATGCCCGCCCCGCCGCCCCGCACGCTCCGCCCGTCCCGCTCCACTCCATCACCGCCCGCCCGCCCGGCACGCAGCCCCTCGTCACACACTGCGGCGAGCGTGGATGGGACGTTTCCTGATTTTCGGGGTGGTGTTTTCTTTTTTTTTTTTTTTTTTTCTTTTTTAGCTTGCAATGACAGGATGCTCGGGCGGCCCCTCCCTCCGGCCGGTGGCGGAGCTATAAGTGCGCGGGCGGGCGCGGGGCGGGCGGGCAGCGCGTCTCGGGCGTGGGCGGGCGCAGAGCCGCCTCCTGTTCCTCTACATCACCATCCTCATCGCCCTCCTCCTGCCGCTGCTCGTGCGCTGCGCTCCCCGCTCGGTCCGGTCCGGTCCGTTCCGGGCCGTTAGACGGGCACGGCCGTTCGCCCGCCCGTCCTCAGCCGCTCCCCGCGAGCCGCCCGACATGGACGACAAGAAGGTGCCGTGGGGACCAGGGGGGCTTCTCGGCCTCTTTACACGCATCCCCCCGGCCGCTTCGGCGGAGGGATGGCGGGGGGGATGGTGTCGTGACCGATGGGTGGCCGGGGAGGGGTGGAGTGGGATGCTGTCGTGACCGATGGGCAGCCGGGGATACT
Source organism: Campylorhamphus procurvoides (assembly GCA_013396655.1). Taxonomy (NCBI): domain Eukaryota; kingdom Metazoa; phylum Chordata; class Aves; order Passeriformes; family Dendrocolaptidae; genus Campylorhamphus; species Campylorhamphus procurvoides. Next base: position 21,757 of record WBMV01008851.1, on the reverse strand, counting down.
GTCGCGACCGGCGGGCGGTCGGGGATACTGTCGCGACCTTTGGGCAGCCGGGGATACTGTCGCGACGGGCGGGCGGCGGGGGATGGTGTCGTTGCGGCGCGGTGAGCGCCGCTGCCGGTCCGTGTTGGCCGCAGGGAGGATGGATGGATGGATGGATGCGGTCGGTGATGGTGCCGGCGGAGCCGCTGCTTGGCCCTTCGGCGGGTGGCTCTGGATAAGCCTCCATCTGCGGGAGCATGGCGGGGGAGGGTGGTTTGGGAAGGGTTATTGCAGGTCGCAAGATCGATTTGGTTTTAAGCGCGTGGCCTGATGATGCACATGATGCTTGCCCATGTTTTAGGGTATTGATCACGAGGTTGGTTTGGCTGGCATCGCCGCACTCGGTTTGTCCGAGGGTTTAGGATGCTAAAAGGGCGATTGCTCTTAAAGGCACTTTTTCTTTTTTTTTTTTTT
>WBMV01008851.1:0-21264 GCA_013396655.1 Campylorhamphus procurvoides | reverse complement strand
GCAAAGCGCATCCTTCCCTTCTTTCCCTTATGGAGAGCAGGGGACATTTGTCGGTATCCATCTCCAGCTGCGAGTGAAGTGTGCAGCAGTGGTGTGAGCTTGTGACTGCGTGTGTTTGAATGTACCAAGGGAGACAGCAAATACCCAGCGGGACCCGGTGCGGGACTCCTGCCAGAGGATTATAGTGAGAGGGGAACAGCAGAACCGGGGAAGGTTGTGGCCTCCATCGCCATATTGATGGGAGATGCAGGCAGTGCGAGAGGATGGGGCAGAGGAAAGAGGAGCATCTGGTCAAGGTCGCTCAGAGGAGCGCGGAGAGGCCGCTCCCGCCGGACTCAACAAGTCCTACAGCTCTGGGGTTCCAGCTAGCGAAGGAGGCGAGCCAGTGAGGAGCATCTCCTGGATAATGAATGCTCCTGATGCCTGTGGTCGGAGGGAGGGGTGGTGGTTTGAATTCCTACTGGTGTAGAGACCTCAGCCCTGAGCCTTTAGATAGAGTGGGTGTAGCTGTACTATTTCTGAGCTCCCTGTTTGCCTTTTGGGAAGTGAGCACTTGCACCAGTAACAAATGGTCCATACATTAGATCACAGTCTGGCTCACTGTAGGGGATGGGTCATGCCATGTGATGGCTGGGTGGTTAGGAGACTGGGCAGGAGAGGAATATCTGGCAACAGCCAGGAGAAGGAAGCATGAAGGAGGGTAGAACAGCTAACCTCCTCGTAGTTTATGTATGTGCAATGTAGGTAAGGGGTACCCACAAAACAAGTACCCTGTGATCCCTACTGCAGCCAGAAGACAAAGGCCAGCTGTGATCACTACAAGCCATGACAAAGCAGAGTCCTGGGGTAAAGGTGCTCTTGCATTGAAGTTGTGGAGATCTGGGTTTTTTGTTTGCAGCTTAACTGTACCTGCTGGGTAAAGATGACCTGGCCTAAGATCCTAAAAGTGCTTAGATATTGCAATGCCCTTTTACAGGCATCCAGAGGCTTTGAACGAGCTGTGTCCTTGTGGCTCTGTGCCAAATTTTCTCCAGACCAAGACTGAGGGGAGCAGTCACAGGGTGCCAGGGAGAATGCCTAGACTGCCTATGGCATGTTCAGGTGTGAATGCTACCTTGGTGATCTGCCCCTTGTCCCCTCTTCTCCATTACTGACCTCGGCAGGAAGAGAACTCAGCCTTGAGACAATTTACATGATGTAGGTGGGGGAAACCATGCTTGAGAGTAATTTCCCCAATTTCTGTTTACTGGGGCCAAACTGGTAGGTGTCTTATGGTTGTGTAGGCCAGAACCACATACGTGCTTGGCTTCAAAGATTGGTGAAGGCTATTGTAGAAAGCTTTTGGGCAATTTTAGGAGCCCTGTTCTTAGAGCTGGACCAGAAAGTGAGAGACTGGAAGAGTTGTGACAGTAGGCCCCACCAAGTACTTTACTCTGCCAGTTTAAGTACAATAATTGGAAAGTCTTGGAAAAGGGACTGTTAATATTTTTGGAAAAGCTTCCAATCCCTCCTGAGACAGAAACACGATCTTTCCAAATTGTGCCAACCCAAGCACTGGTCGCCTAAGTGCCAGCTCCTGAGTCACCTGCTCCCCCACACCTCCCTCACTTGGAGCTGGCTTAAATGCCACGAGCTTCAAAAACGAATAAAACAGTCAGATGCTTTTCACTGACACTTGCATTTCTCAGTATGTGGGACTTCTGGGGGTTGGACCTTCAGGCTTTGTCAATGGCTCTGAGAGCTCAGCAGTTTTTATTTTAATTTAACAGAGATTCACATATACTGAAATTTCAGGGAGTGTGCTTCGTTTTGAATACCAACTATTGCCACAGCTTCAAGAAAAATAAACGGGAAGGTTGGCAGTGACTGCCACCTCTGAGGCAGGCTGCTGTGCCAGCTGCCCTGGGGCAGGGTTGGGAAGCTCTAGCCTGGGAAAAACAAGCCTGTTGCTGAAGAGTTCGTGTTGTAACTGTTTGGAGTGACTGCCAGTGTAGCTCATGGGCAGATCTGAGTTTATGGGAACTTGTCTGCTGTCACAGGGAAGTTAGACCCTTCTTTCATGACATGCCAGAGATCAGCAAAAGCTTCTGTAAAGCAGATCAACCCAAAATAACAGCTACTGATGCAGCCAGTGTATTCATTACTAATGAGCTGAGAATAGCTGTTGAAGGTCAGGAGATAATGAAGGGGAGGCCCTGACAAGCCCTCCTACTTGTAGTCCCAGAACTTTTTTCCTTCTGTCCAGTTGTATTTCTCTTTCCAGGAAGGGGGATCCAGGGATGCTACTGGTATTCACTTGCTGAATAAAAGCCCATTCCTTGCCCTCAGCGCACTTGCACATGGCACCTGTGAGCTGCAGCTGCTGTTTATGATGAAGAGAAATCCAAGTTGTATAGAACGCCAAATTATCTAAATAATTGCTTCTTCTCTCGTCCCACAGAAAATCACAGCACCCCTTGTCTATGCTGTTTGCATAGCTGCCATTGGATCTCTCCAGTTTGGGTACAACACTGGTGTAATCAATGCACCTGAGAAGGTGAGAGAAAGAATGAGATGGTATGAGTGAGGGGCTGATGGGAAAACAGTGGTGTACAAAGGAGAAGAGCTGTCTCCCAAGCTAATAATTTGGTCCTGGTTTATGAAGTCAATAAGACATTTAAACCACCCACTCCCCGCCCTTTCAAATACAACAGTGGACAGGAAGGGCAAACTTTGGGGAGGAGATAGAGGACACAGAGAGGTTAATTCTCTTAATTAGCAGTAAGGGGAGGGCAGAAGGGCTTCATCTACCATATGTGGTATGTGCAGGAATGTGAGCCACTTCAGTTTTAAGTCAGAATAAACCAGACATGGCAGAAGGAATGTAGAGAGCAGTGTGCAGAAAACAGTTGAGGGTTTGTAGGGATTACAGTTGCCTGAGTTTGGTTTATTTCAGGTTTCTTTATTTTACTTGTTTCTTCATTTCTTGTGTTAAGTATAGATTCAGTGCTTGCAAAAGGATTGTCACTTGCGCACTCTGACCAAATCATCTCATGACTGTAGCCTAAGAAAGAAGAGATGAAGAAAATGAGAGATGTGGTTTTTATGTAACTTTAAGATGGTTCCTTTCTCAAGAACTGAGTCACCAATACCACATCCACCCTGTCTTCGGGAAGAGATGTCACATCACCAGCGGGGTGGGGGATGGGGTCGGTCCTCCCTAGCTAATGTCCTGCTGCCATCTGCTGGGGGTAGACACTCTGTCCCCCTTAGCCCGTGCAGAATTTCCCTCATTATCCAAGAGAGTGCCTTGGAAATCAGCATCGTGGCCCTCTTCCATTGCCATGGGACAACAAAGGGCTGTTTTACATAATGCTGTTTCTCAGGCTTAGTTCAGTGAAGCCTTGTGTCTCTAACTATTTCCGTAGCAGAAAGCCGATCTCTGCTGCCACTGTTTCGGTTTTGCCTGAACGTCCCCTTCCATTCTCTGTTCATGTTTTCTTGTTCCCTTTCACTCCCAACTGTCTCACACCTTCTCCCAGTGACTCACCTAATCCAAAATATTCAGAGGATAAGCCTGTTTCCCCTAATGAACACTGTTGACCTGTGTGTACCCTGCTCACTGCCCACCCCCATTCAGTGACACAATCTCTCCCTCATCATATTGCTGCTTCCTTTTTCTGCACCATCATCTTCCCCTCGTATGACTTGTGGCTGTCTACTGGGGTTTTTTATGTTTGTATTATTTTTTTAGGGGGGTGGATCTATTGTTGTTTTCATGCCAGTAAGAGGCAGAAGGAAGACAGTAGTCTTCCCTCTCCCCAGTGCAAAATGCTTCCCTCAGGATTGTAACTCTGCCTCCACCTGATCTCTTGCAGATCATCCGGACGTTCTTCAACAAAACCCTCTCCGATAGGAGTGGGAAGGCTGTCTCCCAAGAGCTCCTCACCTCCTTGTGGTCCCTTTCTGTGGCCATCTTTTCGGTAGGAGGTATGATTGGCTCCTTCTCAGTCAGCCTGTTTGTCAACAGATTTGGCAGGTAAGTTGGGAAGAGGGTTACAATTTGTTAGGGTGTTTTCCCCTTCTGCAGTGGAGTGTTGGGAGGAAGAGGGCAGAGGTGAGCGGAAGGGAGGAGGAGATGTCTAGGGAGGAAACAAGAATGTGTGGGCTGCAAAAAGAAAGGAAGGGTTTCAGGCCAAGGCAGGAGCTGAATGGGAGTTATTCTGTTCTCATCCCTGAGACAGGAGATTATGGTCAGGTTTATCCCTCTCACAGTGATTTTTCCTGTTGCCAGTTTAAGCTCAGTCTTGACATCTTTACCCTGGCAGGAGAAACTCCATGCTACTGGTGAATGTCTTGGCCTTTGCTGGTGGCCTTCTCATGGCTTTCTCTAAGGTGGCAAAAGCAGTGGAGATGCTGATTATTGGCCGCTTCATTATTGGCGTCTTCTGCGGTCTCTGCACCGGCTTTGTGCCCATGTATATCAGTGAGGTCTCTCCCACCAGCGTCCGTGGAGCCTTTGGCACCCTCAACCAGCTGGGCATTGTTGTGGGCATCCTGGTGGCACAGGTAGGCTTGGCACGATCTGATCCTGCCTGTGGAGGAGGGAAAGGAGGGCTGGAGGAGGATGAGGGGGGTTGTACTTGCCGTCAGGTGCAGTATGTGGTCCTGTAATACTGAGGTGGCAGTGAGGAATTGAAGTGTTTAAGTCACTCTTATTTCTCTCCAATTCTTGGTGTAGATCTTTGGCCTGGAGGGAATCATGGGGACTGAAGCGCTTTGGCCCCTGCTTTTGGGGTTCACTGTCCTCCCAGCAGTCCTGCAGTGTGCAGGTCTTCTCTTCTGCCCTGAGAGCCCCCGTTTCCTATTGATCAACAAGATGGAAGAAGACAAAGCGCAAGCAGGTAGGAACTCATCTCAGAGGGGCAGGGCAGTGTTCTGGCTCCCTGCCTGCACTGAGCTTGAGTGGGAGGCCAAGACTGACTCCAGAGCCTGTGATGGATTAGGGTGTGACTCCTGGAGGGCATCAGGCCTGGCCTACCCTACCATCCTTTAGGTTGCACCAGTGCCAGAAAGCATGAGAAATCTGGCAATCTAACAGAGGCTCCAGGTGGGATTAAGGCATGAGGAGCGGCACCTGGCCTGGTGGAAAGTAGCAGGACAAGCTGCTGTCACTCTGTTAGCTCTTCCTGAAAGGCAGGCAATGGGATGACATTTAACAAGGAGCTTGGAGGGCTGGGATTAGCTCTGGCAAGAGCATGAACAGAATTTGGCATCAGATATAAACTCTGGAGATCAATCAACATGAGTAGGGCTTGGGCCTGATTTCCATGCTGATGACAGCACCCTTACCTGGGTTGAAAAGATGAACAAGACCGCATGTAGAGACTGGTCTTCCCCATGTAGCAGGTCCAAACACCAACTGGCAGGTGTTCCTCTCTTCCTCCTGTGCCCTCTCTGAAATAACAGGGCAGGATACACACACACGCACCCATGGCCAGTAGGTGTGTGTTACACCTGACACCTTTTGATTCCTCCCTCCAGTTTTGCAGAAGCTCCGTGGTACGCAAGATGTGTCTCAAGACATCCAGGAGATGAAAGAAGAAAGCGCTAAAATGTCCCAGGAGAAGAAAGCAACTGTGCCAGAGCTCTTCCGTTCTCCCAGCTACCGTCAAGCCATTATCATTGCCATCATGCTGCAGCTCTCCCAACAGCTCTCTGGCATCAATGCTGTGAGTTATCTTCCTGTCCCTTCTGCTGGGCCTCTCTTTATCTCTGGCTAAACTTGCACTTGCCACTGATGCAGAGAGAACTGTACTTCCAAAAACCTCTTTGCGCCTTGACTGGAGGTCATTGTTCTGTGATATGGCAAAGATGGCTGAAATGGAAGGTGGATTGGCCTTCACTTTTCATACACCCTGGCAAGACACTGCAGCCTTTCACTAAGTGAATGAACTCTGACTGGAAGCATTGCTGTTTTTTTATACTGTGAAGTGCTGCTTAGAAACTCCCTGTTGGGGTGTGCAAGCTGATTAGGCAGAGAATGAGGGACATGCTTGCAAACATGGGATCATGACTGTGCCCAACTTTTGCTTCTCTTCCCAGGTATTCTACTATTCTACTGGGATTTTTGAAAGAGCTGGTATCAAACAGCCTGTGTATGCCACCATTGGAGCTGGCGTGGTGAACACGGTCTTCACTGTTGTGTCGGTGAGTGAAACGGGGCCTGGGCCTCTTTGGTTGGGACATGTGGCTAAAGACAAGTAGCCAGGCTGTGGCAAAGCATTGAGCTAAGCAGTCACCTGTAGGAGCAAATAAAGAATGCATCTAAGGCATTTGTGGGAGGAGAGGTGGGCAGAAAGAGGTATTGTTTTTTCAGATGAAAGGGAAGGTGAAAAGTGAGCACAGGGGGGAGAAGTGATGAGAGAAAGCAGTAGTAAGAACCAGAGTAGAAAAACTTAAGCTGAGGACTGAGCAGCCTGGTGACCTGCACTGAGATCACCACTGTCACTGAGGGTTACAGGCAAATGAGAAAGAGGTTCAGGACACACTAAGCAAGGGAGCCTGTCTTGCTCTTGCTACCAAAGTAATGGATTTTTTTTTTCTTCTACCATTTTTCCAGCTCTTCCTGGTGGAGCGTGCAGGGCGCAGGACCCTCCATCTAGTTGGTTTGGGTGGCATGGCAGTGTGTGCTGCTGTTATGACTGTAGCTTTAGCTCTGAAGGTGAGTAATCAGTGCTCTTGTCCATGGTGGCCCCAGCAGGGGACCTTATAAGACTTCACATCTGCTTTGCTCTGCACTGCTGCCCTGTAGGCAGCTAGATCTGAGTGTGCAGTAGAGAGAGCAATTTCCTAACCCCAAAGCTGCTGCAGTGTTCCCAGTGAAGCTGAGAAAGTTGTGACACTGTAGTTGGCATTGTGTCGTGCTTGCCTCAAACTGCAGCTTTTTTGTTCCCTTGCAGGACATTGTGGAATGGATCAAATACATCAGCATTGTTGCCACTTTTGGCTTTGTGGCTCTTTTTGAGATTGGCCCTGGCCCTATCCCATGGTTCATTGTGGCAGAACTCTTCAGCCAGGGCCCACGGCCTGCAGCCATGGCAGTGGCTGGGTGTTCCAATTGGACTTCCAATTTCTTGGTGGGAATGCTGTTCCCCTATGCAGAGGTAAGTTCCACTTTATAAAGCACTGAGAGAGCACTGCAGCATTAGCTTAGGTGTCCAGAAAGGTTGTAGAATCTCCATTCTTGGAGACTTCAACACAAGATTGTATGACCTTTGATAACCTAACCTCTCCTGGAAGCTGTCCCTGCTTTGAGCTTGAGAGTCTTCTGGAGGTCCCAGAGTCAGTGTTATGTTTGTTACTGAAGGTTAGCAGTGATGTTGCTCACCTTATATTCTGATGTCTCAGCTGCTTGTAGCTTCCAAATAATTGAAAGAGCCATCTTAGTTAGCACATCAAGGCTTTCCCTTTAAAAGCCTCAATTTTGGTCACCCTTGGAACATTAAAGTCTTTCAGAAGCCACAGGAACATGATTTCATTTTAAAAAAACACTGTGATGAGAAAAACTAAGGGCATTGTTGGAGAAAGGTGTTAGAATTTTGACCTGTCAACAGTAAATGACCTTGCCTTTGGATTTATTTTTAAACTAAAACCTCCTGCTTTTGTCTTCCCTGCAGAAACTATGTGGTTCCTATGTCTTCCTCATCTTCCTTGTTTTCCTGGTCATCTTCTTAGTCTTCACGTTCTTCAAAGTGCCGGAGACCAAGGGCAGGACTTTTGAAGACATCTCCAGGGGCTTTGAAGGACGAGGAGCATCCAACCCTACATCCCCTTTAGAGAAGAACCCCATGGTGGAGCTGAACAGCATACAGCCTAACAAACAAGTTGCCTAAGATTCATAAAACACCCATTCTTCAACTCTTACATGCTTTAAGAGTCATTAAAGGAATGAGCAAAGAAAACCATGAGAACTGGGACATTTTTCCCCTCCTCAATTGCTGCTATTTTCACCCATATGCTCGCCCATTCTGCCAGGCTTACCAGCATTAAGCAAACCTGATATGGGTGATCTGCCATACTGGAAAGCACCTGGCATTTGCAAAAATAATCTCATCTTCCCTGTCACAAACATCAGGAGAACAGAGAAGAGCTGGCAATGTTTTTTGCTTTTCTCACGTAAAATTGCCATTTGGGGTTGACATACTTATGCACACAGTGACCATTATGTATTTGAACCTAATTACTATTTTTGTAGTGAGTTAAAGTGACCCGCTAAAGAAGTCCCCAGCCCTTTGAGTCTATTTTGTGTGCGTGTGTGCAGTGTTACACTGGAATTTAGCAAACCTACCAAAAAGCCAGATTGCTTTTTCCTATCCAGTGTGCACTTTTTTTAGCCTCAGGAAAAAGGGGACCAAGTCACATGCATATTTTTCCTGCTCTTTTATTTTTTTGTATAGACAAACTGAAAGCATACTTTTACTTCAGTTTATTTATTTGTATGTCACTTTGTAAATATTTATTTTTTTAATGGTGTACAAAAAATGTACAGATAAAGAAATTGAAGACCTTTAAGAGAAATAGCTAATCTAACAAAAGATGCTGTAGACTTGAGGTGCAATAAGACTGTAAAGGAGAAATGTGGTACTAAAAAGGAGGTTGAGCATTTTGGGTGATATGTACAACAGAGCCAATTATGCACATTACCTTTAAGTTATTTGTGCCCTCTGGAAAGAAATTCAAAGAATTGTGTACTTGTGAGAAGAGGTATGTTTGTCCACCAAAATCTCTGTTATTAGGGATTTTTTGGTGGCTGTTTTAAATAACTATTCCCAAGTGTTCATTAGAAAGTGTGGTATTGCAGCTTACAATGGGTGTTGTTAGATTATATTTTCAGAAGTGGTTTGAAGCATTCGCTGGATGATTGAGGGTGGTAATTGCTAACCAGAAAGTAATCTTTCCTGCCTTCTCTTAATTTTTAATTTTTTTTGGCTTCTCTGTTGTATTCTAGTAGGTCATAAAATCTGAAATTTGCAGATTGTTACTTAAGGGAGCGCAAGGACAAAAATTATTTTTCAAAACTGTATTTTCTTAGCAATTGTTCCTATAAATATTACAGAGGCATGTAGCACTATCCTTCTGGACACGGGCATGGTCAGTTATGGTACATGAAAGTTTGTAAAGATAAGAGATGCAGGACTAGAAAACAGAGCTACTGGAACTTGCCAGTTTAACAGTACAAAAGGTCTGTAGTGCTCAGTCCCCTGCCTGGTTGCAGGCCAAACGTTTTTGCCCCATGTATCTTCTCTGGAAGATCTGCATGATGTTGTTGTGGTGCTCACCAGTGTGCTGTGTAGGTGTGTACAGCCCTGTAATAGTGCCTCTGCTAAAAGGGATGTGGCAGACAGTAATTGTACATCAGTAAATGTCAGTCTCCCTGCTTGTCACACCGCTGGCCAGTCGAGAGTGTGTGTGCACCCAGCCTGGCTGCCCAGCAAGCACAGCTCAGCTCAGGTAGGTAATAAGTAGCACGTAGGTTATACTTGCAGTCCAGGGGTGGGAGCTTTTACTTTGGTGGCTGCAGTGCTGTCAAGAGACTCCAGGCCCGTGCCTGTCCAAGCATGCACAGGCTGTCTAAAGGTAGCACAGAGGTAGGTCCAATTTAAACTCCTGCTCTAAGATCCAGTCAGCATCCAGTCTGCGGTTTTGGACTTGATCAAACTCAGATCTACCTGCTGGAATTCGTTACTGGATATCCTGGAGGAGAGGCAAGCCACAGGTTCTGATGTGGGTAAAAGGAGGAAAGGCTCAAAAAGGTAGGACAGCAAGAGTTCGACAGCAAGAGTTCTGTAGCATGGATAACCCAAGCTTTGTTGCTAACATACTGCTTCGGATCAGGTTAGAGAAGTTCCCATTGATGTATATGCCGGGGGATCTGTCTGACATTTTCAGTAACTAGTGATGACTTTTCTACCTTCCCTACTACAATACAGTTGCAAAGACTAGTTAAATTTGCTGCTGTGAAATGCTTCCTGTGAATTAATTTGAAATACCCCAGCTTTGCACAATGCAATGATATTACATCCACTTTTACCTAGCTTTTTAGCAGGCTTACATGCCAGGTATCTATTCTCAGAAGTATTCTCAGAAGACTTCTATCCCAACTTTGATATTTTTGGCTCAGTTACACAGATTTCTATGCCCTTCCTTTGACCCTCCAGCACGTCCAGACATGATATTTCTATGTGGGGTATCTGTATGTTAGGAAATTACCCCTATGGCTGTGCATAAGAGCATTCCATACTTTGCATCAGATGTGTGTTGACGTGGACCGACTTGTGTAGGCCTTTCTCACATGGTATCTCTTTGTTATTTTCTTTATCTGTAACAGCATTGTGAATATTTTGGATGGATTTTATATGCTTATTAATGTGGTTGTTTCCTGGTTTTGAAATAAAAAATATGAAATAAGTGTCTGATTTGGTTTTTACCTTTACCCTGTAGGTCTTTTGTTATTCCTTTATCACAACCTGGGACTACACCCTGAAATGTCACCAGCATCTACCCTGTAACCTTTTTGGCTAGCCCAGCACTCTAAATTTGCTGGTTTATTCTAGGGGAAAGGATAATACCTCTCAGCTTCCATGCAAATCACCTTTAATACCCTATTACTCCTTAGGAGTTTTTAAACTTAAAAGGTGTGCATCTCTCGTTCCTGTTTGCATGCAAATACTTTCCCAGTGTTTCTCAGTAACAAGGACAGGGATGTGGCTGGAGGTTATGAATTCTGCCCAGAGGTAAATTACCTGAGACTGTCCCTGCTCTCTTCTCCCTATGGTCCTTCCGTGCCAGGAGGGAAAAGGACAACACCCTTTCCCTGTAGCTGATGCTTTGCTCTCTCTCTGGCAAGCGGCCTTTATGTCCTCCTAAGATTGTGCCTATGTACACTCAGCAGTGGGTGTCTGAAAGGAGCAGTGTTGTGAAGAGAAGACACCCCTGCCTACAGAGCAGCCAGTCCCCATAGCTCAGGGACTGTGGCATTCCTTGGACCACCATTTGGTCTGTGGACTGCTCTCACCCATGGCTCTCTTGCCTAGGGAGTACTGGGCACCCACTTATTCTTAAACTCTCCTTTTTCTGTCCTACAGCTATCTAGCAAGTCCAAGGAACCCATGCCTGTGTTTCACGGCTGGAAACTGTAAGAACAGTTCATAAAAATAAGTAAATAAAACATCCTTCAGAGGAAGAGGATTGTTTGAAGTGAGAGGAAGGAAAATGTGACAACCCAGAGTACCCTAGAGCAGGAATCTGGCTAATATAACTCCAGAGTCAGAAGTCTGCAATGAGGAAACAGTATGGAATAATGTAAAGTCTGAAAAAGCTCATCATAACAGAGATCCAGTGCAGACTATTCGAAACCTGACATTACTGGCTGCTGCATGTTGCTAGCTTGTGCTTGTGTTTTGCTAAGTTTGGTATGCAACCAGCCTTGGAGCTGGGGAGTGCTCTGGGCTAATCTGTCTAGGATTGTTTTTCAATTCTAGCAGAGCTGAAAAAATAAAGCCCAGCCATCCAAGCTCATACGCATATCTTGCTCAAACTTAACTCTTAACACTGCAGTTTTCTTTGTCAAAATGGGAAGCAGAGACCAAAATCATTTGGGGCTGAAGGATGTGATTCGCTGAGTCCTAAATGAATGTTTTGTGTAGTTTTGTGATAAATGAGGCTTTGGTTTAGATCTGATTATTTCTGAAAATTGCAAGGGCGCTTCAAAAGGAGAACCTGTTTGCAATTAAATTGTTTGAGTGCATGAAGATGGATTGTTTTCAGTTGAAACTGTTCATCATATCCAAGTGAGCATGTACGCAACTCTTGTGGCCACCACAGACCCCATTAGAAATGAGTCACTGGAGAACCCTTCTAGGTGAGAAACTACTGCTGAGTGGATAAGAAAAGGCCCCCAAGTGTCACAGGTGACATCAGCCTCATCAAAGGTTTCACTGCTGTTTTACAGTCTAGAATATGATAGTGTCACAGCATCACTGACAACATTTGTCACTTGTTTTTGCTATTTCTGTTGAGTATATTTGTGTACCAGGCAAGAATAACAGCTTATTTCTGTGAGAAGAAATGTGGAAAAAAACCACCCAAATGAAAACAACAGCCACATTTTATTGGATGTGGGTTTCCCTGCGGCATGCCCAGTGCACAAATCTTTATATTTGATTTTGTGCTCTCATTTGAGTTGCAGACATCGCAGTAGCTGGGACTGCTTCTCATTTGGGAAGGTATCTGGGTGAGAACTCAAGCAGGTCTGCAGTCCTACCTCCAAGCAAAGCCGCTAAGCCCTTCATTGAGGGCTACTCCAAGAGGGAACATTTGCTAGTTTGGTGGTGGACTGTGCCATGGTTGGTTTCATTTGAGAGGAAGGAAGGTGTGGACACACCGCTAATGCGATTGTGATGGGTCATGATGTAGCAGTAGCAGGAGGTGACTCACTACAACCTTTTCTCCTGCTGTACACATGAGAAAGGTGCTGAGAGCAGGTAAATCAAACATGCATTTTGCTGCACAGAAAATTTACATGTCTTTGGCTGTTTTTCAGGCTTCCTTCAGACAAGACCAAGGACACAGTTCTAATGATCTCTGCGCTTTTAGAAGGACTCTGAAGATGTGTGAGATGCTTACTGGAAAATCTGGGGTACATGGCTCTGGTCTGTCACTTACACTTTAGCCTGGTTCTGTCCTTACAGTGTAAGTTACCAGACAAGAGACATTTGTCTTCAGAGGATGATGCTGGGAAAGAGAGACTCAGACTGTCTTAGACAAGGAAAGAAGAAGATTATGCTTCTTAAAATATATATTGCTATGACAATTTAATTGTTACTTGAAAGTATGCCATTTCTAGTGGAGACAGTCTACGTAACTTCTAAAATAATGCACTTGTTGTGACAAATTTTGTTTCTATGCTATACCTCATGAAATTACATGGTGTTTACAAGAACTGTCTCTTCCTTTTCCACAAGACACAGCTTCAGCATGCCTGACAGACGCATGACTGACCTGCTAAGTCTATTTTCTGCTTATGTTGCACAGCAGTTTTCTGTTTAGCAAATGGGCACATGGATTTATATAAGGCAGCCATTTCAGTGCATCACTCACTGTGGCATGCAGTGTGGGACCATTGCAGATCATGTATTGATCCAGTAACTGGTCATCCATGCAGTGATCAACCTGATCAAACAGCACTCAGTCATTCATTTCTGGTCTCTGTTTCATCCTGATTTTTAGTCTTCTCCATCATGAACAAATTTGCCTTCCCTCAACAAATTTGCATCGCCATTGCAATCAAACTCAGGCATTTACTGCTTTATTCCTGTCACCAATTGCTATTGTCACCCAGACTACATATTATCTTGGGTTTAACTTTTTTCTTTAAATTCCTTGGGGTCTGGATTAGCTTTGTTGTTCCTTTGCTTTGCTTATTTTTTTCAGAATTCTCTCTCTGGTATATACAAAGCTCACAGTGACAGTCCTAGTCTCATAACTCGGCTTTGAGTCTAGTCTGTGACACAAATCTATGACCGAAAGAGTTCTCAAGGTTTAGGACAGAACAACAAGAATAATTTTCCACTGAAGAAGGCATAAGAATGCAGAACCAGGGGAGGATGAAAGCTGGGCTCAGTGGTGAAGGTGTGGAGGGACATGGACATAGCAGTGTAGCAGGAGAAATTTATGATGTATGGAAGTGTCCGTAGGTGTCTGAAACAGTGAAACAGTGTAGACTATGCATATGTAGTGAAGCAATCAGTAAAAAGAGAATGGTGGGTTGCTGACCTCCAAGGACAGAATCCTTCTATCCAAAGATAGAATGGTTTGGGTTGGAAGGTACCTTAAAGACCATATAGGTCCAACCCTCCTGCTATGGGCAGGGACACCTTCTACTAGACCAGGTTTCTCAAAGCCCCATTTAACCTGGCCTTGAACACCTCCAGGGATAGGATAGCCAGAACCTCTCTGGGCAACCTGTTCCAGTGCTTCACCATTCTCACAATAAAGAATTTCTTCCATATATCTAGCCTAAACTTCCCCTCTTTCAGTCTGAAGACATTCCCCATCACTTCAGTGCCTGATCCTATCACTAGAGTTTCTGATGAAGGGTCCCTCTCCATGTTCCTTCCTCTTCAGATACTGGAAGGCTGCTATGAGGTCTCCACTCAACCTTCTAAACAAGGAATGAGATGCAAGCTAAAAAGTCCCCAAGATGTGGAAGGAGATGAGGCATTCATAAATGTGAAAAGGTGGAACAGGGCCTGAGAGGAATATGAACTTTGACAGAAGCAAGCAGAGACTGAGGAAGAGAAAGACTGAAGACAATGTATGGTAGAAAGGTGACAGCCAGAGCACCAGGGTATGGGCCCTTCAGCTGCATGCAAAATAAAATGAAACCCAATAGGATTCCAGTAGCTTATGACTCCCAGGCAAGGGGTCATCAGTTCTTCAGGGAAAAAGAAATAGAGGTGTCACCTCCACCACGCATGTCCATGAGTATCTTTGCAGCTGAAAAAGACAGCTATGTCAGGGTCACAGAGTTCTTTGCAGCAGAACCTAACCTCTCGGTCCACAAAGATTGGGTTCTGCTTGCTTGAAAGACAGCACTAAAAATGCCTCTTAAGAGCCACAGGTTGGGAAAACTGATGGGCATGCAAGATACAGCTGGCTCAGCTAGACTAAAGTTATCAGAGTGGCATATCAGAAGCAGCCTTGCCATAAACACAAAGCAGAGGTACCTTTCTACCTGTGTTAGGTAATACAAGACAAGGTTCTGACCAACAGAACCAGCCAAGGCCAATGTCAGCAAAGCCCAGTGTGGGCAGATACCACGATTGCACCGAAACCTGCAAGGGCTTGTCCAGCTCAGAAAAACTATCAGCGCACAAGTGTTGAGAGAAATAATTTCTGGCTTCCTCATGTCATGCCAGAGACAAAACTTGAGGAGAGTGAGAGAGCAGCATCACACCACCTTTATGCTCTGACTGTTTTCTTCTTCTGATGCAAGAGTATCGTTCACTCTGATCAGACATAGCTGACAGGTAATGAATGCTCTGGTCACACACACAAACTGAAAAGGTTAAAAGCATCATACTAGTGTAAATCTGTGGTGTTTCCAAGCACATAGTTCAGAGCAATTTTGTGCTGTGAGCAACTCTGGTACCTTTCTCCAAATGTAATTGAAACCAAACTGAACAAAAAAAAAAAACAAACCACAACCTCCCCTCGCTCCCCCATCCTGCCCCCAAAAGTAAAAACAAACAACCAACCCCCAAAGAATAAACAACAAACCGAAACAAACTTAAGAAAAAAAGGGGAAGGGAGGGGTGGGGAAACATAAGTAGAAGCAAAGAGAGAAAGGAATATTTTTTCTTGGGAATGGAAAGTCCACTTCCTGACTGGCTGTGTGTGTGAGGAGAGCTGCCAAAGCATGGACACCAGGGCTGGCTAGAAATTAAGCTTTAACAAAGATTTAATGCACAGTGTTGGCTCTTGAGAAAATAGTTACAGCTTTTTTTCCTTGACTGAGACTTAACTTTTTATTAGCTAAACTGAGCTGAGAGAGCATGTTGGATTCTGCTGAAGGCAAGGTCAGGATGAATTAGCGACACTTTAAAAATACAGACTGAGAAAATCTAAAGCTCATGGGAAGCCTTAAATTTGTGATTTCTGCTGAGAGAGTTTGGTAGGGAGGGAAAGGTGAGACTTATGCCTGGAAATGCTGACAAGTCTTGGGAGCCAGAACCAGCTACTGCAACTTGAACTGGGGCAGAAGAGAAGGCTGGACACAACTCGGTTCCCTGGAAGCCCTCACTGGACTGGAGGCCAAAAGGCACACAGGAATGGGCCCAAATGCACTCATCTGGCACCAGATACACAGTCACCAGGTATATTTGTTTGTGCAGATCCCCAACAGGGGGACTGCAGAGGCATAGCACAGCTCATCATCTTATCTTGCCTGATGTGGAAGGGCAAGGTGATGAAAGAGGGGCACAAAGGAAAGAGGTTGTACTCTCCCTGCTCCCAAACTCTCTGAACTGGGTGCTCCCAGGAAAGTTTTTGGAGCACAACCATAAAGCCAGGTTTGAAGTGGCTTTCCACCAACACTAAAAAACCCAGCTGAGACTCATATTAATGAGTCCAGTCTTCCTTCTGAGATAAAAAATATCTGATGTGTGGTTTGTGGGTGCGAACACTTTGGTCACACAGATACAGTTTGCTTGCTCAAGGTAGGGCATTAAAAGTGCAGTTGGGATAGGAGATATTTCTGTTTTTAAACCAGATTTCCTAATGTTCCTATTTTTAATAACAACATCATCTGAAATTATGTCCCCCTGCCTGCCCCCTTGATTCACACTGAAACCATGACAGACAGATGTGAAACTGTCAGAAATGTTTTTATCACTTACAGAACCCCAGAAGTCTGAGAAGTGATGATATCTTCTTGGAGGAGGTAAATGAGACAACAGAAGGATCAATCAGCCAGACACAAAGACCAGCTGCCTGTAGCCTCAATGCCAACACTGTGCTCTCTGGGGTCAGTGCTGTAGGTGTCTGTGTTGTGACTAGTAATGCCATGGGCAGAGAGTAAGGAGTGTCTCAGGGAGTGAGGAGGGACTAAATGAGTGCTTAGCAGCTAGGTCTGTGCTTGTTTTGAGGAAAAGCAGTGTCTCTGGAAGAGAAGCTTAAGATGGACAGACGGTGACTTTTATGAATGGATTGTGAGAATGTCTTGACACTGGAGAAAACTTTCTCATGACCCTATTCTGCCTCCTCTCTATTTGCCTATTAAAATCAACTGTTCCTCAAAAATAGTCCTGCTACCTGGGTCTTTCCATTCTACCTTGATCACCCTAGAACTGAGAGCCATAAGCTTCCTCCTCTCCATCTTTCCTGTCTGTACCTTTTATACCAGCTCCTCATCCTCAGTGGACTGGGACAGACATTTTAACACGGGGCTTCTTTGCACTAAGGAAACCACAATGCCTCATTCTTTGAAACACCCTGTCACATGGGGCAGAAAATGGACAAATAACTACTGTGGGGTCTCATCTCCAGCCATTCCAGACCCATATTAACCTGCAGATATTGACATGCTGCACTTTGCCACTCTACCTCACAGTGTCTGACCCATCTCTTTCAGTATTGCTCCACACAGAAAAATGCTAGTCAACCTGTATGGCCTGCACTCTTAGTTCCTGCCTTGAGCACTGAAGCATCCTGTTGACTGTCCCAGCATGGGTGTCACTGTACCAGAACAGGCTAGTGGGCCCAGCAGCTTCAGCCTAAATAGGGATACTCTTGGTTGTTTCTCAAGAAATAGCCCATGACCATTAAGCAAGTAGTATGAAGACTTTCTTCCTCACTCTGTCTCCATTGACATATCCTCTGGCCTCATGGAGCTGCTGAATATTTCATGGGCAAATGTATCTCTACAAATTACATGCTCAAGAAGAACAACATTTAGTGATTGCACATCCACAGAACACCAGAAGTATGTGGTAGCAATAGATGGGGGTTACTTCTGTTTTCAGATATTGCTTATGAAAGGGTTAAGAGAAATCTGCTAATATTCAGTCAGTTGATTATGGCTTTGTATAGTCTATCCAGCTCCACCTGTGTCTCCAGATCAATGTTCAGTGCTACAGAATACTTTATGGGGCAATCAGTTGGTGTAGGTGCAACACTTACCCTCTCTGATGTATTCTACCCTGTGTCAGGGTGTGAAGAGTGTGATGGGTTGCTCAAGGCACTCTTTGGTCAATATCACATTGAAGTCAGAAGGAGCTAATCTACTAATGGTGTCATTCACACTGCCTGGGATATTTTACATCTTCCCCATTCCCAGTATGCTGAGCAGTGATTTGCTGCCATACCTCCCCCCCCTTCCAAAGGAGAGTATGCTGTGCCTACAGTGTAACTCACGTCACAGTATATTACATCAACCACTCTCCCCTAATACATACAGCCAGTCCTATCATTTCAAAAGGCAGTCAGTTTGCCCTTGGTAAACCAGCATCAACCTTTCCTGAATAACTTCTTATCTTTGGTGCATTTGGCACTGGGTGCCAAGAGGACGTAACACTGAGGTAAGAAGGGCTGGTCTGAGGTTCACCAAGACATCTTGTTTGTTTTCTGTACAGTTGAGGGCAACATTATGTTTTTTCCAGCTGTCAGGGATGACAGATGAAAGACTGGTCTTCTAATCACATCAGGCAATGCTTTCAGCAGCTTTGGATTTGTCCTAGCACCCTTGAAGTGTATCCTATACAGTCTCATGCACTGTAATAAATTCAGCCTCTCTAATTAGTATCGAGTCTGCTGCTGCCCCACTCCTGACTACCCATCAGTTTTCCAAACCATTATGATATGTTTGGAAATCTGGGAGCAGGCTTTGTTTCTACAGACTATTGCAAGAATGGCTTTGAGTACTTCAGCCTCATCTAAGGCTGAGGCATCCATCACTAGTTTGTCTCCCCCATTCCTCAGCAGACCTGTGTTTTCCCTGGATTGGCTACTAGGATAGTTATAGAATCCCTCTCATCACCCATCCCAACCCATGCAAGATTTTGCTCCAGCTGGGCTCTGAGAGGCCTTTCTGATATTGTCCTTTAGTACCCAAGCAGCGCTTCCATCCTCTTTCTTCATAGCCAATCTTTTTTTTCTACCATTTGCACTGGTGGAAATGCACTTTTCCAAAACTGCTTTTTGCACTTGACTTCATTGTGAAACTGCTTCCTTAACCAGGATAGCTTTCATCCAAAATTACCAGTCTCCCTGCACAACAAAATAGTTCAAAGATGCTATCTTTCACATTGCCAGCCAGGGCAAACAGTTGCTGATGTTGTGTCACTGTCTTCTTACAACTCTCCAATGCTGCAAATTAGTGGAAGAGTGACTGATGGCACAACTAGAACTGTGGATTTCTGGGACACAAAGAGTTACCTACCTTCCTTTCCTGGTGTTGATTGAATGAGAACAGAAAGGAGGCTGTCCATACAGAAGGACAATGCATTCCCAAAGCCCAGCAGCACTTTTCCCTGTCCCAGAGCAGTCACAGTGGAGCTGGTGGACCAGGGCAAGGTTGAATTGAAATTGAAGATGATGTTTTAGGAACAGAGTGAGAGGAAGCCAAGGAGGGATGGAATGGAGTGAAGCACTGAGAGATGATGCATCAGAGGCCTGGCAGAAACAGCGAGTGATTCCAGAATGGAGTCCTAGAGCTGGCAGTAAATGGTTGCTGTAGTGAACTAGGCAGAAGGATTATATTATACCCAGAGCATGTAATTTACTGGCAGTGTGTCTAGCAGTTAAAGCAGGAGACAGCAGGGAGTTGTGTGTGTTAAGGAGAGGGAAGAAATATACAGTGAAGAGCAGTCAGAACCATTTCTCCTTTGAAAGCAAAAGTGATTGAAAAGACCTTTAATAGGAGAATCCTTGAAAGTGGTGCGGCTACGAGAGGAGCTGAACAAAGCGAGGTGGAGTGGCCACTGGGTAGTTTTAGCTACCTATTAGGTGTCTTGGTGTGAGACCCCACTTTTCAGTGATGGGATCATGACTACGTGGTGGGTTGGAAACAGGCAGCTGGGAGGCAGAGGATGTAAATAAACTAGCCTATATTCACCAAGAATGTGCAGTTCAGCACTTGCTGTCACCCAGCAGCCTTTGCCTTTTTGTCACCATGCTCCCTCCAAAACATTTATTTCATGTCCATCCAACAGTGCTCTGTGAGTACAGAGATGGCTGCCAAGCACACTGATGTGGTGAGAATGATCAAAAATTGCTACAGCTTTGGAGTAAGTGCTATCCTGGAGGCTAATCTTGTTTCAGCAGCTGGAAACAGGACTTGGTGTGCTCTCATCTTCTTTATTCTGTAGATAAAGCAGAGCTTGATAGCAATTGATGAGAAGGGTGGAAAAACATCAGTGAGCTTGCAAATGTATTGAATATTCAAGTGCAGTGCTGAGCCTGCTGGTCAAAAGCAGACAGCAATGCTACAAAACACAGCACTTATTTGGAGCATCCATGCATTTCTTCCAACAGGTCAGAGATGAGAGGTAGGGGAATACAGGAACAAGGAGAAGAATGGCACAGATGAGGAGAGGAGTGGTGGCTGTGTATTTTGGGTGCAGCAAGAAGCTGCACCAGCATGCACTGTCTACTCTGGGCTTTTGACCTGAGCAACTTTGTTGGAAGAAGGGACAATCATGAAGAAAGTTTAGCAAACAAAACAAGGTACATGACTTAGGTCTTATCAAGGGGTGTTGTTTCTAACTGGAACTGCCGGCCTTGCCATGTGGTTGCGCAAGAAGCTCGGCAGCTCCTGGCAGCAAAGCTGGCAGTGCCATCTCCTGGGCAGAGCGGGGGCTTCGAGCAAAGAAACTCGCATCTCATTCTCCTGCTGACTGCCTATGTTCTTGAGCAAACCACTGCCCCTCCTTGCACCTGGATATTTTCATGAACAAAGTAATGGCTCTAGGGAAGTCAGTGAGCAAAGTTCATGCCTGTCTAAGTGAGATCTTGACACTGTCAAATAAAAGTGCAGAGCTACACCTGGTTGTTGGAGGAGAGGAAGGACATATTGCCTGAGTATTTCCATGTGTTTCTTAGGGAGTTTCTGCACCCAGGGGTGACATTTCTTATCTGTGGTTCTTTTTAACTGGGGACTTTCTAAAGGATCTGCTCTGGTGATATTTCCAGCTATAATACAGCAGATTTTCAGTCATTTAGTGGCATCTTATTGCCATAGAAATTGTACTGATTTGATAAATTCAGCACTGTCAAGTTGTAAAACCACTACCTATAAGGGAGCTGGGTGTGGTGGGAGATGACTAGTGACCTTTGAAAATTTTCACTGAGGACACCATAGTTATATATCCACTAGGTTATTAAAGCAACACCTTTAAGACTGTATCTTACCATCCATGTAGTCTAGATTGCAACTGCCCCACAGGATATGAGCAATCAACATCTTCAGAAAGTTACTCATATCCTGCAGACCAGAAATTAGGATGCACAATTGTCTGCAGAATGAGATTTTTCACATGAACCCAAAGAGAATTGTGACCAAAATGCACACTTTTTACAGAGCATCAACTGCTGGAATTTATTGTCAGCTGCCATTCAGAGCAACATGCATAATGGGCTCAGTGGAAACTGATAAAATGCACAGGACCTCTTCAGTGCCACAGGCTGGGAAAACTGATGGGCTTGCAAGATACAGCTGGCTCAGCT
>WBMV01008850.1:57562-102388 GCA_013396655.1 Campylorhamphus procurvoides | reverse complement strand
GCTGCTGGTGCTGCTGGTGCTGCTGGTGGCACCCAGCGTGGTGCTGCCAGCCAGGGACCAGCTGCTGAACATCTGCATGGATGCCAAGCACCACAAAGCCAAGCCTGGCCCCGAGGGGAAGCTGCATGAGCAGGTATGAGCTGCTGGGGGGCTGCTTGGGGCTGTGTGGGTCCCCATCCGTACCTGCCTCCCCAGTGGGGTCCCCTGTACCCCCTTCCCCAGATATTATGGAGTGGTTTGGGCTCGGCTACCCCTTGCCTGAGGGAGAAAGCTGAGGCTGAGTGTGAGACCTGCTTGTTTGGTGCCCTCAGGTAGCAGATGGCCAGGGCAGGTGCAGTGGGGTGAGGATCTGTCAGCTCAGTGTCACCCCTCTTTAACCAGGAGATTTCCCCTCCCTAAAGGTCAGGTACCCCCAGGCAGAGCAAGGGGAAGGACGTGATGGGGAGACTCTCATCTCTCAGCCTTGGAGACTCTCCCTGTCCTGCCTCAGGTCCTTGGTGGAGATGGGGCTGAGAGCAAGCTGGGGTGCAGGAGGAGTCTGTTTCTGTCCCTCAGAGTGGGATTAATTCCTGGTGAGGCTCTGACCTCCTCTTCCTGCTCTTACTCCAGGGTTGCAGCCCAGAACTCCTCAGCCCAAAGTGCCCAAGGGTTTGCTGGAGGACAGACAATCCTCTGGCTGCTGAAGGCTCCTTCTGGGGGCCCTGCAGGGAACCAGAACCTGCAGCATCCTCTGAGCCTCTGGAGCTCCTGCCCTCCCAACCAGGCTGTCCCTTGCTCTGCTGCAGTGTTCTCCCTGGAAGGACAATGCCTGCTGCACAGCCAACACCACTTCAGAAGCCCACAGGGACCAGTCCAACCTGTACAACTTCAACTGGAACCACTGTGGAGTGATGGCCCCCAAGTGCAAACGCCACTTCATCCAGGACACGTGTCTGTACGAGTGCTCACCCAACCTGGGGCCCTGGATCGATCAGGTGGGGGCAGGTCATGGACTCATGGAACTGTTTGGGTGGGAAGGCACCTTCAAGGCCATCTCACCCACCCTTGGCCATGGGCAGGGACACCTCCCACCAGCCCAGGGTGCTCCAAGCCCCGTCCAGCCTGGCCTGGGACACTTCCAGGGATCCAGGGGCAGCCACAGCTTCTCTGGGTACCCTGTGCCAGGGCCTGCCCACCCTCCCAGGGAGGAATTCCTTCCAAAATCTAGGATGCCCAACCTTTTGTACTGGGTGGAGAAATTCCATGGACTTCTCTGGCCACTGCTTAGGCCTGTCTGACTGATGGAAGGACTCCTTATGTCCAGGCATGTCTCTGCAGGGGCTGAGACCCTTCTGGGATCAGCTCTGGAGCCCGGTGGGGGTGGCTGGGGGGGATCTGGGAGGGGACAGAGCCTGCCTTTGACTTTCAGGCCCCCTCCCCAGAATTCCTGACCCTGTTCCCTTGCAGAGTGACAGCAGTTGGCGTCGGGAGAGGATCCTCCACGTGCCCCTGTGCAAGGAGGACTGCGAGGAGTGGTGGGAGGACTGCAGGGACTCTGTCACCTGCAAGGAGAACTGGCATAAGGGCTGGAACTGGGCAACAGGTTGGTGCACTGGGAGGAGACCCTCCTCACCCCCCCAGGGGGTCACTGGCAGTGCCACTGCTGCCAGGACCCCAAATCTCCCTCACCTTCTGGCACTGTCCACTAGAAGGTGATCCAGCCCCCACCCCCCAGCCCAGGTGTGGTGCTGGCTGTGGGCAGGTGACCTGCCCCTCCCAGGTGGGAGGACAGGAGGGAAGGGCTGTCCCAGTGCTCCTGGTGATGTTTCCTCCTCTGGTGCTCTGTCCCCAGGAACCAACCGCTGTCCCTGGGGCTCCATGTGCAGACCCTTCAGTGAGATCTTCCCCCAGCCCAAGGACCTGTGTGAGAGGATCTGGTCCAACTCCTACAGATACAGCAGCGAGCGCCGGGGCAGCGGCCGCTGCATCCAGATGTGGTTTGACCCTGCCCAGGGCAACCCCAATGTGGTTGTGGCCAAATACTATGCTTGGAAAAAGAGATCTTCCCCTGATGTGGCTCCTGAGAGAGGCCACGCTGGGTGTGCTCTGCAGTGGTCTGTCCTAGTCCTGCTGCCTCTGGCCCTTGTGGTGGTCTCTGAGGTAACTGGGGGCTGTGGGTCCCATGGGTGGGGGTCCCTATGACTGTCTCCTAAAGGGACATGGCCTGGGCTGCTCCAGCTGCCCCACAAGAGGAGCTGGCACAGGTAACTTGGCTCTGTCTGTCCCAGCTGCTCACACAGCCCAGTGAGGGCTCAGTGTGAGTTGTGCTGTTGGACCTCAATACTCACTTCTGCTTCCAGCTGCTGAGCAGGGCAGGGATTTCCTTGCCATCCTGGGAAGGGCAGTGCAATCTCTCCTCTGATGTGGAAGCTCCTGCACATCTGTTCCCACGGGTGTGGTGGGTTGGCTGAGCTCTGGTGTCTGGTCCTTTGGGTGGTTGGGACTCCCTGGAGGGTGGGGGTGACAATAAAGTTGTGCTCTGAACCAGCCCCACTGTGGTGATGTGAAATATTGCTGAGGAGGGGGAATCACCCTGAGGGTGGAGGGAGGGATGGGGTCTGGGGGGTGGTGGGTGTGGGACCTGTAAATGTAGGAGTTTGTCCTGGGAGGGATGAAAGGTCATCAAATAATAAATGGTTTGGGTTGGAAAAGATGCCAAAGCTCCTCCAGTTCCACCCCAGCACCACCCTTAATCCTGTGAGACAAAGTCATACAAAGATTCAATCACACCTGTACAATCCTTTAGGCATAAACCACAGAAAAGTCTTGGGCTGGAGTTGGATCCAACTGCACCCAAACTCCTCTCTGGGGAAGAATTTAAGAAGCCAGGGAGATGTCAGAGGGTCTGTGGTTAAATGTTCCTCCTGATGCAGCCTCTGTCACAGCTGGTCACTAATTCCTTGCCTTTATATGAAACAGAGAAGCCCTTTTTCCTCTCCTTCTCTAAGTTTAATATGTTAAATTTAATCTAATCTCTCTAAATTTAATATGTTGCCTGCAAAGGCTGGAGGTATCTCAGCACTGAGCAGGACTCAGAAATGTCTTCTAATCCATGTGGGGAGGGAAAGGTTTGCCCTGCCTGCCCCAGCTGGGGACAGGGAATGGGAACAGGAGCTGAATCCTGTGACAGAAATCACCATAAAGGACAAAGATCAAACAACCTGGAAGGCAAAACTGCTGGGGTGGAAGGAAAATCCCACTGAGGCACCTCCTGCTGTCAACATGCCCAGGCTGAGGTGCCCAAAAGAGATGGGTCAGAGAGGAGGTGGTGGCTGCTCTGCAGAAGGTGCTGGGACCTGGGTGTGGGGTCACTGGTGGGCTGGGGGTGGTGCTGGAGCTCAGGGTGACACCAACAGCATGTGATCTGGGTGTGGGGTCACTGGTGGGCTGGGGGTGGTGCTGGAGCTCAGGGTGACACCAACAGCATGTGATCTGGGTGTGGGGTCACTGGTGGGCTGGGGGTGGTGCTGGAGCTCAGGGTGACACCAGCAGCGTGGGGAGGGTGGTGGCATTTGGGCAGGACCATGGGAACAGAGCCAGGCCATGGGGCTGGGGTGGGATGGAGGGGAGGGGATGGAGAGCTGCAGGTGGGAGCTGCAAGCAGAGAGACAGAACTTGGTAGGAAGGAGAGAAACTGTTTGGCCTCAGCCCTGTCCCAAAACACCTTTCCTCCTCCCTGAGGTATCTGACTGTCCAGGGCTCATGGCTTTGCCCAAACAGCTCTGTGGGCACATGCAGGAATGTCACATTCCCCGTGGTGTCCGTGGTGATTATTTCTAGGAGAGAAGCACTTTCACAGAGCAGGATCTCCACAGCTAAAGACATTTATTCTCCTGGGGTTTTATATGCTCTTCTTTAATTTTTATAGCTGAAAATATTGGACTCCAGCAAGGTTGGCTTGGGAAAACTGAGGTGGAGATACCTCCTTGCCCCATCCCTGGAGTGCCCTGGGCTAGGGGAAGGTGTCCCTGCCCAAGGCAGGGGGTGAGACGGGATGTTCCACCCCAAATCAGTCCAGGATTCTCGGGTCACACAAGGAGAATGCCTGGGAGGAGACATTTCAGGGAGTTTTGCAGTTTGTTACAGATGGAATTAAAACAGCAATTTCCCCCCAAACCTCTGCCAAGCCCCACCAATAAAATGATTCAGCAAGAAGGGCACTAGAAAATGTCAGACACAAATCCCCACCTCTGCAGTGATTCCTGGCATGAGAAGAAACCAGGAGTGATGATTTACAGAAAGAAGCAGCACCAGCACAGAAAGCCAAAGAGAAAGGGATGGGAAGGCAAGAGGGGGTTTGCACTCAGTGGGGCACAGGTTGATGTAAGAGCTGCTTTGGTGTTCAAAGGCTGGGGAGGCACAGGAGGGATGGGTGGTGG
Organism: Campylorhamphus procurvoides; assembly: GCA_013396655.1. NCBI lineage: Eukaryota > Metazoa > Chordata > Aves > Passeriformes > Dendrocolaptidae > Campylorhamphus > Campylorhamphus procurvoides. The sequence goes on along the minus strand of WBMV01008850.1, from coordinate 97,970 downwards.
CACCAGGAAGGGCAGTTCGTTATTTATTTATTTAGCTATAAATTATCTTTCCTGGAGTAGTCTAACATCAGGAAAGTAAGAAATCAGAGGAAATAGGGGAAAAATACAAAAGTAATGAAATGGATGGTTCTAAACGAGCAGGGCAAGGTAAGGGCAGAGTGGAAATTCCCCTGGGCTCACTTACAGAGGGGCAGGAGCCACCCAGGGCTGCTGGAGGAGATCTGGGAGGAGGAACAGGAGGTAAATGGAAATGAAATCCAGCGAGGAGAGAGGTGACCTCAGAGCCTGCCATGGCAGAGGGGGAAAAGGGCAAAGGACCAGGGGGATAGACATTCATTTCCTGAGAAACAGGGAAAGAGAAAAGCCCAGGTTTCCTGGAGCACACGTGGCAGCAGAGACCATGAACTTCTGTGCCAAGGAGATGTAAGTTCTCCTGCAGCTGGGGCAGCACTTCCAGCTGGGAATTCAGTGGGCACAGCTGGCCCTGCACTGGGACACATCCCATGTCACCTGCTTGGAAAGGAGACAAGGATCTAACCAAAGCCACCAGAAAGTGAAGGCAAAACTCACTGGGAAAAGGCTTTTGCAAAATGAAATCATCAATTATTCCCTTCCAAAGACGAAGGAAGTGCTCTGGTTTGTGCCATTATTCACTGCTTTCATTAATGAGCTCTCAGGAACCAGGGGTTTTGTGGGGTGTGAAAGTTGCTGATGTCACATCATTTTGGGGACACAGAGCTGATCCTCCCTGAATGATCTGGTCCTTAATCCCTGAGTTCCATGTGACAGCCCCAAACTGGTGTGGTCTCTGTTATTTTGCCCCACTATTTACAGTTTTTGCTGGAACTCCAACCTCCTCCTCCTTCTCAGATGGCCCCAAACCTGAGCTGGGGCACCTTCTGTGAGGGAACACAAAGACCCACTCGCAATAACATCATTAAAATCCCCAGGAAATGAAGCCCAAGAGCTCCTTTCAGGCACAGGGAGCTTTAGAGAGGTCTGGAAGTGCCAGCCAGGAAGGCTAAACTGGATTTACTGGGCACCCTTCTGGGCTGATGGGTTCAAGGGGAGAAGGGGCACTGCATGATCCCTCAGCATTCCTTCTCCTCCTGCTTTGGATGTTTTCTTTGAAAGTTTCCTGTTAGATGTTGATTTCCCACTCATTTGTTGTGTTTGTGTTTTGAGATTCCTTATCTGCATCTAGGACAGCTTCTCCTCCTGGGATGGGCTGATCTTCACTCACAGGGACACAGGGACCTGATCACAGAATCAAAAGGTGGTTTGGGTTGGAAAGGGCCTTTTAAAGATCATTTTGTTCCTCTGACTCTGACCTGGGCAGGGCCACCTTCCACCAGAAGGTTCCACCAGTCCCTCAGTGTTATTTCAGTGTTAATAAATACTTGGGTCCTGAGGGAGACCCCCCAACCCTCTTGCCCTTCCTGTATTTTCATCAGCAAATTGTGTGGGCTGGGTGGATTTCTCAGCTTTAAGAAACTAAACACATCCATAAAGATGAGGGGGTTGGTTTGTTTTCCTTGAGCATTCTGGATTTAAGGCAGAATTTGAGCCCTGTCTCATCCAGAGCCTCACCCAGACTCAGCCTGGGGACCTGACTTGAGCAGGGATGTTGTGGCAGGGCTTTGGCACCCTCAGGGATCCTGGGAATCCTGGCTGAACGGGGATTGTTCCCTCAGAGCCCCCCATGCAGCCCATGTTTCCCCTCCTGCCTCCCTGTGGGGCCACCAGGATGCCCTAAAAGCACAAGGGATCAATCAGAGAGCGACAACAAACGCTGTTATTTACACATTTTATAGAAAAAATGTTCTTCTGCAAGATTTATGTCCCAGCTCCATCCTTTGGGCTAATGAAAGAATTATCTCTCTTCTGAAAAATAAAAATACAGAAGGCAGAGTCAGGCATCTGATAAACCCCCAATTTTCAGACAAATGCGTCATTAATGGTGGTTCTTTGCTGGAGGAAAAGTCGGCCCAGCATTAAAATGATTTTCTTTTCCAGAAATTATCCAGAACCATTTTCTAACACTGACTCCCCCCAGCAAAACCACGTCCTTCTGATGAGAGAGGATTAAACAATTCCTGCTGGGGCAGCATCTCCTCCCAGGGCTGAGTCACTTTGATCTGCCAGCTCCTGGTGCCAGGGCCACTGTGGAGGTCACTGATAAATGTTAGTGGGACCCCACAAGGGTTTCATTCCCAGAACTTGGGGTAATTCTGAGATAAGTTGGGTGACAAACACCCCCCATCCCACTGGCCATTGGGCACAGGTCATCCCTCACCTGATGAACTCCTTGTACCTGCAAGGAGAGGCAAAGAGCAACAATCAGCAGTGAAAGTGGCCAAGCCCAGGACTTCTGTACCCAATAAATGTTTCTGAAAACTCACACAGGTCTGAGCCATGACCTGACCATCCAATTGCTCTCCTGTTTCCTCCTTGAATCTGTTTGCTCCAGAGCAGGCAAAGCTCTCCCCTGGTTGTGCTGACAGTGCCAGCAGTGCCAGCCCAGCTGCCAGAGCTGCTCACACCCAGCTCTCCTGTGGTTGAGTCTGGCCCAAATCCGACTGTTCCTGTGCAAAAACCTCAGCACTTGTGTCTCCAGGAGAAGGAACACTCCAGAACCACCCAGTCCTGCTTGGGTCCCAGAACAATCCAGGGGGATCAATTCCTACCCAGGACAAGTGAAGGTCTTGATTTCCAAAATGGCAATGTGGTTAAAGAGAGAAGCCTGGGAACGATGTGAATGTGTCTTGTTTGGAGATCTGGTTTTTTCCCTTGTGCAGGTGCAATCAGGAGGAGTGGAAGGTGCCCCTGCCCATGGCCAGGGGCTGGAAGTGGGTCACAGGATCACAGAATGTCCTGAGTGGGAAGGGAGGCTCAGCACCTGCTCAGCACCCCCTCAGCACCTGCTCAGCACCTGGCCAGTGTTCAGACCTCTGTGATGCACCTGATGCCCAGGGAGGTCAAGGGCAGGTCTGGGGCCATGTGAGGGCTGTGATGTGAACAGACAGGAGCTCCCTGCCCTGGGCAGTGCCACGGGTGTCACAGCAGGACACCAGTGACATGGGACACATGTCCTGCCACAAGGGGAGCTCCACAGGGGTGTCCAGTACTGGTGCCACTGTCACTGTGCCTTGGTGCATGTGGGGCTGTTCCACCAGTGTTGGGGGTGTGGTGCCAGTGCTGGGGGTTGTGTGGTGCCAGTATTGGAGGTGTGTACGTGGTGCCAGCACTGGGGGTGTGTGTGTGGTGCCAGTGCTGGGTGTGTGGTGCCAGCACTGGAGGGGGGTGTGTGGTGCCAGTACTGGGGGTGTGTGTGGTACCAGTGCTGGAGNGGTGCCAGCACTGGGGTGTGTGGTGCCAGTGCTGGGTGTGTGTGTGTGATGCCAGCACTGGAGGTGTGTGTGGTGCCAGCACTGGGGTGTGTGGTGCCAGCACAAAGCTCAGCAAAGGCAGCGAGTGTCTCTGAGGAGCCTGGAGCACTCAGGTCTGCCATGGTACCTGAGCTGTCACATTCCTCCTGTCTGAGCAGCACTGGCTCTCAGGCAGAAAGACACATAAACCAAGGATGAGAGGGCTCGGGGCAATGGGAATCTGATTTTTCATCCAGTTTCAATCACAGGGTTCACTTGTTCCTCTGCCCAAGGGGTGAGATGTTTGTTCCCACCAAATCCAAACCCTTCCTTTGTTTCCACCAGGTGACCCCCCAAGCCCAGCAGCTGCTTTAATTCCTCTCCATGTTTCGATCCAGACTGTGGAGATGGGTCTGGCTGCTCCCCAATTCCTCTGCAGAGCTCCAAACCAACCCACAGGGAGGGTTTTCCCGAGGGAGTTTTGCTTCCCACCCACTCCCATGTGATGGAAGAGTCCCAGGATGGGGGGCAAACAGCAGGTTGCTCCAAAGGCCACGTCAGCAGGTGCATGTTCTGCACGTTGATGTTTAACCACAGGAAGGAGTCAGAGGAAATATTAGGAACATGCCGAGTTCTCCACGTTCAGGCTTTTTAGAATTCAGATGACTAATGTTTGGGGGGATGCTTTAGAGGAAAAGGAACTTGTGGTTCAATTCAGCAGATGTCACTGGGCAGAGAGAGCACATGGGATAACAACCTGTCTAGAAAGGTTCCTGCCATATCCCAAAAGTGGTTCCTGCCTGTTCCCTGCATGGCTGGAGAACAGGATCAGAAGTGTCTTTGGATGGGGACCCTGGGATTCTCTGAAGAGGGAATGCTAAAGGAAATATTTCAAGAATAACATGTTTAAGAGTAGCATTTGAAGCATTCTCAGTGATTTTTCCCACTTCTGACTGGTTTTCACCCCAGAAATGGGGGGTTTGTGCAGGTTGTCCAGGTAAACCTGCCCAGGCTGAAGAACATTGTGCCCAAAGTGGTGGGTTGGAGAGGAGCTCTGGTGGCTGCTCTGCAGGAGATGCTGTGACCTGGTGGCTGGATCAGCAGTGGGTTGGGGGTCCTACCACCCTCAGGTATCCCAAATCCTCACCTCCATCAGGTCCCCCTTTGTATCAGCCATAAAGGCCAGGCTGACCTTCTCCAAAGCTGAGCTGGAGTTTCCTAATGGCCCATCAATGAACTGATAAGGAGTTTTAGGCTTTGATATTGTCCCCACCAGCTACAAGGTTTGTTTTGTGTGTTTTGTTCCTCAGTTCCTTCCTATTCCCCTTAACCACAGAGACCTTGATCTAACAACCTCATGAAGCAGATGCTCCCACCTTCCACTGACCTTCTCAGGGACTGGGTCATACTGGGAAGAGGCAACTCAGCCAACCAACAAGCATAAAATAATTTCCATTGAAGGAAGATCTGGGTGAACCTGGACTCTCCAGCCTGGAAGAGGGTGACCAGAGGGTGAAGAAGGGCTCTGTGGAGTCCTGAGTGGCTGTGAGAGGACACTCAGGTGGAATAGCTTGCTGTCCCTTAATGCAAGAACTAAGCTGCATTAAATAAAATAGCAGGTGGCAAATTTAAAACCAATTACAGGAGCCATTTTTCCCTCAACAGGATTAAGCTTTGGAACATTTTGTCAGAGGGAACTGCAAACAGCAAAAGTCTGCAGGGGCTTCACCAAAGGGTGAGAGAAATCCACAGGAAAAACAAATCCATTAAAGAATATTCTCCACAAACCAGGTCTCCTGGTCCAGGGGGTGCTGGAGCCTCAGGTCGAGGGAGGTTGGCAGAGAAATGAGCGCTCTCTGCTTGCCCCACGTGCTTATCCCTTTTCTGAGCAGCTGATCCATGGTGACCCCAGAGCCAGAAGGTCCCCAGGGCCTGTAAAATCTCATTTAAAATGCTCTTTATTAGATCCAACACCATAAAGAGAGGCCAGTATAGATAATCTGATGTCCTTCCAGGTGTTGGGGACTCCAAATTGTGCCAGGGTGCAGCTGCCTTGTGGAACCACAGAAACATGGGATCACTGAGGTTAGGAAAGTTCCTCCAGTCCAACCAGCACCACCCCCATGGTCACCCCTAGCCCATGTCCCCAAGGACACAGCCAAGTGTTTTTTGGACACTTCCAGGATGCGACTCCACCACTGCCCTGGGCATCCTGGGCCAGGACTGGCCAGCCCTTTCCATGAGGAAATTCCAGAGTGTAATTCCAGACTGTAATTCCTGACTTGCAGCTGATCAGAGCAGTTCAGAACCAGCCTCATCTGACCACAACCCATGAATGGACCCCCAGAATGGGTGGGACAGTGACAGCTCTTCCCACTGTGGGTTCAGCTCCCTCATCTGACCACAACCCAGGAATGGACCCCCAGAATGGGTGGGACAGTGACAGCTCTTCCCACTGGGGGTTCATCTCCTGCCCCACAGCATCGAGGGCAGTGCCCAAGCACAGCCACCCTCCCACCCTCCCCCAAAGCCAGGGCTCAGCAGACCCCCTGACCACTCAGTTTGGTTGCAGTTTGGGATCTCAGTGACTCTGGCTCAGCTCCCTCAGCACAGCCCAAACCAAACCCCAGCCAGGCAGAAATGGGGATGTTTCCAGCACACCAGAGCAGGAAGGTTGCCATGAGGGCTCATCCCTCAGAGGGCTCCTGCAGAGCTGATCTCCCTGCTGAGGGATTTGTTCAATGGGACTCAAGGGCAAGGTATGGAAAGAGTGTTTAATCCCTTGGCTGTGTCCTGATTCATGTGTTAATTCACATGGGGATTGGTCCCAGTTACAGGAGAGCTCGAAAATATGAGGTCTGAGAAGGACCAGTGAGATCTGCTCTGCCATCCTGCATCACATTTCCAAGAGGATTTCGTGACCCATTTACCCACCAAGTCCAAGTTCAGATTTTCTTTTGCCCCTCAGATCATCTGAACTCAGGAACTCAGGTCTCTCCCTGGACCTTCTTTGTCTCTGCTGGTGAAATTGGAATTTAATATTTTTTAAATGTTAATTCTATTTTTAATTTTTTCTGTTTTTTTCCTTCAGGTTTTATTCAATCTTTACCTATTGGATGAACAGTTACAAGATCTTTGGGTCAGACCTTTCACACTTCATTTAAAAACATTAAATAAATATCATCAGTACCATAATCCACTTTCCCAGGACCAAACCTGGACCAAGGGGGTTGGAAGAGTCCAACTCACTGCAGGATGGACACATGGGATTTAATTGTGATTTAACCATGATTTATGACTGGAAATTGGAGTTTTTAAAAAAGGATCAAACAAAAAACCAAAACAAAAAACCCAACCAAAATAAAAACAAAGCCCCAAAACCAAACCAAACCAAACCAAACCAACACTTCTGGGGGAAACTTCTGAATATTGAAGCAGCTGATAAATTCCAAAACTCACTGATATGTTGATCTGAATTTGTCTCTTGCTCATGAATATTTTATCCCAGAGGTGCCAGTGAGAAAGGTAAAATGACCAGCAGCATTTGTTAACCACTGCTGAGAGCCTGGGCAATTTATGGACTAAAAGACAGTAATAATACTGAAATATATCAGGATGTGAATTTGTGCTCTCTGGTTTGGGGCTGCACACTGGTTTTCTGAGGGCTCAGGAGGTTGAACTGAGCAGTTCAGGGATAGAAATTTAAAATGAAACCCAAGTTTTAATGGTTGAAACCTTCAATGTACTTGCAAGTAAAGAGCTTCTAGCCTGAGGAATGAGCTCCAGCAGCTGCCCTGGCAGGAGCACGGTACCCCAGGCATCCCTCAGACCCTCAGACACACACACAGCTCCTCAGTCATGGTGACTCACACAGTGCAGAGACAGAGAGGAGCAAATCTGGAGTCTGCAAGAAATGGGTCATTAGCATAAGGTCATTTTTTATGGCTCTCCTGAAAAGAGGGCTCATGAAAGAGAGGGAGAATCACTTTTTCCATGGGCAGAAAGTGCCAGGAGAAGGGAGGAAAGATTTAGATGGGATGTTGGGAAGAAATCCTTCCCTATGAGGGCGGGGAGGGCCTGGCACAGGTTATCCCAAAAAGCTGTGGCTGCTCCTGGATCCCTGGAAGTGTCCAAAGCCAGGCTGGATGGGGCTTGGAGCACCCTGGGCTGGTGAAGGTGTCCCTGCCCATGGCAGGGGGCAGGACTAGATGGGCTTTAAGGTCTCTTCCAACACAAACAGTCTGGGATTCTGTGTTGCCTCAAAGAAATGCAACAGGGTATATCTCAACATGTGTTTGCTCTGGAGTTGCAGATGGATTGGGGAGGTTCAATGAGCTCCATGGTCCAGCAGCCAGAGGAATGAAAAGCCTGGTCCCTAAAGTCCATCAAAGACCCCTGAAGACCCTGGGAGAAGGGATTAACACCTCGAGCAGCCTGTCCCAGTGTCACCAACCCTGTGTGGACCTTGGAGGAGAAACTGGGACACTGGGACAGGTCAGTAACACCCTGAATTCCAGAGGCTGCTGCAAACCTGGCTCTGGTGAGACCTTTGGTGAGAACTGAGAGTGGATGTTCACACACTGCAGCACACGAGGCAACTGGAGCACAGCTTGGCAACTATTAGGGAAAGTAATTATGGATTATGAAGAATAGGGTGTGGTTTGTCCCTGTGCTGGCTCAGGACCTGTCCCCACTGGGTAGGGTTACCTTTCCACTCCCAGACCTGCACCCCTCACTGAGGGACCAGCACTGCCATCCCTGGAGGTGTCCATGGCCCAAATCAGGGCTCAGGGTTTGGTTTCTCTGCAGGTTTGGTCTCTCTCAATCCAAGCCCCAGCAGGGCTGGGATGGAAGTGGGTTTGCATTGATTTGCTGGAGCAATGGTGGTGGCTCAGGGACCCCAGTGACATTTCATAGCACTGCTCTGTAGGTCCAGGCTCTGGTGTCCTGCTGGGGACACCCTTCAGGTCAACCCTGCACTTCCCTCACTTGGAATTCCAATACAGGGATTATTCCTCCTGAGAGTTTCTGAAGAGGCTGTTTGGCAGGTGACACGTGTATGTGTGCTGGCACTGAGGTCACCACAGAGCCACCAGCTGAATTTAAAGGGCATTATTGATCAGTGAGGGCTTGTCCATTCAACCCTCCAGGCACCCCAGAAAATCCTTTATTCTTCTCCAAAGGATCAGAGCTCAGGAGGGGACACAAGTCCCAGGACAAACCTGGAGCAGAACCCCAGCCCAGGTCTGACACACACCCTCAAGGACTCCTTGTGTTCATAGGCAGATGGCAAAGCTTCAGTATGAAATAAACCCAAAGGAGGAGTTTATAGAATCAGCTGATGGTTGGTGTTGGAAGGGGCCTTAAAGATCATCTCTGACCTAATACCTGTCAAACACTGGAAGCCAAAGGCAAATTGAAGTTTAGGTTTTACCTCAAAACATCATCTAATGGGTGATTCCTGGCAAAGAGAAACACACCAGCTCCATTTTCAGGGAACTGGTGCCAATGCTGGTTCCAACACTGCAATAAAATGTGCCATTTTTAAGTGTCATAGCACTGGTTTCCTCCTCCCTGGCAGCTTTTGGGACCCTGATGGAGCATCCACACAGGAATTCTGCAGGGTCAAGAACCAATTGAAACTTGACAGGTTTTGGAACTGAGATAGGTTTGGGCTTTGTTGTTTTTTGTTTTTAAATCTGGAGTCCGTAGCAAGACAAGGAATCTCTCCCTGCATTCCTGCTTTGAACAGCAGCACCTTTCTCATTTTCAGGGCACCATTTTGGTTCCAGTGTCCTCACCATGGACACTGTGGCACCACTGATTCCCCTGCCTTTAACCCTACTGGTTTTGGGGTGGAAATGAAGCACATCATGAACAGTGATCCCTGCACTGAGAGCTCTGACTACAGCTGAGGGTCTAGAAAATGAGATGTTTACCATAAAAACAACTTAATCCCATTTAGCTTCTGAAGTGAGGCTCAATGTACCTTGGGCAAATCCCTGAACCCATCTTTGCTGCTCAGAATGAGATAAACACCACTCAAAATGGGAATAAATACCACTTCTCTCTGTTTGCCTTCATAAAGTGGCAGGTCTGTAGAGCCTGCAAAGCCTCGGGCTCTCCTGTTGGGTGACTGTGCTGGTGATGAATTTCACTGGAACATTAAACCTCTGCCATTAAATGAGTGATAAAGTGATGGCAAATAAAACACACATTGCTGTAGAGAAACCAATGAATTATCCACGTGGCTGCCCCTGGCTGGAGGGCCTGGAGGGCAGAGCCTTCTGCTGCCTCCCAGCCACTTCAGCAGGGAACACTTTTCACTTGCAGTTTCATCACTAAAGAACAACCCCACGTGTGACCTCTGAGCAACAAGGAATTAAGTCAAACTACTGAAAGGAAACTCTTATATTTCACCTCAGAATAGCATTAAATATTTTTTTGGCTATTTTTAGGGAGAGTAACTCCAATGAAAAGGGTATTTTAGCAACAGAATGTGATCAGTCACATGGCTGAGTGCACCAGGCTGCTCCAAGATGCTTGGCAGTCCCTGCCCAGCTCTGCACCCCCAGCCCAGCTCTGCACTTCCAAAGGGATGCCCACGAGATTTTTAAGCTCCAAGAAAGCAGCCACTCTGGAGTAAGAGCATTTTTAGGATTTAATAACAGCAATTTGTTTCAATGCTGTTCTGTGGTTCATTTGGGAATGATTTTTCACCAATGTATTTACTCAAAGTAGGGTCAAACAATACAATTAAGGAATAAAGAGACCTCATGATTGCTGTAGTGCAACACTTGCTTTATTTCTATGTTATTTCCTTTTGAAAATTTCTCAATACTTTGAATTTTACTAAAGAATAATTCCCTAAAATGATTTCCATTATACACTTGGGATTCAGAAGAACAGGCTCATCATATGTCTTTCCACATGACTCCAGAGAAGACAACTGAGATGGAGATTTGTTCTCACACCACAGTGAATTCCTCCTGTCTCCTTCTCCCAGGGGATTTACACAGCAAGTTCCAGCTCAATATGAGGAAAAGTTTCTTTATTGTGTGAGTGGCTGAGCACCAGGAGCAGCTGCCCAGGGAGGTTGTGGAATCTCCTTCCCTGGGTATGTTCCAAACCCTTCCTGAATGTGATCCCATGTAACCTGAGCAGGGTGTGGGATGAGGTGATTTCCAAAGGTCCCTTTCCACCCCAACCACTCTGGGATTCTGGGATTTCCCACAGGTGACACCCCTGGGGTGGGTTTCCTTTTCTTTGATCACTCTCCTTCCATTGCCAATTAGAGATCCTGATTTTTGCCTTTATTTTACATTTTTCACGACCTCATGGACAGTGATGCTGGGGTGTCATGTGTTCCCCTGAAAGCACAGGCAGAAGGCACTGCAGAATGTTGGTTTAGGTGCCTGAGCTCCTCCAGCAGCACCAAACACCTCCTGTCACCTGGTGTCACCTGCTGCAGGCTGGGAAGAGCCACAGCCAGAGGCACAAACCTGATTTCCAAGCCCCCTGCTCTGCACTGCCCTGCAGCTCGTCCTGACACCCCTGTCAGGCATGAACAGCAACAGCCACGTTTTCTCCTCCTTTGAGTTTAACACAACCTAAATGTAGTTTTCCTTCAAGTGCTTCCACTTCAGGCAGAGTGGCTGGAGACAGGATCAACTTGGTTGCACAAATGCTGTGATATTTCAGGGTATTTCAGTGTATTTCAGGGTATTTCAGTGTATTTCAGTGTATTTCAGGGTATTTCAGGGTATTTCAGGGTATTTCAGGGTATTTCAGTGTATTTCAGTGTATTTCAGGGTATTTCAGGGTATTTCAGGGTATTTCAGTGTATTTCAGGGTATTTCAGTGTATTTCAGTGTATTTCAGGGTATTTCAGGGTATTTCAGGGTATTTCAGGGTATTTCAGGGTATTTCAGTGTATTTCAGGGTATTTCAGGGTATTTCAGGGTATTTCAGTGTATTTCAGGGTATTTCAGTGTATTTCAGGGTATTTCAGTGTATTTCAGGGTATTTCAGTGTATTTCACAGTGTTCTGTGAGCCCAGAGCAGAAGGAAGAAATGGACCAGTGAGAGAAGGAAGGTCAGGTGTTTGCAGGGATGCACAGGATGTTCTCAGACTCAGGAATGGGCAGTTCTGAGGCCCCTGGACTCACTCTCTGGACCAGAGAACAAAATCAGCTCCAAATCTGACATTGGCTGTCCACGGTACTTCTCTATCTCCAAACTCCCTCCCTCCCCTTTTGGCTCTGGGACCCAGTTCTATTTGCTTTTTCGTTCTTTTTCAGAGCAAATCGAGCAGGAATAAAATTTAACCAGGCATTTGGAAAGACTTTTTGCCAAGGGAAAACCTGGGTGAGGTGGAATTTGCCCTCCAAAGGAAGGGATGCTGCCCTGGAGGGGCCTGAGGAGCCCCAGGGGCTGCATCAGACCCAGACTCACCACAGTTAAAATGAGATGCAAATGTTTTCAGCAGCTTCTGCAACAACACTCAGGTTTGAATATCAAAACTCAGACGAGGAACTATCCATTCTGCAGCTGGGAGGAGGAAATGGTGCAAGTGCTGGAGAACAAAATGGTGAGGTTGCTGCACACCAAAATATTGACTCTGAGAAAGAGAAAGCAGCTCTGTCTTCAACAACAGATTGGATTCCCTGTTCACACCCAATTCCATATCTAAAATACCCTGAACCATGAGAGTCCAAGGAGCCTGATCTAGAGAAACAACCCAACAGTGGACTGTCTTTGAAAAAAAATCAAAATAATAACTGATTCTATAATAATAATAATATGATAAACTATTATATAAAATAACTACTGTTCTCTAATAACAACCACCAGTCTTGTAAATGATTTTAAACAGTTCAGCATAAATATTGCATGAAACAAAAATAGATGTGGTGCATTAACAGACAAAATATTGCTGGTGCTGTAGCTGACAGCTGTGCTGCCATGCCAACAGCTCGGCTCCTCCAGCAAAAGGGGATGGAGAACTGCAAAGAAAGATGGATCCAGTGGGAATCCTCTGCACCAGGAGCTCTGCACCAGAGGAGCCTCCTCAGCATCAGAGCCCTTCTTCCAGAATCTGTTGGACCCCTTCCTCTGTGCTCTGTCAGACCCCTCCTTCCAAGATCTATCAGACCCCTTCCTCCAAAATCTGTCAGCCTCCTTCCTCAATGAGCCATCCTCACTATAAACCTCAATTAATACAGGTTTTAATCCAGCTCCAAGGATGGGGCTCCCACGGCTTCCTCTGAGCAGCCCCTTGGATTCTCCTTCCATAAAATCTTTTAGTTTCAATTTGAACCAAAAGCAATTACCTAAAAAACAAACCCCATCCCTCCTGAGCTGCCCTGGGATGAAAAGAAGTTCCCCCAGTACCCCCAGCTCTCAGAGACACCTCCAGCTCTCAGAGACATCTCCAGCCATCACCCCCAGCTCTCAGAGACACCCCCAGCCATCACCCCCAGCCAAACTTTGGGGAAACAGGCGTGGGGAGTGCCATGAGCCAAGTGTGACATGGACAGTGCCGAGCAGGAGAGAGAGCCAGGCAGGAGATCGGCTCTGCAAATAACTGAGCACACCTGTAGGAATGGCAATCCCTGATTTGAATTATTATTATTGTTATGCAGATCACTCCTGGTGATTAATTCCCTAAGAGGAATTGGGAAGTTTCCCACAGGAATGAGAGAGGAGACCTGTGGGCTGGGCTCCTGCAGGGGATGGCAGGAAGGGTTCTGGGCTCAGGAGCTCTCCTTGAAGGGACAGAGTGACAGTGGCATTCCTAACCATGGCAGGGGGATGGAACCAGATGACCTTTAAAGTCCCTTCCGACTCAAGCCCTTCCATGACGTGGTTCTGGGAATGAGTGGACCCCCCCTCGGGTCAGTGGGTGAGCACCCCTCCCTTCAGCCCCCAGAAGTCTCACCGTGGTTGGTGGTGGAACACATCCCCCTGCAGGAACAACTCCCTGCAGGCTGAATCACTCCAGCACTAATGAAGCTTCAGAGAGTCACCCCAAAACCTGGAGAAACACGGGAATACTTTGACCATAATAAAAATAATGGTTCCACAAGAGCAATGATGAATCACAGAGTTCACCACCCCTAAACCCCCAAAGCAAAAGTGTCACCATACAAACACTTGATTAGAATTGCAGGTATTGCAGGAATCATGGAAACTTGGAATTATTTGGGTGTGAAGGACCTGAAATTCCACCCAGTGCCACCCCTGCCATGGGCAGGGACACCTTCTACCAGCCCAGGGTGCTCCAAGCCCCGTCCAGCCTGGCCTGGGACACTTCCAGGGATCCAGGGGCAGCCACAGCTTCTCTGCCCACCCTGTGCCAGGGCCTGCCCACCCTCATAGGGAAGGATTTCTCCCCACATCTAACCTGAATCTTTCCTCTTTTGGATTAAAATCATCCCTCTTTGTCCTTTCACCCCCTGCCTATATACAAATTCACTCCCTGCCTATGTACAAATTCACTCTCCATCTCTCTCCACTTGGATTGCACATCCAAATAAATCCCAAATGTGAGGTGAGACCTGGCTGTGCCATGCCTGGGGCTCAGGGTTGCTGCCACAGTGGAATTGCTGCTCCAGGGCCCTGGAAAAGCAGAGTTAGTGCCCTCCAGGGCAGTGCTGGGCAGATGATCTCTGCTGTCCTGGCCAGGCTGGAGACATGTGCCTGCAATTCTCCCACACCCTGCCTGTGCCAGGGAAGGAGCCAGTGCCAGGAACATGGGTGGGCACTGAAGTTCAGCCCTGGTGCAAAGGGACAGATGGAAAGGTCCAGCCTTCAAATCACAGGCTGGTTCTCAGCCAACCCCATCCCTGGGGCCCAGGGAGAAGGACAGCATGGGAAATGTGAGCTCAGGGCACTCCAGGACCATTTCCACTCAGGACAGTCCCCACACCCCTCTGTTTCCAGAATGCCATGGCCAACCCTCTGCAGGGCACCAGGAACCCTTCAGACCCTGCTCCTCCTCTCTGTGAACTCCCTTGTCCTGCTGGGTTTGCTCTGGGAATGTGAAACACCCCAAACCTTCCCAGCCCAGCCAGCCTTTGGGTCCTTCACCCTACACCCCCACCTGGGCTCGCCCCTCTCCTGCCCTGGGCTCCCAGCAATGCCATATTTTGGCAGCATCCATGTGCCATTCCCTGTCCCCAGAGCAGACACTCTCCAGCCCTGCCAGCAGAACAAACCTTCACCCAGCCGAGAAAAATGAGGTTTGTTTCCAAACAAAGCCAAAAGAAAGCAAACATGTCTCAGCATCCCACGGTTCATTTCTTGTCTGTGTGATGTTTGGAGAGAAGCTTTCATGGTCCCCAGGTCGCTGCTCAGTTTCTTCACCTCCCAAACCCACAGAGCACTGTTCAGGGAGGCAGCAGAAAAACCCAGGTGTGAAGCAGAACAGCTCTGTTTGATCAGCCTTCCCTCACAGCCTTCAGGGTATTTGGTGTCCACATCCATTCTCTAAATTACAAACCCTTTCTTTCCATCAGAGCACTCGTGCTCTCTCCCAGCCAGTCTGGCTCGTGGCTGTGAGTCGTGCCCAGAGCAGCTCCCGGAGGGCACAGGACGTGCTCGGTGTCTGTTCCCAGACTGTGCCAGGAGCAGCTCCCAAAGCCCAGGGCAGGTTTGCAGTCCCAAAGAGCTGCTCTGCAGGTGTCTGCTTGGGCAGAACCCCCTGCCACACACATCCAGGATGTGGCACTGATGCCAGGCTGCTTCCTGTCCCCATGATTTGTCCCTTGTCCCCTCACTGCCACACACATCCAGGATGTGGCACTGATGCCAGGTTGCTCCCTGTCCCCACAGTTTGTCCCTTGTCCCCTCCCTGCCACTGACAGCCCCTCTGGCCGCTGGGGACAGCAGTGGCAGGGACCTCTCCACCCTCCTGCCTGCAGCTCTGGCTCCTGCTCACTGAGAAAGGATGGATAGCACAAGAGGGGAATTGTTTTAAACTAACAGAGGGCAGGGTTAGATGGGATATTGGGGAGGAATCCTTCCCTGGGAGGGTGGGCAGGCCCTGGCACAGGTTGGGCAGAGAAGCTGTGGCTGCCCCTGGATCCCTGGAAGTGTTCAGGGTTAGACAGGACTTGGAGCAATGTGATCAGTGGAAGTTGTCCCTGCTCGTGGCAGCAGGGACAGAACTGAATGACCTTTTAGGTTCCTCCCAACCCAAACCATTCCATGATTCCATGATCCAGGGAGGAATTCCTCACTGAAGAAGCAAAGGAGGTGTTTCCCACTGGCTGACATCAGCACTGGGAGCTGCCTCCTGGCTCCCAGTGCAGCCACATGTCCACAGATGGCAACTTGTTCCAAGCTAAAATATCTTCTCTTTGACCCATCTATCACAAAATTCACATGGAATTCTCCTCTCTGTGAAGTGGAGATTCCACAGTGTGGCTGGGATTGATTTTCTATTCATTCATGGAAAAGCTATGGCTGGAGATGCTCATAGGAAGGTGTGTGAAAACAGTCATGGATTCTGCCTCTGGGTGGCCTTGGAGAAGTGTGAACTCCCTTCAGACTCTGATGTTTTGGCTCTCTGTAGTTTTGCCCATCAGAAACAGATCACTGCTGTCCACATGTTCCTCCACCCCATTCTGGGAACTTCAAACTGCCACAAGCAAGTCTCATATCCATAAAACTTCAGTGCTGGCTGGTGTTCATCTGTAGATCACAGAGTGCTTTGTGGAAAGGGGAGAGTTTTAAGGGTAAAACAGCTCAAAACTGACACTGGTGGCTGCTGGAAGGACAACACAACAGCCCTTACAGAGCCCAGGAGGGAGAGGTGTTGGTGACTTGGACTGCAGTGCTCCTTGGGCTTTGGTCCCAAACTGGGGCCCAAACCAGATGTGAGGACAGGAGAGCCTCTTGGTCCTCCAAAGATCTCATTGAGAAAGCAACTTCATACCCAAAAAATTCCCTCCTCTACAGAGACATGGAGACATGGGCATAGTCCCTGCTGGGAAATCTGCTGCTGCTCTCATGTGCCTCTCACAGCAGTTAATTATTCTCATTATTCAAAATAAGGCTTTTACTTCTAATCAGAATATGTCTGGCTTAGTTTCCCATTCATTCCAATTCATCCTTCTCAAGGGCATTAAACAATCCTCAGCATCAGATGTTTTCTCCTGGGACTTCCACAATGAAGATGCCTCTACACCTCTTTAAAAATTAATGTTTTGTACCCAGTAGAAAACAAGTGTTTTCTCCAGCACTGGAATAATGTCTGTTCTTTCTCCCTTCTCCCTGGGATGTTTTGCTGGTTTTTTCAAACACTGATCCTCAAACCAGAGCTGGAGAGGGACTTTGGGCAAGGGCCCTGGAAGGACAGGACAAGGGGATGGCTTCCCAGTGCCAGAGGGCAGGGATAGATGGGATATTGGGCAGGAATTGGTGGCTGGGAGGGTGGGCAGGGCCTGGCACAGGGTGGGCAGAGAAGCTGTGGCTGCCCCTGGATCCCTGGGAGTGTCCCAGGCCAGGCTGGATGGGGCTTGGAGCACCCTGGGCTGGTGGGAGGTGTCCCTGCCCCTGTCAAACAGGTACAAATTGCTGGGACAGAGCTCTGGAAGCAGGGGGAGAGTCAGAGGTGAGGAAAAAAGTCTTACAGATCTTGAACACACACGACACAACCCCTGGCAGCCACTGACAGCCACTTTGGAGCAATCCAGGCTGGACAGAACCCTGGGCTGTCTCTGGTCCCACCACCTGCACAGAGCAGGGTCAGCCAAGGGCTTGAGTCCCAAACTCCTCCAAGGATGCAGCTCAGGAGCTCTCCAGGAGACCTGCCCCAGTCCCTGCCCTGGGTCTGTCAATCAGCCAGCCCTGTATGGGGCCAGCCAGCCTGTATGGGCCCTGCCCCAAGGGACAGGAGAAGGCACTGGGGTGGTCCCAGGGTATCCCCATCCTCAAGAGGGACAGTCTCTTTCCCTTTGCTCTCCAGCTCCCTTTGCCTCTCTCCATCCCCACCCCATCTAAAAATATGTCTTGATTGAAGAAACAAAAAATTCCCACTTTGTTCCTGTTGCATCTGACAATTGATATTGTTGGAGGAAAGCTGGGCAGGTGCTCCAGAGCCCTCCATTACTTTAATGCAGAAGGAACTCTCCAGATGGTGCTCATGATCCAGAGATGTCCATGAACTGAAAGCAGGTTTTGCTCTTCTTGACTCCCCAAACAAGCAGAGGGATATTTCATGCCAGAAATGCTAAAATAGATAAAGAAAGCTCTCCATTTCCTACCCCAGACCAGGGAGAAGGCCACACTGCTTAGGTCAAGGTAGCATCCCACAGCTCACCTGAGGTCACCTGGTGGCCTCCCGTCCCCTCAGCAGACACTCAAGGAGCTTGTTGTGGTTTTCAGCAGTTCCTGGGACAAAAGGCTTATTTTTCAAAGGGTGAGCTTTAACCTTGCCCTTGCCTTGGACTGAAAGTTTTGGGATCAGGAACTGCTTTAACTTTTTTTGGGGAACCACGATGCAGAGGAACCTAGGAGCTCTGAGCTACAGATCAGCAAATGTTCCTGCTACAGATATTTTAGCAGGATATTTAACACCCCCATTTCTGATGTTCTTGGACTGCTGTTCCTCCCTTAGACACCTGCAGAGCCCCTGAGCAGGCTGGACAGAGGGCAGGGGACCTGCAGTGAGCACCTTCCCTGCTGCCACAGCCCTTTAGGGACCTTTGGAGACCAGCAGGAACCTTTGGAGACCAGCAGGAACCTCCAATTCCTGGGAGCAAACCAGTCACCCAAACCTCCCCCTGAACTCTGAGTACCCATCTTGTTTCAGACCAGACAGTGCAAGGAGGTGCTGGGCAGTTCATTATTTCCCTGTTTGTGTGCAGTGGGGATTTTATTAAATTAGCATTTTACTAAATCAGAACTCGATAGAACCGTCTCATTCCAATCCCCTGCCATGGGCAGGGACTCCTCCCACTAGACCAGGTTGCTCCAAGCTCCGTCTAACCTGGCCTTGAACACTTCCAGGATGGGCTATCCTGATCCATGAGTTCTCAGCTGGCTCCTCACCTGCCCCAGGTGAGCTCACACACCCAGCCAGCCCCTGCCACAGAGGATGAGCCCCCTCCTCCTCTCCCTGCCTGTCCTTCCCAGGTCCACCATCCTGCCATTTGCCAAGACATTGTGAAGAGAGAAGTGAGAGGAGCTGAAATGATGAAGCTTTGCAGCTTTAATTCATTGCCCCAGGAGCTCTGCTGATGAAGAACTGTTCCAAAAGCACCACTGTCCATGAACAGTAAAGAAACCAAGTAGAAATGGAACACTCGAACCCAGCACACTCAAGGCTTTGTCCATGATGAAAACCAAACTTCTCCTGTCCATGCAGCAAATCAATCCCACACTGGAGAGCATTTTCCTTTCAAACATACACCAAGAGCTGGACTCAGTGCAAAGCTGAGCTCCATCTCCACTCCAGACACGGACTCAGCTCCTTCTCTGGGCACAGAAACAGTCATTGAGGGCAGAGGTTTCTCAGTGACCTCCACTTATCTCCCAAAGTTTTTTGAGATTTCATTTACCTTTTACAAAACACCACTTGAAATTATAGAACCATGGGATCGTGGAATGGTTGGGGATGGGAGGGATCTTACAACTCATCTCATTCCAACCCTCTTCCATGGGCAGGGAACCTTCTTCCTTCCTTTCCTCCCCCCTCGAGGAAAGGGCCCTTGCACTTCAAACACACTTGCAGAAACCATCAGGAGAGCTGAAAAGAGAATGGGTGTCTCCAGATTTGGAGAAAAAAGTCCAAAAGTGCAGGAGCTGCAGTTTCCCACCTCATGGGAGTGATTAAGCTGACATTTTAACCATGCTGAAATATAAATCTCCCTGCTCTGCTGGCTAATGCCCCATTAGGCATGGTCCCCTGGCCAGGAATGGCCCAGCTGGTGATTCATTGACTCAGGGACATGGCCCTGGGCAGTTTTCTCCTGACCCACCATCACCTCCACCCAGGGAAGAGAGCAGCAAGTTTAAAACTGCCTCCTCCGGGGTATAAAACCATTCTGGGAAACCCCAAGGAGCAGATGGATCCACAGAATCGTGGAATCCCAGACTGGTTTGGGTTGGAAGAGACCTTAAAGCTCATCCAGTGCCACCCCAGCCATGGGTAGGGACACCTCCCACCAGCCCAGGCTGCTCCAAGCCCCATCCAATCTGGCCTGGGACACTCCCAGGGATCCAGGGGCAGCCACAGCTTCTCTGCCCACCCTGTGCCAGGGCCTGCCCACCCTCCCAGCCACCAATTCCTTCCCAATATCCCATCTAATCCTGTTTGCTGGCAGTGGGAAGCCATTCCCTTGTCCTGTCACTCCATCCCTTGTAAATGGTGTCTCTCCATGGGTCTCCTCACCTGGTGGAATGACATCAGCTCATCCCAGCCAAGCCTGATGCTGAGATTCAGGTGAAAATCACAGAATCACTGACTGGGTCGGGAGGGACCTTAATGCTCATTCCAGTTCCACCTCCTGCCCTGGACAGGGGCACCTTCCACTAGACCAGGTTGCTCCAAGCCCTGTGTATTGATCAGCTCAGGTGGCAGCTCAATTGTTCCCAGAGCTGTTGCCAGTGACACATTTTCCTTCTCCCAGCTCCCTCTGCTATCAGAAATCACACAGCTGCTCTGAGCAAACACTCTTTCTTTTGCTTAGAAAGCCAATGCACACACAAATGTTCTGAGGACATTAAAAAAAACCCAATGACATGAGCAGCTTTTGTGCCCAGCTCTGTTATCTCCACTGGGTGACAAACAGCCTTTAATGAACAGACTTTCATTTCCCTTGTGCCCATCTCAGGCTGCCACCTTTGATCAAATGGGAAGAAAACAAAACAAAGAAATGTAGAAATGTGTTGAGAGAGTTAGGAACATTTAGGGGGTTTGATCTGAAATCACTGAAATCATGACTCTCTCTCTTTCCCTTTTCTTTTGAAGTTGTTCCTGGGATGGCTGGAACTGGGGAGGGTTGGGTGCTGTCACCTCCTGCATCACTCAGGTGTGAACACCCCTGGTACCAGGGACACCTGTGGCTCCTGCTCTCCAGCAGGAATGCTGGGTTTGGTGTCACCTCCTGCATCACTCAGGTGTGAACACCCCTGGTACCAGGGACCCCTGTGGCTCCTGCTCTCCAGCAGGGATGCTGGGTTTGGTGTCACCTCCTGCATCACTCAGGTGTGACCACTGGTACCAGGGACCCCTGTGGCTCCTGCTCTCCAGCAGGAATGCTGGGTTTGGTGTCACCTCCTGCATCACTCAGGTGTGACCACTCGTACCAGGGACCCCTGTGGCTCCTGCTCTCCAGCAGGGCTGCTGGGTTTGATCAGCCCCAACCAGAGTGATCCACCAGCCCCTGTCCCGATGCAGGACACGACATTCCACGGAGTGCAGATGCAGGGAGAGCCATTCCCCAGCCCCTCAGGGTACCCAGCCCCTCCAAAGGAGGCACCTCTGAGGTCCAGATGTGCAGCAGTGACTTCCCCACCGTGGGCAGGTCTGAAAGGGCTTTGCAGCCCAGTCAGGCTGTGGGACTGGTGAGTGCCATCTCCCCTCCCTGCCAGGGCAAAAGGACATTCTGCAGAAATGGCTGATCTGCTCCATCTCATGTCCATCGACAGGAACACACCAGACCCCTCGCTGGGTCTCCCAGGGGACACAGGTCAGAGCATCCTGCTCCTGCCATCACCAGGAGAGCTGGACTGAGGAGCCTCCAGAAAGGGCTCCCTACTCACCACAACCAAACCTCTTTGCTCACTGCCTGGATGAGCCAGAATTGCACTGGACAGATCCCAGAGAGCCCCTGAGGGATCCCCTCAGGAGGGGATCAAAAAGTGCCCAGATCCCTGTTCTGCAGGGTAAGAAAGGGGTGCAGTTGATGCAGGGAGGAGAAGTGTCTTAGCATTCCAGTCAGTAGAACACAAAGGAAAGGTCTCCTGGCACTGGTGCATTTCCTCCTCTTCCTCATCCCAGAGTTCCTTCCCCTGCTGGAAAGGGAACGGCTGCCACCACTTTGAGGGATGCAGGTGGTTCAGTGTTCACTTGAGAAGTTCCATCCCCGTGGGGACAGCTCATTCCTGCTGCCATACAGGCTGCAGCAGCCAGGACACTCCTCCACTGGTGTCCGTGTCCCACCACCCTCCATATTCCAATGATGTGACAAAACCCCACCCCAAGCAGTGACAAGCTCAACGACCTTCCAGCAGAGATCTGAAATTCTGAGGGGCTTCCCCCTGTGGCTCCAGTTGTGTCTTCACCCCCTTCTCCCCTGGACGTGCCTGGGACACCCTGGCAGAGCTGGTGCCCCCTGCACCAAGGGGAGTGCCCCCTCCTGCCCTTGGCACTCAGGGAGGGCAGGTGGGTTCCCTGGCATTGCTCTTGTGAGGAGGGGAGCAGTGATGACCAGGGCCAAGGCTCTCCTTGCTGTCCAAGTGGAGAGATTGTGAAGCTCAGAGAACAGTCTGGAGAAAAGGAGGCCCAGGGGGGACCTTCTCACTCTCTGCAACCCCCTGACTGGAAGGGGGTGCCAGGGTCTGCTCCCAGAGAACAGGGACAGGAAGAGGGGAAATGGCCTCAAGCCGTGCCAGGGGAACCTCAGATTGAACATCAGGAGGAATTTCTGCCTGGAAATGGTGGTCAAGCATTGGAAGGGGCTACCCAGGACAAGTGGTGGAGTGCCCAGCCCTGGAGGTGCCCAAGGCAGGACTGGCCGTGGCACTCAGTGCTCTGGGCTGGGGGACAAGGTGGGCATCGGGCACAGGGTGGGCTGGCAGGGCTTTTCCAAGCTCAGGAATTCCGGGATTCTGGGACTGCGATTGTACTGCAGACACACAGGGTGTTCTCACTGCTCCCCCTCCACTCCTGCCACGCTGCTCGCAGCTCTCTGGGGCAGCCTGGCACTGACTGCGGGCACAGTGAGGTGTTACTGACTCAGCTGGTGTGTGCACCAACCAGGGGAACAAGGGAAATCCAACGAAGCTCTTGGTGCTGAAGGATAAATCAAAGGGCCAGCAAAAAGCAGTGGTTGATCAATCACCACATACACAGACAGAACACATTCCAGTGGGATGTGATGGATGTGGGAGACCATTGTCCCTTTGCATGCCACTCCAGAGCCTTGAATTCAGGATATGTTTCCCTTAAACACAGAACAATAAAGCCTTTCCCAACCTCCCAGGGCTCTGCAGCAGGGAACACCTTTATCAGCAGGAGGTGTTGGGGTCCCTCAGCAATGGGGACAGGCCAGGCCACCCGTCCTCTGTGCCATGGTGAGCAGTGCATTGCCCATCCAGCCGTGGTTGGTGTGCCAGGCTCTGGTGGGTGATGGGTTGTTCACAGCCCAGACACCGAGACAGCAGGTAAAGGAACAGGCAGAAACGAAGCTGTAGGACAGCAAACACAGCCAGCAGCAGCAGTGACAGCGAGTCAGGAGGTGGAAGAGCCTCCATGCTCTTCAGCTGACCCTGCCCAGTCTCTGACAATGGATCATTCATGGGAAGCAGCTCCAGGAGAAACCATTAGCAGTGAAGGTGCTGATGACCAACGCCCACGTTTCCAGAAATCCCACCACCCTCAGCTTCTCCTGAACCCCTGGAGCAAACCTTGGGCGAGAAGCACTTCAGCTCTTGGTGCTGCTCTCCAGACCTGTCCCCTGCTCCCCTTGCCCTGCTCAGCACCTGCCCCCACAGCCAGAGCAGGGACATTCCCCCATGGGGCAGAGGAGACGCAGAACGCGCTCCCGGATCTGCCTGGTCCTCACCCCATAGACAATGGGATTGAGCATGGGAGGCACCACGACGTAGAGGTTGGCCAGGAGGATGTGGACGTGACTCGGGATGTGGTGGCCGAAGCGGTGTGTGAGGAAGGAGAAGAAGGCGGGCACGTAGAACATGAGGATGACGCAGAGGTGGGAGCCGCAGGTGCTCAGGGTTTTGAGCCGAGCCTCGGGGGACGGGAGCCGGAACACCGCCCTGAGGATGAGCACGTAGGAGAGGGCGATGAGCACGACGTCCAGCCCCGAGGAGAGCAGCGCCGTGGTCAGCCCGTACCACACGTTGGCTCTGATGTCAGCGCAGGCCAGGCGGGCGATGCCCATGTGCTCGCAGTAGGTGTGGGGCATCACGTTGTGCCCGCAGTAGGGCAGCCGCTTCAGCAGGAAGATGGGGGGGAACATGATGCAGAAGCCCCTTAGGACGGCGGTCCCGGCAATCTTCCCGATGACCGAGGGCGTCAGGATGGACGAGTAGCGCAGAGGGTCACACACGGCCACGTAGCGGTCGAAGGCCATGGCCAGCAGGACGGAGGACTCCACGATGAAGCTGAAATGGGTGAAGAACATCTGTGTGATGCAGGCGTCGAAGGAAATCTCCCTGGCGCTGAACCAGAAGATGGCCAGCATCTTGGGCACCGTGGTGGTGGAGAGCATGAGGTCAGAGAGGGCCAGCATGGCGAGGAAGAGGTACATGGGCTCGTGGAGGCTGCGGTCTGTGCCGATGGCAAAGAGCAGGACTGAGTTGCTGAACACTGCCGTGAGGTACATCAGGCAGAAGGGCACAGAGATCCAGATGTGCGACTCCTCCATGCCCGGGATGCCCGTCAGGACGAAGGTGATGGGGTCAAAGCTGCTTTCATTGAGCTCGTACATGGCGTTTCTCTACTCAGGGTCAGCCTGACTCGGTTCTGTGCAGGAAAGAAAGGGACAAATGATGCCTGGTGAGCCTGGATTTGCCCACAACCCACTCCAGATGTTACAGGTCAGAGCACAAGGCACCTGCCTTCCAGCCTGAGGGGGTCCCTCAACGTGTTTTGCTGTACAAAGGACTCAGTTTGTTCTCTAAGGAACAAATCTTCTCTGTCCCTCCACTGTCACTGCAAACCAGGTCAGGTCCTTTCCTAGCTCAGCTTTATCCACTGTCACAAAAAGCTTGTAAAAATCATAAAAATAGTCACCAAAGTCACCATCAGCCTTGTGGTGGGTGGCTCCACCTGAGCAATGCCTGTTGTGGGACCACGTGTTCCCCAGGAAGGTGAAATGACACAATTCCTCAGCCCACTCAGATCAGGGACTGATTCATCTCCAAGAGCTCCTTGAACAAACCACACAAGCAGGAATAAATCCTGTCCCAGGACCAATGCTGGGAAGGGTCTGCCCTGTGGCTGACACCCAACTACACCTCTGTGGGCTGTGGCCACCCCTGACACTTCTCTCTTGGAGCCCCTTTGGGCACTGGAAGGGGCACTAAGGTCTTTGCAGAGCTTTCTTTCCTCCAGGCTGAACACCCTGAGCTCTCCCAGCCTGGCTCCTGAGCTGAGGAACTCCAGCCCTTTCTTTTCCTGCCTTTTCTGCTCCTTCACAAACAGAGGCAAAACCATGGTGGGCTGCACAGGTGTTCCTTAGGCAAAGAAATGCTGACCCAAAGCAGAAATACCCCAGAGAGACCCCCCGAGTGCACCAGCCCAGCCTCTGAGCTCAGTTGTCCTGGTTCCTGAAGCTCCAGGACAGCCTGAGCTGGGAGCTGGGATCCCATCCTGGAGCTGGGATCACCATCCTGGAGCTGGGATCTCCGAGCTGGGATCTCAGAGCTGGGATCACCCTCCTGGAGCTCGGATCACCCTCCTGGAGCTGGGATCTCAGAGCTGGGATCTCAGCGGTGGGATCTCAGAGCTGGGATCTCAGAGCTGGGATCCCAGAGCTGGGATCACCCTCCTGGAGCTGGGATCTCAGAGCTGGGATCTCAGAGCTGGGATCTCAGAGCTGGGATCACCCTCCTGGAGCTGGGATCTGAGCTGGGAGCAGAGCCCCTGCCCTGGGATCACCATCCCATGACTGAGCAGCCTGCGGGTGTTTTTGCAGATTTGAATAATGCAAGCAGGCCAAGCTGGAGTGCTCAGCAGAGACTTTACCATGAGAGGGCTCTGAAGAGAAGGAGTACCCCAGGACTGCTGGTTTCTGTGCTTTCCCCCATTTTCCCCCTGCCATTGCCCAGGTAAGCTCCATCACACACTGGAAAAACTCCAGGCCAGGGCTGGGATGGAGGAAACCAGATCGGATTCATCTCAAAGCTAACCCTTCCCTGCCTGCAGCCCAGTTGACTCTCATCGCAAACAGCAGGTACTCCTCAGATGTGTTTGCATTTCTAAGCACTTCCATTAAGGAGGATTCTCCGCCTCCCTGAACCCAAACTCCTCTGAAAACATCATTAGGTACAGAAAAGACCTTCAGCTCACTGCAAATATTTACCCAGTCGCCTCTCCCACTTGCAAACCCGCTTCACGCAGGTGAATGGAGCCAGGCTGGGTCTGGAACTGGGGGTTAAATCCATCTGGGAATGTTCCCAGGCTCCAAAGCCACCCCTGTGACCCCGTGGGAGATGCGAAGTTGAGCAGGACCTTCCACCTCCATTTCCCACCTTGTGGAAATCTCTTCCTCTCACTCCACTTCCCTTCCCTTCAGCCTTTCCAAAGAGAATCACTGCCCCAGATCCCAGCGTTTGGTATAAAATGACTCACCAAGGGCCAGCCCAGGCTGGGAAGAAGAACCAGAGCCCAGGGGAGCCCAAATCCCCTCCGCGCTGCCAGGGCTGGAGGTGTCGGTCCTTCCCTGTCCCGGGTCTCAGAGGGAGCAGCAGCCCCTGCAACCCCCCCGGGCAGCTTTAAAGTGTCGCTGCATTAACCATTAACAGCAGGTGACACTCCTGAGTGAGACATTTCCTGGTGTGCCAGCATTTGCATCTTTCCCTCTCCCTGCTGCGCTGGGAACCCGAGGAGGACACGGGCACAGCTCCCGGGACAAGGAGCATCACGGGGGTCTGGGGGTCTTTTATCCAAAACGGATGGAAATTGCCTCGTCCCACTGCTGGAACCTCCCAAACACCCCCCTGGTGCTGCCGGGTGGGAAGGGACCCTCTGCCACCCGACCCCAGCAATGCTCTACAGCCATAGATATGTTTTGAAGAGCATTGATGCAATTAACAACCTACAAAATCGTGATTTGGAAGGAATTCTTACCTGTGAGGGTAGTGAGATCCTGGCACAGGTTGGGCAGAGAAGCTGTGGCTGCCCCTGGATCCCTGGGAGTGTCCCAGGCCAGGTTGGACAGGGCTTGGAGCCCCCTGGGCTGGTGGGAGGTGTCCCTGCCCATGGCAGGGAATGGAAAGAACTGGCCTCTAAAATCCCTTTGCACCCAAATCCTTCCGGGATTCTTTGATTCTAAGTTAAGTACACTTAATTTGGTTTAAGCACATATGGAAGACCCAGTTGTGTTCACTTCCCAAGCATCTCCCTAGAAAAACAACACCCCAAGTTACATCCTCTGTCACATATTTTTTTAACAAAAACACAAATCAAAAGCCAACCTTGCCAGCCATAAGTGGGAATTGCATTTATTCTGGGATAGTTGGACAGTCATTTATTTCAGCTCTTCAAAACATTTTGCTACATAAAGTACTTCTAACCAAGTGCAAGATGAACCTCGTTGTACAGAGCAATGGAAACAGCTTTCCCTGCTATGGAAAATTATTTCATGTGAAACACTTGGGGTTTTTTAGGATTCCCATTTTTGCCCTGAAATCTGATCTGACAGGTTATGGAATGAGCGAGAACACAACCACCTCTCACTCCCCAGCAAAGCAACATCTTCTCCAGACATTCCCTCTCTATATTGCTTTATTTCCTGTTTCCTACAGTCTCGTGTCACCAGGGGCAGGAGCAGCAGGAGGAGGGATGTCCCTTTGCAGCCTGAGTTCCGACCTGCTCCCTCTGCTGTGATGCTTCACTGCACTCAGCTGCAGTCCCACTGACTGAATTAATGTGATTTTCACCCAGTTCTTCATAGAATGGTTAAATTTCTTCCTCAGCAGGACCTGCAGAGCCTGCAGCAACAGGGGAATTCAGAGAGAATGTACAAAATGGAGTTTTTTCCGTGAACTGGTTCCTGATTAAACCTGGATGATGTGGAGGGGGAGAGGGACAGAGGCACCCCCATGGTGGGGACAGAAAACAAGGGGTTGTGCAGGGGGAGGGCTCCCTGCAGGCACTGCACCCCAAATTCTTCAGCCCTCTGAGCCTGGGTGCCACCATGAGCGTGGTGAGACCCTGGCACAGGGTGCCCAGAGAAGCTGCCCCATCCCTGGAAGTGTCCAAGGACAGGTTGAATGGGACTTGGAGCAAGCTGGGATGGTGGAAGGTGTCTCTGTCTATGGCATGGGGTAGAACTGGATGAGATTTAAGGTCCCTTCCAAACCAAATCAGTCTGGGATTCCACAATTCTGTGATTGTGTGACCTCTAAGATCAAGTCCAAAAAGTCCTGTCAGAAAAGCCAATCCTGAGCCTGCCCTGTCCCACCCAGCACCCCCAGCCCATCCCAGCCCTCCATCCCATCCCTCCAGGGCCCTTTCACATGGAGCACATCTCCCTCCTCCCTCAGAGACAGGGAATGCCTCCCCAGGGCTCCTGCCCTAAGAAGGCAGCAGGAGAGGGAGCTCCTGGTCTTGCAGAAGGATCCAGAACCTGGGAAAGGCAGCAGCTCCTTGAAAAGGCAGCATCATACCTGCAGCAGCCACAGAAATGGTCACTGGGAGCCAGGCAAAGAATTAGTACATTAAAACATTGGTATTTGTCTCTCCTCTGATGCTTCATGCGTCTCCAAGTGCAGCATTTGGATTGGATTCACTTCACTTTGGCCTCAGGAAGGGATTTGAATGATGCTCCGAGCTCTCCCAGGCAAGAGCTGGGCTCCCTCCAGGGTGGGCAGGGGCTCCTCCTGCAGCAAAGCCACTCCCTGTCCCTGGTGCCAGCCCTGAGCCACCACCTGTCCCTGGTGCCAGCCCTGAGCCACCACCTGTCCCTGCTGCCAGCCCTGAGCCACCACCTGTCCCTGCTGCCAGCCCTGAGCCACCACCTGTCCCTGCTGCTGGCACTGAGCCACCGTGTCCTGGCCAAGGGGGAGCTGTACAGGAAATTTGCCAGTTGAAGCTCAGGATCAATGACCTTGGAGGTCTTTTCCAAGATCAGTTATTCTATGATTCTACAGAATGGAGAACGTGCTGCTACAGCACTCCAAACATGGGGCTTGTACAAGGATCTCCAGGTTTGCTCCCCACTGCAGACACTTCCCACCTTAGGCTGGTTTCCAGTTGCCTCCCTGCACCCCATGCCATGGACAGCCCAGGGTGAGCCCCCAGAGACACCCCGTGCAGCCTCAGCCCTGTGCCACCACATGTCACATCCCACCACATGTCACATCCCACCACATGGTGGCACCAGGACCCGGAGGCTTCGGGGAGCAGGAGCCTCTGTGGAAGGCAGAGGAACCCTTGAGGTGTCCCCGGCATCGCTGGGGCTGAGCAGAGCCCAGGAGCAAGGATGGAGTCCCAGAAAGAGAGGGTGTCACTGGGAGGAGCAGGATGGGGGGATGTCCCTACTGTCCCAGTAGAGGGGCACTCGCAGGGACCTCTCTGGGCTGGCATGAGGAAGAGGAGCCTGGAGAGCTCCCTGGGGTGCTCCAGCCTGCTCAGGGAAGGTGAGACACAGACAGCACCGCTCATCTATGACTGGAGACATGCTGAGATTTGGGAGGGTGAGTCCAGAGGGACCTGTAAGGCCAGAAATGGTCCAGCAGCCCGGCAGCTCCACAGAGCTCCTGGTGGCATCCCCCAGGGATTGTGGTACCATCACCACTGGCCTGGGGAGGGGGTGACAGTGGCCAGACCCCACAGGCTTGGGCAGCTGGTCTGGGGTCACCAGGAAGGTCCAGCCAGATGCTGTGGAGAAGGACTAGGAAGAAGAGGGCAAGGAAGCCCTGCAGGCTGGCACAGAGCTGGACACAAGCCCCACCTGTCCTACAGGAGGTGAGGGGTGTCCCCAGCACGTCCTGAGGCAGCACCCCAGCCCAGCTCAGGGCAAAGGGCATTTGAACCATGGCTGGAGCTGGATCTGCCTTCAGCAGAAGTTTAAGGAGAAGGATCTGAAGTGTCCAAGGCCAGGTTGGACGGGGCTTGGAGCAGCCTGGTCTAGTGGAAGGTGTCCCTGCCCATGGCAGGGGATGGGCTTTAAGATCCCTCCCAACTGAAACCCTTCCAAGACTCACTGCCCCATCCCAGTGCGAAGAGCTGCTGAGCTGCTTGTCCTCTGGGGCTGGCAGTGACAGGAGTGACACAGATGGACCAACAGCAAGGATGGCACAGCTCAGCTCAGCTCAGTTCTCCCTGCCCTGAGCCCCTCACCTGCTGCTTTCCCAGGCTGAGTCCTGAGGCTCCTGCCCCAGCCCAGGCAGCCACAGCTGCTGCTCTATTGTTCCCAGGGATTTCTAAATCATTTTTATTTACTCACAGACCCTTTTCCTCCCAGCGCCTGCAGAGGATGAGGGGGGATGTTACCCCCAGTCCATGGTGCACCTGAGCACAGAGAATGGGAGCCAGACTGGACTGGACGTGCCTCTCTGGGGTGGCTCAGCCTGGCCAAGCCAACTCTGGGCTGATGATGCTCCTGAATTTGAAGTCTCTCTTTCCCCCCACGATGAGCCAAGGACCTGCCTGCAGGTGTGGAGCTTCCCTGGGTGGGCACGTGAGGGATTCACTTCACTGCTCCTTCATGTTCCTTCAGTACATGAGGGAGTGTGACCCCAGCTAAACCCCTCCCAAGAGATCAGAGAGCAGCAGAGCTCAGCTCCACATGGACCTCGCCAGGTCATTTACTTTTCTTCTGCTTCTCTCACAGATTTGGGGACGGTTCACACCAGACATGGGCTCAGGGGTTCCCTCCTGCCTCTGTCACTGGGGCCAGGACCAGGCTCTGCCATCCCAGGGTGCAAACCTGGGACACCCCACTCACATCTCCTCCAGGTACACCATGTGGGTTTGTGTTTTTCTCCTCATCCACAGATCCTTGGGGTATATTTAACCTGTGTTTTCTCCCAGGAAGAAGAGCCCAGGGATGCAGAACACAATGTCACAGCCCATAACAGCTCTGTGATGAACACCACACATCTCAAGGTCAGGAGAGCAGGGGTGTGGGAGCAGCAGCACAGACTTTCAAGAGCTGCTGTTTCTGCTCCCAGAGCATCTTCCCCAGGCAGAGAATCACCTGCCCCAGGTGTGTGTGACACAGATGGGACAGAGACCCCTGACATGGAGCACTTGGACACTGGGGCTGACCTGAGGGAAAGGTGGGAGAGCAACATCAAACCTCTGCCTGAGTACCTGGCTGGTGCACCCTGAAGAGCCTGGTGGCACCCACAGGTCCCCAGGTAGGGACCGTCCTGGTTTTCCCTTTACACTCTCAGGCCAAGGAAATATTCCAAGCACATCTCCATTCTGGCACGGTCCTTCCCCCTGCCCTCCCTCCTCCTGGCAGCCCTGGCAGCATCCCCCAGCCCTGGCAGCCACACCAGAGCTGTCCTGCACGAGGGTGTTTCTCTCCCAAAGCCCTGGGTCCCTTCCCACCAGGTAGTTCTTGCCAGGATGTTTGGCAACAGCTCCTTTTTGCAGATTCATACCCAGCGTCCCCAGTGCCCCTGTACTGCCTCCTCCTCTGTGCCCACACCAGTCCCTGAGGGTCCCAGGATCCTCCCTGCCCCACCCAGGACCCAAAAAGCTCATTTCTCTCACAAACTGTGCTGAAACATCCACCACTCCATGTCTGATCCCATAAGGATCCTGCAGTTCCCTTGGTCCCTGCACTCCCAGAGCTGGAGCCAAACCACACCCAGGGCTGGAGAGAGAGCAGGACAAACAGCCCAGCCAATTCTGGGGAAATTATGGGGGAAAAAGGGTGTGAGGGACATTCCAGCTGACCATGGGGTGATGCCGTGGTGTGAGACAGGGCTGGAAAGCAACAGCCCAGGCTGGGGAGCTGGGATTTCCTGATGGGAAGCAGCTCTGGCAGGGATCCCAGCACACTGTCACTGTCACTGTCACAGGCTGGAGGTGAGCTTAGCACCAGGGTGGCCGTGGAACCCTGCACCTCTGTGTACAAGGGGCTGGAGGCAGGTCCAGGTACTGCCTCAGGGTCCATCCATTGGAGAACGGGGCTGGAAAGAGCCTTGGCTGGAGCCAAAATGCTCCATCCCATGGCCCTGATAACGAGGGAGGAGCTCACAGGGACCTCAGCCAGCCTTGTCCCCTTCTGAAGGGCCAAGTCCCCGTCAGATGGAGTGGGATGTTTGGGATGTTGTGGGCTGATGGAAAAACTCAAGGACCTGACCCTGCAAAGTCTTCAGCAATTCCAGAGACATGAGGGATGTTGTCCCCAGGAGCTGATGAATCCTATCTCCAGGAAATGATGAATCCTGTCCCCAGATGACATATACTGTCCCCAGAAGACGATGACTATTGTCCCCTGTCTGCCTCAGGAAATGTTTAACAATTCTCACGAGAGGATCTGAAGTGTTTCAGTCATAGAATCACAGAATCACAGAATGGTTTGGGTTGGAAGGGACCTTAAAGCTCACCTCCTTCCATGCCCTCTGCCATGGGCAGGCACACCTTTCACTACACCAGGTTGCTCTGAGCCTGCTCAAGCCCAAATTTCAGGCATCGTGGGAGTTATGAGACTTTCAGCTTTGCAGAATATTGAATTGCTCAGGTCCTGAAGGGCAACTCTGGGCAAGCCACAGGACTACAGACAGAGGAGGGGGAGCTCCCCACTGGAGCAGAGTGACACTGGCACTGGCAGAAGGGGTGACCATGGGTTTGGGACCCAAAGGTCCCTCAAGGGACCATCAGACATGGAATGCAGCATCACCTGGAGGTGCCAGGAGGGAGGAGTGTGCTCTGTGTGCATCAGCAGCAGAGCTGAGGGGCTGTGGGGCAGGACGAGGTGGGAGCCGTGGCCTTGGGGGAGAGCACAAGGAAGGTCTCCCAGGAACTCCACAAAGGAGCAGTGGCCACGAGAGCGCCCGTTCTGGGAAAGCTGCAGAGCGAGGCAGGAGCTGCTGAGCTGTGCCATGGATTAAATTGAGCTGGTAAATTAAATTCCTCCAGAAATAATGAAACACACTGGCTAGAGCCCCAGCATGCAGAGGTCAGGGATAACTGGCAGAAGGAGGTGCCCAGCAGGGGGATGGATGGGGGACACACAGCAGGGACAGGGCTGGGGGTGCTTGGTGTCTCAGGGAGCAGAATTTGGGTGCTCAGAACTGGAAACACAACCTGGGTTTATACACCAGGAGTCCCAGAAGCATTTAGGTTGGAAAAGCCCTCCCAACCCCTCGAGTCCAACCTGTGCCTAATCCCCACCTTTTCATCCAGCCCAGAGCACTGAGTGCCATGTCCAGTCATTCCTTGGACACCTCCAGCAGCCCTTGGACCCTCCCTAAGCAGCCCCTTCCAATTTCTGACCACCCTTTGAGTAAAGAAATTTTTCCTAACACCTGATTTTTCCTGGAGCTGCTGGAGGAAAGAGCCAACCCAGCAGCCACCATGGAGCTCCATCCCAGGAGAAGAAATCCTCACTGACAGGATGGAAACACACAAGGGGTAAGGTGGTGGCCAAAGCAGACTCCAACTTGGATGGCCAAAGGAGGGCAGAGGTGACTCCCCACAGCCAAATGGGTGGGAGGAACAAAACGCTGCAGACACGTCTGAAAGAGGGAAATCCATGAAAACTCAGTGGGCAAATGCCAAGTAGGCTGAAAGCTCAGACAAGCAACTGCCTCAGGGGGTCCAAACGAGCCCCAGACCCTTCCTCAAACAATTCCAGAGCTCACAGAGCCAAGGGGTGGCCTTGGCCAAAGGGGGTCCCTGGGGCAGATGGAGTTTGGAAAGAGCAAATGGTTCAATCCCTGGACATTTCAAGTTTTCCCCAGTGCAAGAAGGGCATGGAGCAGCCAGAGCAAGTCCAGAGGAGGCCACAGAGATGCCCCAAGGGCTGGGGGTGCTCTACTCTGAGCCAGGCTGGGAGAGCTGGGGGGTTCACCTGGAGAAGAGAAGGATCCAGGGAGAGCTGAGAGCCCCTTCCAGTGCCTAAAGGGGCTCCAGGAGAGCTGGAGAGGGACTGGGGACAAGGGATGGAGGGACAAGAGAACAGGCAATGGCTTCCTAGTGCTAGAGGGCAGGGTTAGATGGGATATTGGGAAGGAATTCTTGGTTGTGAGGGTGGGCAGGCCCTGGCACAGGTTGGGCAGAGAAGCTGTGGCTGCCCCTGGATCCCTGGGAGTGTCCCAGGCCAGGTTGGATGGGGCTGGGAGCACCCTGGGCTGGTGGGAGGTGTCCCTGCCCATGGCACAGGGTGGGACTGGGTGGGCTTTGGGGTCCCTTCCCACCCTTAAGGAAGCTGGAACCTGGCAGGCCCACCTTGGGATCACGAGCCTCTCAGATCCACAAAATCTTCTGCATTTTGGAAACTTTGGATTGGAAATGGAGGTGCCATGGTCAGTGTGGCACATGCAGGGAGAGGACAAGAGTCCCTCCAGCAGCTGGAACAAGTGCAATTGGAATAACTGAGCTGCCCAACAGGAGTGCATTCCAAAATTTATCTGACAAGCACCAACCTTTTGAAAGCTGGGTGGGGATAAGGCCAATGAAAACCATCAATTAACAGAATTGGTGGAATAAGCAGGGTTTTTTCCAGTTTGCTGAGGAGTCAGGGTTGGCTGAGAGACACAGCCTGGCCATGGCACAGCCATCAGCTCCCAGGGGCACAGATTGTGCCAGGCTGGCTCTCCTGTGGCCATGAGAGATCTCTGGAGCCATTCATCATGCCAGGCTGGCTCAGCCTGTGCCAAGGGAGCCTCCTGTCCCCACAGCCCCACACCCGGGGGTTCCTGCTCTGGAGTGAAGAAATAAAAAGACAAAGAACTGAAGAGGGTTGGTTCCTTGTCTCCAGCACTGAGGTTTTTGTAAACTTTTGGCAGGAGTTAAAACTGAGGAGCCTTGGGACAGTCAGGAAATGAGGGTCCCCACCCCCAGGGCAGCCCAAGGGAACGTGGATCACTCCCTTTGCCACTGCTGGGAGCTGCTTCCAGAAAAAAAAAACAAAAAAATCAAATCCAGCAGCTCTAAGAATGTCAAGAGGGCTCAGGAAGGGATTATGAATGGATTAAGAGGAAATGCTTTTAACAGGAGCTGTCCCTGTGCCAGCACTGCTGGACACAGCAGGAACATCACCAAAACCCAGCAGGGCTTTGGAGGGGCAAAGGCCACTCCCAGCTCAGACACCTCCTAAAGTCACGGTTCGGTGCTAAAAAAAGGGCTTGTTGGGATAATTCACATTCAAGAAAGGCCCATTAGCCGGATAAAACCGCTTAAGGGAGTGAAGGAGGAGGACTAATCACTCTGGGATGAAGGCTCGGGATAATCTTCTAAGGAGAGAATAATTGGGCACTGCAGTGCAGGGAATGGAGGCTCCAAGCAGCCCATGGATCAGTTCCATGTGGGAACTGAGGGGGGAAACACCACGGCCCCAGTGCCAGGGGGTTCCCAGGGACTCCCTGGATGGAGCCCTGGAGCCAACCAGGACGAGGCATCGGAGATTTGGGGAGTCACAGCCATGTGCTGTCCCTACTGCAGGAGGGGTCCCGAATGCCACCAGGACAGGTGTCCTGGGAAGGGGGCAGGGGGGACAGGGAGGATGAGGATAGGTCCTTCCTCAGAAAAACAAGGCTGCATGGAGCAGCCTGAGCCCTGCCCACCTGGGTCAGACAGCCAGGTAAAGGTGTTTCCATCACAGTGCTGGAGTCAAGGCTCACTCCCAGCATCTCCAGTGCTGCATCCAGAGCCAAACCAGCAACATTTGGCACCAGGGAGGGTCAGCCTGGTCCAGCTCAAGGCAGTGTCAGCCCAGGGAACAGGACCTGTCACAGCCCACAGCACAGGATCCATCACAATCCAGGGCAGAGAAGCTGGCACAGCCCTGTCATGGAAATCACTGTCATTTTCACAAGGCCAACACACAAAACCCCACCAGCACCGACAGATGGTGCAGCAGGACCCAATAACCCCTCTGGGACCCATTGCCACCCCCATCGGCACAGCAGCGCTCAGGTAATGCAGGTAATCCAGGTGCAGGACACTCCCCCTGCTCCCGGCTCCATCCCTGTGCCGGAGCAGGACAAGGCAGTGAAGCTTTGCCTTCCCATGGTTCTCTCCACCACTGGGACACAGCAGGGGCCAGTGGCATCGCCCTGATTTCAGGGATGGTTGACAAGGCACTGTGCCAGGGGATTCACCTCCCCCTGCTCAGGAGCTGGGGGTATCACACAGGTGCACCCCAGGGTCTCTAGAGAATGGCTGATGGATGTCCTGTCCCATGTCCCCCTTTCCTCCTGCCCTGACATGGCCCCCTTTCCTCCCCAGCCGGGGAAGCCTCGTGGCCAGGGCAGTGACATCACCCAGGAGTAAGTCGGGGAATGCTCCGAGGCCAGGATGACTCTGGCTGGGCACAGGGTGTGATGGTCCCTGTGTGCCCCTTCCAGCTGGGGATGCCCCATGAACACAAGGTAACTAGGGGACCCTCATGGCACCCCCTGGCACTGGGAGACCAGAAGGAACCCACTGGCCAACTGGGGACTCTCCTGCTCTGTCCCTGGACACCAGGTCCTGCATCCTCCACTGCTCCAATTGCCAGCACAAAGGTGTGACAGTCGCGTGGCTCTGGAAGGGCCAAGCCCTGATGTCCCAAGATGTCCCAAGCCCTGAAGATCTGAATTTACTGGGAACTGCATGACCTTACCTTAAACCCTGAGGTTTGTTCTGAGCATGAAGCATGGCCACAGCTCAACCCCATCAGCTCCAGCCTGTGCCCACCGGCGTGGGGCTCTCCTGTGGCAGGTGGAGGCAGCTAGTGGTCATGGAACCAAGGAAGTTTGGGAAGGGCACTAAAGCTCGTCTGGTTCCACCAGAGCCAGCTCAGGTGAAGGTGTCACAGCTGGCCCCAAGTGAAGGTGGTGCCATGGGCTGAACCCCATATTCTTGAGGAATGGCCCTGAGGGCCACACCTGCCAAATTATCATCCAACCCCCACCCAATACCTGCTGCAGGGGCTCTGGAAGGGGGGACAAAGCCCAGCACAAACCAGTACTGAACTGGGAAGCCACTAGAACACACCACCAGGAGATGACAGGAGCTGCTGGAGTGTATCCCCTTCTGCCTCGTGCTGTGCCTGTTCTCCCACCACGCCCAAGCTCCCACCTCACTTGCCCCCAGTCCTGTGAGCTCCCAGGTGCCCACATAACTCATTTTGGATCACACACAGGTAACTCCACTTTCTCAGTCTTTATTCCCCCCACACGATTCCACACAGGTGTCAGAACTTCTGGAATTGCTTCTTGGTGCCTGCAGCCTTGGTCACCTTGAGCACGTTGAAGCGCACGGTCTTGCTGAGGGGGCGGCACTCGCCCACGGTCACGATGTCCCCAATCTGCACATCCCTGCAAGGACACTGGGAGGTCAGGGGCTCCTGAGGCTTCACCTGCCCCTCTGAACCCCCAAACCTGGTTGTTACCCCTGGCAGGGAGCACAGAGCTCCCACAGCTACTGCCTGGAACCAGCCTCATGGTTCAGCACGTGCCAGTGGCGTTGTCAGCAGCCCCTCACCTGGGGGACTCTGCAGACCATCGTGAGTTTGGACATCATCACCAGCAAGCAGGTTCCAGTGAGGAGCTGAGCCATGAACCCTTTCATGCCCTGCCCAGGTGTGCCCTCACCACGGTTTACACGAGTTCAGCACCACCCCCAATCAACATGAAGAGGTGTATGAACACCTGGACACACCTGAAGCAGGGGGACAGGTGCACAGACATGTTCTTGTGGCGCTTCTCGAAGCGGTTGTACTTGCGGATGTAGTGCAGGTAGTCGCGACGGATCACGATCGTGCGCTGCATCTTCATCTTGGTCACCACACCTGGGCCGTGGGGGGACAGGGACATGTATTCCTCCATATGTGCAACTCTAACCTCCCTCTGGGGTGCTCAGGTGTCCTGAAAGGCACCTCCTCCCTCCCTGCCAGGCCACGCCATCCCTGTTTCTGTAAGAAACCCAATTATGGCTCTTTTTAAGCCCTTCTAACACACTTCCTAATGCTCCCTGCACCACCTGTTCCTGCCTGAGAGCAACACGTGCCCCCCAGGCACAGCACAGCTGGAGGGTCCCTGCCGGCACCTGGTCCTGTCACCTGCATCAGTGGAGCCATGTGGCAGTGTCACCAGGCCCGTGGTGGGCTCAGCAGACCATCGTGAGATTGGCATCATCTGCGGCTCCAGGACCATGGTGGGGCATGGGTACCTGGGAAGGGTTACCAGCCCCAGGTACCTTAGGAGCTCTGGCTAGTTACCTGCCCCAGGTACCTTAGGAGCTCTGGCTAGTTACCTGCCCCAGGTCTCCCCTGGGACTCCCTCAGGGATGGCCCAGCTCACCTGAGAGGATGCGGCCCCGGATGGAGACATTCCCAGTGAAGGGACACTTCTTGTCAATATAGGTGCCCTCAATGGCCTGCAAGAACAGATGTCTGTCAGGTCAGTGGACAAGCTCAGGTAACACCAGAGTTCAAGGGATACACGTTATGGGCAGGGAATCATGGGATGGTTCAGGTGGGAAAAGCCTGACTCTCACCAGCACCACCACTGCCCCTGCCCCCAAGTGCCACCTCCATCCCATGCAGGACCCTCATGGCTCCGGGGAGCACAGCTGGGGGTCGCAGAGCCCCCACCCAGGGTCCCCTCACCTCCTTGGGTGTCTTGAAGCCCAGCCCCACGTTGCGGTAGTAGCGGGGAAGCTTCTCCTTGCCGCCCTCGCCCAGCAGCACCCGCTTCTTGTTCTGGAAGATCGTCGGCTGCTTCTGGTACGCGCGTTCCGTCTGCAGGGAGGCAGGGCAGGGGTCAGGGCAGGCCCAGGAACGGGGTGGAGCCGGGCCCCGGGTCCCCGAGCACCGGGCATGGCGAGGGACCCTTAGCACAGTGAGTGGGCCCGGCCCTGGGGCACCGAGACCCTCCCCTGACCCCCCAAACCCCGGGGGAACAGAGGACTCACGCAGCCCCAGGCCCTCTGCCCTCCCCCAAACCCTCGAGGCACCGCGACCCTTCCTCCCCCTCTTCTCCAACACCCCTTAGTCACCAAGACCCCTCCAATCCTGGGGCACCGAGATATCCTCCAGCCCCGAGGCACGAGAACCTCTGTCCCTGCCCTTAAACCTGTGGGGCATCGAGATTCCACCTCCCCTTCGTCCCCCCAACCCCGGGTCATGGGCCCATCTCCGACCCCCGGCCCCAAAACCCCAGAGCACTGACATTCCCTCTCGTCCCAAAACCACGAGGCACGGGGCCTTCACCCGTCCCCCGACACGAGCCCACTTCGCCCCAACCCCAGAACCTCGAAGCCCCGAGACCCCCCTCGCCCAGCTACCAACCCCAGGGAAAGGGCTCCTCTTTTCCCCCCCACCCGCCACAAAACCCTGGGGCCGAGGCCCTCCCCGCAAGCCTCTGCCGCCGCCTCTCTCCGGCCCGGGCCGCCTCCCCCGCACCCTCCCGCGTCCCCCCGCAGCCCGTTGGCCGGTGTGGCCCCCTCGGGGGTGTCCCGGGGCTGTCCCGGGGGTGTCCAGCGCGCTCCCCCAGCAGAGCCCACCTGCGTGTCCGCCATCTTGGCGCGCGCGGCCGGAAAGAGGCCGCGGAGCGCGCGCGGCGCGGGTTAACCCGGGGGTGGGGCCAGGGGCGGAAGTGACGTCATCGAGAGTGCCGTCACTGGGGCGCGCACGTGACTGCACCGGGAGGGAGCGGGGTCGGGGTCACTGCGGGGACCGCGCCGGGCACCGGGACCCCCCGGGCCATCCCCGAGCACTGCGTGCCCCATCCAGCCCTGCCTCGGGCACCGCCAGGCCTGGGCACTCCAACCCTCCCTGGGCTGCCCCTGCCAAGGCCTGACCACCCTTTGCAGGCACACACTGGTCCTGAGGTGGGGGGTGATGTCCCCCAGAAGCCCCCAACAGCCTGGGAGAGACCACCACTGGGGCCTCATCCCCTTTATCCCCTTCATCCTCATCTCACCCCCTTATCCCATTCAATCCCCCCTCTCCTCCCATCTTCATCCTCATCCCATCCCCACCTCCCTCCTCTTTCCCACCCCAGCAGCACTGGGGAAGCTGCAGGTGATGGCCATGAACAGGGAAGGAGTCCTGGGGGTCCCACAGGTCCTGGGGGTCACAGGTGTTCCAGGTCAGTGCTGGACAGGAATTGTCATAGCACCAGCAGGCCGGAGCACCCACACCTGGGGGTCCAACACCAACACCTGCTACCCCTCGACAGTCATAAATTTACCCTACAGCTCCAGCAGCACTCACTGCCCTGTGGCCACCTCCCCAAGCCCTCAGCCCCCCAGATAAGAGGAGCACGCAGACATGGGGTGTCTTAGGCCAGCGGTGTGACAGGGGGCACCTGGCTGTCTCCTGTGTCAGAGACAGGGGTCCCTCATGTCAAACTAGTCTCACATTCCCCGACAGCACCACAGACAAGGGGCACCTGGCCGTGGTGGGGGTCCCAGTGTCCTGGCCAGCCTCCCTATACCCTGGCAGTTGCACAAGACAGGAGGACGATGCCCTCGACCAGACCCTTTATTCGAAGGGTTTTACACAGCACAGACACACGCCCCCTCCCCATGCACGGGCATCCCGCGCCCCTGGCCCTCACAACCCCCCAGCCCCACACCCCGGGGGTTGCATAGAGAGCAGCTGGGTGAGCGCCAGGGACACCCAGAGGGCCGAGGGGGGCAGAGCCAGCCCGCCCCGCACCCCCCACACCCCGTGAGCCCCAGGGTCCCCCAGGGTCCCGCCCTGCCCCCTGGGGCACAGGGCTAGGGGTGGTCACTCGTGTCCAAAGTGCAACCCGGCCTCAGCCCAGCTCCGCCTCAATAAATTAAAAAGGTCCGAGTCCGGGGTTAAAAAGGGAGCCCGGGGGGGGTCACTCCTCGGGGGGCTCCATGAGGAAGGGGGAGGTCACGGCGTGGGCCTGGGCAATGGCAGCCAGCTCCTTGAGGAACTCGCTGAAGATGACGGCGCAGTACACGGCATTGCGCACACGCA
>WBMV01008850.1:1130-13162 GCA_013396655.1 Campylorhamphus procurvoides | reverse complement strand
GGGGGGGGGGGATGTCCCCCCATCCTGCCTGGGGGAGGCAGAGGGGAGCAGTAGAGGGTCCCAGCCCACTCCGACATGAGCAGGGGGACCCAGGGGGTGCAGTCCAGCAGGGAGGGCATCCCCAGCCCCTCAGTGGTGCTGGGGGGCAGGGGGGACTCCAGCTGTCTGCCATGTGGGGGTCTGTGCTGAGGAGCTGCTGAACCCTACTCTGAGGGGGGGCTGTGGGATGGGGGGACCCCGCTCCACTGGCAGCCCCCCACACCTGATGGGCTCCCAATCCATGGCCAGGCCCAGGCTGTGCCCCCAGCCACAACTGAGGTCCATGTGTACCCCACAGGGGGGCTCCTCCGTCCGGGGGTTGTGGGGGGCTCACTGCTCCTCCAGCCAGGAGGGTTTCTCGGTGCCGGGAGTCTTGAGTTTGATGTTGAACTGCTTGAGGGTCTGCTCAAGCTGCTGCTGGTTCCCGGCGAAGTATGCAGATATGGCGTTGTGGAACAGCAGGAGCTGCTTATGCATCACCTTGATCTGGGAAGGAGGCTCACGGTCTGCGGGGGCCCAACTGCACCCCAGCAGCACAGAAAAGGGCCAGGAAAGGTCTTGGGAGACTCCCAAGACCCACTGCTGCCCCAGCACTGCCCACCCCAGCACTGAACCATGCCCTCAAGTGCCACAAGCAACACAGCTCTTAAATTTCTGCAGAACCATCCCATGCCTGCACCCCCCATACCCATCCCACCCACCACACCCCTGCCCACCTTGTTCTCCTCCAGGAACTTGAGCTTGATGGCCACGTCTGCTCGCAGCTTCTCATACTTGTCCTTGTGACTCTGGAACTGGCTCTGGGCTGCGTCGAGGCGGCTCACGGCACCAGCATCTCGTGGGCCCATGCTCAGCTCCTCCAGGTCCGTGCGGTACGCGTCGTACTCCAGCCTGCAAGCAACCCCTGGCTTCACTGACCCGCCCCCAGAGCCCCTTGGGACTCCTGAGCCCCTCCATGAATTCCCCCCATCCCACCTGGCTGTCTCGTACTGCTTGACCGTCATGAGCGTGTCCTCCATGGTCTTGTTGACCAGTGTGTTGATGCTGGACACAAAAAAGTTGACGGCACCCAGCAGTGTCTCCCCATTCTTGCACAGCAACTTTTGAGTCTCCGCATTGTACCCGAACTCCTCCTGGGGACAGGTGAGGGGCCAGTCACAGTTCTGCTCCCCTCCATCGAAGGCCATTTAGGTTGGAAAACACTCCCCTGAGATGACCAAGCCCAACCACGACCCAGCAACACCAAGCCCAGCTCCACCTCACATCCCTACTTGTGCAGGCTGGTGTCTAAGTGTGCTGCCCCCCGTCCCAGCAGTCCCCATACCCCCTCCAAGCCCTGGTGCCCAGGTGTTTTTTATTCTCCCCAGTGCCCAGCTCCAACTTGCTCTGCCCAAGTGCCCAGGCGATCTTTGCTCTGTCCCGGTGCCCAGTTGCTCCTTGCTCTGCCCCGGTCCCCCCCCAGTCCCAGCAGTTCCTGTGTACCCCTCAGCACACCTGGAGCTCAGGGGATTTCTGGCTGAGGTCGGCGAAGGCGTCGCCCAGGGCATGCTGGGTCTGCACGAGGCTGTACAGATGGGCCGTGAGTGCCCGTGCCAGGTGCAGGACACTCTCGTACTTGCGCTTGGTCTCACGCAGCAGCTCAATCTGTGTCTCCAGCTCCAGGTCCACTGTGCGGGACCCCCGCCCGAACCGCTCCGACAGCAGCTGCTTGGTGCACTGTGGGATGGGGGGTTCAGGGGAGCCCTGAGGTGTGGACCACCCCCCAACTGCTCCCAGAGCACCAGCTTAGTGCACCGTGGGGCAGGGGGGTCAGGGGGACCTACTGGGGTCCCCTCAGCCCTCACCTTGTAGGTGTTGATCCCCCACTTCTTGACAATGTCGAACTTCTCGACGGCGATGCCACGCACGACCTCCTCCCCACCAGGTGGGGGGCCAGGGGGTGGTGGGTGCAGCCCAGGGCCTGACATGGGGACAGGGATAGAGACAGCACCTAGCACTGGCTCTGCGGTGGCAGCGTTCGTAGTGGGTCAGGCAGCCCCTACCCTCCAGAGCCCTCGCCCCAGAGCTACTGTCCCCACAGCAGGATCTGCAGCTCCAGCCACATGCCCAGCACCGGCTCACAGGCATCGTGGTGGGGTCCCTGTTCCTGCCAGCCCCCCTCGGAGTCCCAGGCAAGCTGCTCCTGCCAGCTCCCTGGGGTGTCCCATGCAGGGGAACATACCCCAGCCCAGCCACATTTGCTTGCACAGCCAAACCCAGGCCCTGCCCTTTTCTGCTGCCCCCTACCCCCAGGGGCAGCATGGCCTGGCAGCACTGAAGGACACCTGACTGGGCTGATGGGGCAGGGAGGACCTCCCTGGCTGGGACCCACCTTGGAGACCCCCGAGCCCATCGGTGCTGTCCTTTATCCCAGCACCAGGACCAGGTCTGGTGCCTCAACTGCCTGGGTGCTCTTCCCCATGCCCTGGGGCTGAGGCAGGGGAGGGGCGCGGTACCTGCGGGTGTGGCGGCCAGGCGGGCCATCCTGCGGGCAGCGGGTGCACTGGGGGGCACCGACGGTCCTCGGGGGGGGTGAGGGTGGACAAGAGAGCCTGGAAACGGGGGGACTGCGGGTGCTGAGCAGAGGGCGGGACAGCATGGAGGGCACGGGACGGGGCGGGTGGCCAGGGCAAAGGGGATGGGGGGCAGGCAGCAGGGAA
This sequence comes from Campylorhamphus procurvoides, assembly GCA_013396655.1. NCBI lineage: Eukaryota > Metazoa > Chordata > Aves > Passeriformes > Dendrocolaptidae > Campylorhamphus > Campylorhamphus procurvoides. Next base: position 10,424 of record WBMV01008850.1, on the reverse strand, counting down.
TGGGGACGAGAGCGCGGGCGGGCGGCAGCAGGAGAGCAATGGCAGCAGGTGAGTGTGGGAACTCAGAGACATGGCTGAGGGTACACAAAGGGACTCCCCCTGCCCCAGGGAATTCCCTAGCCCCCTCTGGCACCTCAGTGAGGAAACCTGTGCCCCAAGAGCTGGGCAGGCCTGGTGTGCCAGGGACACGGGGCTGCCAGTCTTGTGGGAGGACACACATACACACACTCACAGCCTCTGCCCACACAGACCCTCCCCAAGTCTCGTGGGGGCCAGGCTCTGCCATGGGGGGACCCTCGGGGACAGACCCATGTGGAATAACAACAGAAGGCCAACAGTGCCGGAGCCCCTGGGGCACAGGGGCCTCTGCCCCCACCACAGCCTAACCCAGCTAGGGCAATGAGATCAGTGGGGAGTGGGGCCTTGGTGCTCCCTGCCTGCTCCCCCCCCCCATCCCTGGCACACTCCAGAGCTCCCACTGCCCCTGACCCTGGGCAGAGCCCGGGTCCTTCACCAGAGGGCCCCAGAGAACCTTGCTGGGGTAACCTGGCTGAGGGGACACAGATTCCCTGGCAGAGACTCCACCTTGGGAGATGGGAACACGCTGGTCAGGGGGGAAGTGGGGCTGAGGGGCAGAAGCCCCTTTTCTGCCAGAAGCACACACCCCCACACAGTGCTCCTGTAGAGGGTGTGAGCCCAGTGGGGATGGAGCCCCCAGGAGAAGCCTTGGCTGAGACGCTGCAGCAGAGCCTCCTAGCAGGAATGGGGGCAGTGAGGGCAGGTGAGCTCACCCCACCTCTCCCCTGCAGGAGCCCCCTCTCCCAGCCCAGCCCCAGTACCTTTGATGGTGCCGGTCGGGATGATGCCCTCGGCTGTGCCCCCATAGCCGCCTGACACGATGCTGGTCTCGTTGAGGTTGGGCCCTGACACCATCACCTGCTGCAGGTCCTGAGGGGCACAGGAGCACAGGGGGCTGAGGCATAGGGACGACCTGGCCTCAGCACAGCCCCAAACACCCCTCGGGGTCTCTGGCCCCTCAGACCTGCTCCAGGCCGTCGTCCTCGGGCAGGCTGCTCGTGTCCCCGTTGCTGCTGATGGGGATCTCCATGGTGGCCGCCTTGCTCAGGATCCCGTCTGACATCCTCAGGGCCTGGGGAGACGGAGGTGGCACTAGGTGGAGACCACCCCCGGGAACTGCGGGGATGGGGTCCGACAGGCAGGGGCAGGAGGGCGTAGTGGGAATGACATGGGGCTGGCTGGAGGGGGATGCCACTCTGGCATCTGCTGGCACTTAGCAGCCTCTGACCCACGCCCAGGGCCTCCCTCCTGTAGCCACTGCCCAGCCAGGCCCTCGGGACACCCCTGGCTCCCGGAGCGCTCCCGTGGAGCTCCGTGTCCCGTCTAGGCGCCTCCGGGACCCCCACTTCAATGGCCGCACCGTGTGCCCCCCTCACCAAGCCCGGCGCGGCTGCGGCAGGAGGGCGGCGGGAGCCACGTCCGCAGCCCTGAGGGTGCGGGGAGGCCTCGCAGCGCCCAGACCGGTCCGGGCACATTCCAGGGCAGGCGGGGCCTGGGGCGGGCGCCGGGTGCCCGTTACCTGTGCCCTGTCCCTGTCCCTGCGCCGGCCCGGCCCATCCCGTCTGCGGCGCCGAGCCCTGTGAATCGGGCCGGGCCGGCACCGCCCCGTCCAAACCCCGCTGGGGAGCGCCCCCGCAGCCCCCGAGGCGGGCCGGGGGCAGTGCCGGGACGGACCCGCCCGCAGCCACCCTTGGCCGGGCCCCGCGGGAACCCCCGGCAGCTGCAACCGGAGGGACTGGCCCGGGCGNCGTGAGGGTCTCGGTAGAGGATCTCGGGGAGTCCCAGGGGCTCCCGGTGTGGGGTCCCGAGGTCCGGGTTCGCATGGGAACCGGTGGGTCTCGGGAGGGACCGGGGCTCTCGGGCTGGTGCGGGCGCTCCCGGTGGGATTCGGGGCTCTCGGGTCTGCCCCGGTGTGACGCCCCTGTGCCCTCCAGCTGCGGGACTTCCTGCTGGTTTACAACCGCATGACCGAGCTCTGCTTCCGCCACTGCGTCTGCGGCCTCAACTACCGGCTGCTCACGGGCCGCGAGGTGAGCGGGGCGCGCGGGGACGGGCGGTCCGGGAGTCCCTGCGGCTCCTGACCCTCCCGCCCCTCTCCTCCCCTCCCCTCCCGCAGGAGTCGTGCCTGGACAGCTGCGCCGCGAGGCTGGTCCGCGCCAACCACCGCCTGATGAGCGCCTACGTGGGGCTGGTGCCCGCGCTGCTGCAGCGCCGTGCGGCCGAGCACGGGGCACCGGGACCCGCGGCCGTGCCTGACCCAACACCGGGCCCGGAGAGGCCCTCGCCCGAGGCTTCCGGTGCCGAATCGTAGCACGATGCGGCGGCGATGGGATGGGACAGGACCGGCCCTCCCGGTAACCGGCGGGAGCAGCAGCGCCCGGCCCTCGTCAGAGCTCCAGTCGTGAGCAGCGGCTCCACTCGGCCCCGGGAGCGGCTCCAACAGCCCCCGGTCGGGCGGGGCAGGGGAGCGCAGGAACAGGGGAGCCGCCCCGGCCCCCCTCTGGATTTCTGAGAAGTGGATGTGTAGTGCCAATAAAACATCTCTTCGGTAACGGCTCTGGGAAATGCACCAGGAGGGCACCAGAGCCTGCAGCGCAACTGGGAATCCAGGGAATTCTGCCTAAACATGGGACAAACATTTCCATATGGAGGCTGCAGAGGGGCAGCACCACCTCAGCAGATGGATACACCTGGAGGTCCTGGTCCTGAACCTCCAGCTCTGGCCAGCACTGGAGAATCCACGAGGTCTCCATCTGGGTCAGGGGTGTCACAGAGGCTCTAGCTGGACACACTGGGGGTGGGTCCTGGTCCTGCAGCTCCCACCGGCGCTGGGCAGCTCCAGGTATAGGAGGAGCCCTTGGAGTAGGAAGAGCCTGGCACAGGACTTTACACAAGGCCAGCTCTGCCCTCAGAGCTGGCCCGAGTCACTGCTGGGGGGCTGCAGGACCCCTGTGAGCACCAGGACACTATGGGTCCCTGAATGTCCTTGTCACAAACAGCTGGTGCAGAGCAGGCACCCACTGATGGGCAGCTGGGCCAATGTCCATGAACCAAGGGCCTGCATGTACAGGGAGAGCTAGTCCCTGGGGCCTGTGACACTGGAGAGCCCAGCCCCTGCCTGCTGCTGCCCAGGGTCAGACAGGGATGGGTCACAGCCTCCTCCAGCCACAGCTCAAGGCAGGCGAGCAGGAGCCCCACTACAGAAATAAATCGATATATTCTGTGTACAAAACATGCTTCTGCGGGCCTGGCCAGGCACTCCCACGCATATAAATAAGGCCTGGCTGGGTGTCCCCTCTGTCCTTCCCACGGGGGCCAGCGCCTGCGCCGGAGCCACCCCTCCCGCAGGACCCCCGGGCTGGCCGGGGTCATTTGAGGTCCACATCGAAGTCCAGCACCAGCAGCTTGGTCTCCTCGGTGCCGTTGCGGCTGCCAACAGCGCACACCAGCTTCGTGTTGGAGGCACGGATGCGCCACACGACTCCCCCGGAGCCCCCGCTCTCCAGGGCCACAAGATTCCGCACAAACTCCCCCGTCTTCAGGTCCCACAGCTTCACTGTCCCATCGTCAGAGCTGGTCACCACAAACTTGGAGCTGAACTGCAGGCAGGTGACGGCACTCTGGTGCTTGCTGGGACCTGTGGGGAGGCACTTGTGAGCCCCAGATGTGTGCAGAGCACCCACGGCTGGGTGACACCTGCCCTGCCATATCTGGCAGCTCAGAACCGTCCCAGTCCCCCTCATTCCCCCACCACAGCCCCTTGAGGGGAGGGAAATGCCCCCTACCAGCCCTCTGATCAAGGGGAGTCCCTCCCAAGCTCCCAAGGGTGAGGAAACTGCCCTCACCCTGCAGTGTCTGCAGGCACTGCCCCGTCTTGATGTCCCAGATCTTGACAGTGGAGTCTGCGTTGCCAGACACGAGGATGTTGTCACGCAGCTCCATCCCGCTGGTGAGTGACTGGTGCCCCATGAGTGTGTGCAGGCAGTTCCCACTCTCCACGTCCCACACGCGGATCGACGTGTCCAGGGACCCGCTCACGATGTGTGTCCCGTCAAACTGCCACAGAGAGGAACCAGCTCAGCACCAGGAGCAGGAGTGCCCCCTGCTTTGGGGTGCAGCATCCACGGCTCTGGCACCTTCCTGGCTCCAGCACCACCCACTTTGGGGTGTGGCAGCTCCAGCTAAGCCACGGGGCCAGATACTGCTCAACATTTTTGGATCTACAAATGCTCCAAGGAATGGGCATGGAGGGGTGTTTGTGCCCACAGCGTGTGTGTGTGGGGGGGAGTGTCAGAAAGGTAGATAGTGTCCTCACAGGACACAGGCATGGTCCACATGTCCTTGCATGGCACAGATGTGTCCCTTCAGGACACAGACGTGGCCCACATGTCCCTGCAGTACACGTAGGCACTGTCTGGCACAGCTTGTGCCCCGTGACTGGAAAGCACGGGAGTGACAGGTGAAGACAGCGGGAGGGCAGATGGGTGAAGTTATACCTGCAGGAAGCAGAAAAATCAGGGGAGCTGGAGTGGGGGAAAGCAGTATGAGGGGAGGTGTGGGGCCATACCTGCAGTGAGTAGACACGGTTGGTGTGCCCCTGTAGTGTGTGGGTGCAGCTCTCACTCTCGGGGTCCCACACCTTGACTGTGTAGTCGTAGGCACCACTGACCACCTTGTTGCCATCGTACTGGACACACCGCACGGCCGCCACGTGCCCCATCAGCACGTGCAGACACTGCCCCGTCTCGATGTCCCAGAGCCTCAGAGTGGCATCCCGGGAGCCGCTCACCACCCTGTGGGCAAGGGGACACCTGGGGCCTGGCAGCCAGGACTGCCCTGGGGCAATGAGCTGCACCCCCAGGGATCCCCCCCTCCCACACAGCCCCCTCAGCCCCGTACCTGTTGCCGTGCAGGTGCATGCAGCGCACAGTGGAGGTGTGTCCATACAGTGTGTGCACGCACTCACCACTGTCAGCATTCCACACCTTGAGTGTGCGGTCAGTGGAGCCACTGATGACGATGCTGTCCCTCATCTGGGAGGACCAGACGCCCCCCGTATGACCCACCAGCGTCTGCACACACTGCAAGGGGGCAGGATGTGAGGGACATGTGGGCCTCTCCCACCTGTCCCACATCTGTGGCAGGGCAGAGCAGCACAGCTCAATGTCCTTGTCACGACGGGCTCAAACTGATCCCAGGAGTCAGGGAGTGGCCTCACCTGTGGCCAGCAGAGGGGGATGATTCCTGTCCCAGCCCCTCATGGCACCGGTGACAGTGCCACACTCACCTCCCCAGTGACAGCTGACCACACCTTGAGCGTGTTATCGTCGGAGCCACTGACGATGCGGTTTCCGCAGAATTGCAGACAGGTGATCACGTGGTCATCGTGGCCTTTCAGCACCTGTGGGAGCACAAGGGTGGAGGGAGGACAGTGTGGACCTCCCCTAGCCCACAGGAACCCCCCAAACACGGTAAGCATTGGGGAGGTGGCAGGTGCTGTGGAGAGGAAGGGTAGAGGGGTCCCCGAATCACCTGCACCTCCCAGTGCTTCTGCAGGGCAGCAGAGCTGGGGGTGGGTGTTTGGGCAGCTGCTGCCAGGGGCAGGAAGCTATTGGGGGACAGGGAGTGGGGGGTGTTCAGGAACTCAGGACCTGTAGGAGCAAGAGAAGGGGTGGCAGGGGCTCTGCCTGGGGTGCAGGAGGGACTCCCAGGGAGACCACCCCAAGGCTCTGGGACTTTTTACAGGACACAGCTGAGCCCTGGCAGGCTGTACCGTCTGTGGGTATTGGGGCTGAGAGCAGCCTTGTATGGGGACCTGGAAAGGGGTGAGAGGGGGACCCCCCTTATCTAAGCCCAGGGGACCCTATTTCTGCTGCCTCCATAGCTCCGAGTGGGCTGGATCCACTCCCTGTGGCAGATCCCACACCAGCTCTCCACTACGGCAGTGCCCACGGGTCTGTCCCCAGGGGAACCTCTTGGGGGCCCTCAGCTCCCCGGGGCCTGTTCCTAGTGGGATCCCCAGACCCACCTTGGGGGGCCGCAGCTCCCCACTGCGCCAGTTCATGTCAATGCGGTGCTGGCGCAGGAAGGCGAATTTCCAGGGGCTGTACATAAAGCCAGGGCTGAGCAGGCGCCGCTTCCGCAGGTGCAAGGGCTCCTCAATTCCTGCAGGGGTAATGCAGTGGTGTCTCACCTGAGCCGAGCCCATGGTGGCCCCCCTAGCCCCCACCCTGGGGGGCCCTCACCTTCCTCACGGCACTTCTCTCTCCAGAGAAGGTTGTCCTCGGCCAGGACCCTCCAGTAACGGCAGGTCTGGGCAGCACGGAGCAGGTCCCGTGGCTCCAGGAAGGACAGGACATACAAGGCCAGCTACAGGAAGATCAATGGTCATACGGGGCCCCTCGGGGAGCTCAGGCCAGGCCCCCAGCCCCACTCACCTCCTTGGGCAGCAGAGAGATGAAGTCACGCTGGAACTGGGGCTCAATGACCTGCATCATGTACTTGATCTGCGCAGGCTCACAGCGGTCAATGAGCTCGTCCAGGGCCAGCAGCTTCTCAGGGCCACTCCAGCGCTGCAGGGGGGAGCCCTAGTGACCCCCAGCTCTGTGTCCCCAGACACAGGCCAGCACATGGCTCAGACCCCCCTGTAAGCCCTAGCTTCCAGCAGCTCCATGCCCCCAGCCCAGTCACAGCCCTGCCAGCTTGGCCTCCGGCCCCAGCCCCAAGGACAGGAATCTGAAGCAGATGGGAGCTCAATGGGACACATGCAGTGGGTCACAAGTGCTGTGTGACAGGTGACACCTCCTGAGGCTGGGGGGCAGCAAGACAGGGCTGACACCCGCTCTGTGCTCCCTCACCTGAGCAAAAGTTCCCAAAATACATGTACCTGGAAGGTGCGGAGCCAGTCCTGCAGCTCAGGGGGGGGAGCCACCGAGGGGATGCGGCGGCGCCGGGCCTGCCCTGCCTTGGCATTGCGCAGGTCCCCAAAGGTGGTGGTAGGGCTGGGTGTGCAGGGACCCAGTGTCCTGGGAGAGAGACCAGGCACAGCTGAGGTCAGGGAACAGGTGGGCCATGCCAGCAGCACTGCAGGCCACACCATACCAGAGGCTCCACGAACTGGTCTTTAAGAGTGGGAGCTCCACCTTGCTGACCCTCTCTCCTCACTCCCACCCTGCTGACCCCTGCCCACATTTGTACCAGGCCACAGCCCTCAGCCCAGTCTGCTCAGTAAATGATCAACTGGTTAGGGCTGGAGATCACCGGGGACAACCCCTGCTCAACCCAGGTAGCTCCAGCACCCTTCCAGGGTGTACAACAGGAGGTGTGTGGCCCCCACCCCGCACACTGATGCTTCTCACCTGCCATACTCAGAGCCCTTGCACAGCTTCTTTCCAGGGGACAGGGCCCTGCCATCTGGCCCGTTCTCTGACTTCCGCTTCATCTGCAGGACATGGCAGGTTGGAGCAGCTGATATAGACCCAGACCCTGCTGGACCTCTGCAGGCCCCCTGCCCATAACAGACCCTTGCAGGTCCCTGTGAATCCCCACCCAAAGCCACAGGGCAGACACCCACAGGACAGACCCCTGCCTGGTTCTGCTGCCCCCCTCCAGGGTCCATACAGCAACCAGAGACCTCCCCCAGAAGGGCAAGGGGACTGCAGCAGGGCTGGGTAGGGGTGAAGCCTGGGGCAGCACCTCCTTCCCCAGCAGCTGGGGACCAGGGAGCCCCCAGCACTCCGCCAAGCAGCCCCCCACCGTGTCCAGGGGTCCACAGCAGCAACAGCCAGCCCCTTCCCCCTCATAGGAACTCCAAGAGCCTCAGCAGCCCCATGTCACCTTGGGGCGCAGGTGCCGCAGCAGCCCCCCATCCCCCGTACGCTGCAGGTAGTCGATCCAGCGCTCCCCTAGGGTGTAGTACAGGTAGACATTACTGTTGTCCTCCCCCTCCTCACTGCAGCAGCTCCCTTCTTCTTCCTCCTCCTCCTCTTCCTCGTCTTCCTCCTCCTGCTCCCCAGCAGAGCTGGGGGGCTCCTCTGCCCCCTGTCCCCCGGAGCCATCAGGCTCTGTTCCAGACCCGGGACTGCCCTTCCTAGGGTGCTCCAGCTCCCAGGGCCCTGGTGCTTCCTCTTCCTCATTCTCCTCCTCAGCCACCACCTGAGCACAGGGAGAGGCAGGGGTCTGCACCAGCGTTGGGGTGTTGGGGAGCTGCCAGCAAGAGCCAGAGCCTGGAGCACAGGGGCTCTGCTCACCAGCACTACGGGGGGGAAACAGGGCTGAGCACTCCCAAGGCACAGGGAACAACTGCTCCTCACACCCCTCCCTTGAACCCCAGCGCCAGACCTCTCCCTCGTCCCTGCCCCTACCTGTGCTGCAGACACCCTGCTGTCTCCTGGGGGCACAGGACTGGCCAGCGGGGCCCCCTCGGGGCCCGGGTGCCGCTGGCACGTTATGCGCTGGCTGTTGAGCTCCAGGATGCGCATGGTGATGCCCTTGACATGTAGCAGATCATCCAGGCAGGTGAAGCCCTTCAGCTCCTGCGGGGAAGGAAGTCAGCCCTGCCAGGGACAGCTGCTACCGGGAATCCTTCCCGCTCCCACAGATCCCCTGCCTGAGCAGCCCCACAAGGAACAGGCACAGCACCAGGACAGGAGTACTGTGCCCTCCGGGAAGCGGTGCTGGGATACGGAGAACTCCCGGACTCCAGCCCACCTGCCCAGGCGGCAGCTCCGGGACAGGGGCACACGCAGACTGTCCCGAGGGGCACCAGGCCGGGACCGGGAACCTCCTGTCATACCTGCACGGGCTCCCGCACGGTCTGCCGGGGGATGAACCCAGCCGTGCCGGGCTGTCCCGGGTCAGGATCGAGTGGGTAAGTCCTCGCAGCCCCAGCAAGGTTCAGTTTAGGTGCAGCTGCTGCTTCCCACAAGAGGCTGCACCAGCAGCACCGACCGACAGGCCCTGCTCCGTACCACCCTCAGCAACCTTCGGACCACCTTCTGCCCTCCCACGTCCCGGTGCTCCCGTTCCCGGTGTCCCCGCCCCCTCACCTTCCCTTTTCCAGGCCAAAACAAACCGAACGCTCCCAGCCCTGCCTCGCCCGGCCGCGTTGCTGACCCCGTGGCACCAGGGCAGGGCTGGCGCTGACCGCCCCGTCCCTGCCGGGCGGGGGCCCGCGGTGCCGCTCCCATCCGTGTCACCGACCGCCGCCAGGTCTCC
>WBMV01008849.1:376938-388482 GCA_013396655.1 Campylorhamphus procurvoides | reverse complement strand
GACCCTCCCTGCCCCGGGACAGCTCCCACAGCCCACGGGGACGGAGTCAGGCCCTCTCAGGGGACATGGGAGCCCCTGACCAGCAAGGCTGCCGTGGATCCCTTCCCGCTGAGCAGCCACAGCGTGTCCACATGTGGCTCGAAAGCCCCGGCTGCTGAATCTCATGGCACATGCTGAGGGAAAACACACCAACCCTGCCCTCTATGAAGCTCACCCAGCATCTCTTCCAATGACTCCCGTGATTTTTTGTCTCTGGGAGTTTGGTTCTTGCCTGTTGAAGGACCTGAATGGAAAGTCATTCCATTTGACATGAAGGGGATTAGATCGAAGCACAGCTCAGCTTGTGAGGTCAGCAGGGACAGACTACTCACCCCAGAGATATGAGCTGGGCTTGCTTAGAGGAACCAGCTCAGGAGCAGGAAAAGTCCTCCCCATGAACACCCCTGTAAATCAACAGGCAGAGAAGCTTCTGTCATCTAACTGTTGCCATGTTGTCAATGATTATTCTTTGAGGGGACATTAAGAATTACCTGCGGGATACCCCAAAGGTTCTAAAATTTCATGCAGTCAATTTAAAAGAGAAGCATTCACAGAACCCTCATGTAAGAGCAAAGAGAGTTGAGAACCATTTGCACTGCATGCAGGATCCCCTTCTGCCTCAGAGAACTGTGGCTCTGCAAGGGGCTCGGGTAGCACCGATGGAGCCAGATGTCAGTGGCCATGGCCAGAGCTGCAGAGGGGCCTGGGGAGCTCTGGGCTGGCTCCCGGCCGCTCTGCACACCCTTTGCAGCCCCTGTGCCACAGCCCTGCAGGGGCGGCTGGAGCAGCCAAGGGCCCCTCGGGGCTCTCTCCTGCACACAGGGAAGCCTCGCTGAAGCCCTGGGGAAGAGCTGCAGCAGGCACTGCCACCACTAATCCTTCCTCTGTCCTGGACAAGTCCCACAGCCCAAGATGCAATCAGGCTCTGTCAGGAGGCACTGGAGCCTTGCTCTTCCCATCTGCCTTTTCCCCAGCATGGGCACCCCTTGCAGCTGTTGCCAAAAATGTCAGGATAAATCATACCCTCTAACATTATCTTCAATATTAAAAACCAGGGCGTACTTCATTACAGTGCTGAATGCACATGGGATTGCTTCCCCAAAAGCATCCAGGCTCTTTCAAAATATTTAACTATTTATAGATTTCAGCAAACAAATAAATAATATTAATTGCCTATAAATTGCATAGTTCTTTCTATTATTTGTATTCTGTCTTGTATTGGTTATTGATTTTTTGACTGTCATGCAAATTAGTCCACATTTTTAGTCTTCTTATTATCTTTATTGCCAGATAAAGAGAGTTTGGGTACACTCGCTGAATTGTCTCTGATAGTATTTTCTTTATCTTGGAGTTCCAGAAAATGTCTCTGTGGTCCCAAAATTTTGCAAGGTATGAAAGCAGCAGGAGGGCAGCGAGGCTGCCGTGGATCCCTTCCTGTTGTGCAGCCACAGCGTGTCCACATGTGGCTCAAAAGCCCCAGCTGCTGAGGCTCAGGGAAACACACCCACCTCGCCGTCTCTCCAGGTCACTCAGCATCTGGTTCAGATGTTCCAATGACTCTGGGGATTTTTGGTCTCCTGCAGCTTGGTACTTGCCTCTTGGGGGACCTGAATGGAAAGTGGTTCCATTTGACATGAAGGGATTAGAGCAAAGCACAGCTCAGCCTGTGAGGTCAGCAGGCACAGACTATTCACCCCTGAGATGTAAGCTGAGTTTGCTTAGAGGAGCCAGCCCAGGAGCAGGAAAAGTCCTCCCTGTGGACACCCCTGTAACTCGACAGACAGAGAAGTTTCTGTCATCTGACTCTTGCCATGTTGTCAAGGATTATTCTTTGAGGGGACATTGAGAATTACCTGCAGGAGACCCCAAGGGCTCCAAGTAATTTTCTGGAAAAACGCTCCCAGCACCATCATCTAGGAGCAAAGAGAGTTGAGAAGCATTTGCATTGCCTGCAGGATGCCCTTCTGCCTCAGAGAACTGTAGCTCTGCAAGGGGCTCGGGTAGCACCGATGGAGCCAGATGTCAGTGGCCATGGCCAGAGCTGCAGAGGGGCCTGGGGAGCTCTGGGCTGGCTCCCGGCCGCTCTGCACACCCTTTGCAGCCCCTGTGCCACAGCCCTGCAGGGGCGGCTGGAGCAGCCAAGGGCCCCTCGGGGCTCTCTCCTGCACACAGGGAAGCCTCGCTGAAGCCCTGGGGAAAACCCTGCCCGCCCTTGCCGGGGAGCAGAGCCCGCTGTGCCGGGAAAGGTGCCCCATCCCGCCGGCTCACCTGCTCCCCGCGCTCGCAGCGGAGCAGCCTGGGCAGCCCTGGCGTGCAGGGCCCCTGCGAGGAGGAGGAGGAGGGAGAGGCGGAGAGCCACGGCCATGGCCCCTGGCCCTCACACCGGCCCGCAGCTCCCGCTGTTGTTGTCCGGTATTGCCTCTCCTCTAACAAGTGTCCTGTATTCTCTATCCAGTAATCCTTGTCCGGTAATCACTGTCCTGTAAGATCACGAAGCGCTACTGACTCTGACACTGCTGCCGCCGCTGCTGCTGCTGCAACAGTTGTGGTCAGAAACCAAGTNGAGCAGGGGAGCTGCACAAACAGGAGCACCCTGGGCCTGTGATCCGTCCCTGCCTGCTCCATCCAAGGGATGGCACCTTTATAGCAGCACAAGGGTCAGCCAACACCAGCAAGAATTAATCCATTGCATGCTGGACATCCACGGCATTAAAGGAGACTGGCTGGGTGTCCTTCTGTTGCAATTCAGGCTCCCATTTCCCTTGGTAGTTGCTACAGCATTTGCATTCAGACATCCACAGTCTTCCAGTGGCTGGGATGGTAAAGACAAACATGAGAGAAATACCATCTGTAGGGGGCTGACCCTGCCCTGCATTCCAGGCACCCACCACAGCCACTCTATCACTCCTCTCCACAAGTGGATATTCGAGAGAATATATAGTGAATGTTCATGAGTTGCATTGAGGACCAGGAGAGACCCATCACAGATTGTCAGAGGAAAACAGACTCAGCTTGGGGATATTAATGTAATTTATTAGTAACAAAATCAGGGCAGCATCATGACAAGTAAAATAAATGTTAGAAACAACTTTCCCATACTCCTCTGTCCTTCCCAGGCTCTGCCTCCTCCCCTGCAGCAGCACAGGGAGATGGGGATGGGAATTACAGACAGCTCATCACAGGTTGTTCCTGTGATAACCAGAGAGAAGAGTTCTCTGCTTCAGAGTGGGGTCCCTCCCATGGGAGACAGTCCTCCAGGAATTTCTCCTGGGGGAGCCAATCCAACAGGTAACAGTTCTCCATGAAATGTGGGTCACTTTTCCACAGGGTCAGTCCTTCACAGACAGGCTGCTCCAGTGTGTGTCCCCCCCAGTTTTACAAATCCCTCCAGCAAACGTGCTCTGCTGTGGGATCCTCTCTCCACGGGCCTGCAGGACCCTGCCATGACCCTGCTCCATGACAGGCCCAGCAATTGAGGGGCCAGTTAAAGCCTTGGGCAGAACAGAGCCCTTAGTGTCACATTCCTAGAAACGAGGGAATAAGGACAGCACGCCCCCATGCAGGGTAAAGCAGGAATGGCATTTATTGAGGGGAGGAACGAGTTTTTATATGGGTCCAGGGAAGGTTCTGGAATTAGGGCGGAATGAAACCATACAAGGGAAAAAGGGGTTGGAGGATGACCAAACAAGGGAAAATAAAGGAGGGGACTGACATATAAGGGTGCACCACATAAGGGTATGATGCACTGCACCAAGGGACAGCCAATAGAAAACTGGGGTACAACAAGCCAATGGGGTACAGGAATACACTCGAACATTGGAAAAAACCCTTTTATATTTATTCTAATACATTAAGAACTCTCGACCTAACTAACTATCTAAATGAGCCTTGCCCTTTTAGTCTTGTCTGGTACATGTTGCCCAAGATAGGTTGTTCTTCTCCGTCTCATTCCCTCGTTTCTTGTCACAACCGTTGTTGGTATTGTTAAATTTCCAATCTTTATACGATTTGGCTTCCACACCTCAGCACAGCTATTTGGCCAAGGACTGACTAGCCGCTCCACAGTACCCAGGCTGGCAATGTCCCGTGGCCATGAGCTGCCTTCCAAAGGGGCTGTTTCAGGGGACACCAACAAACAACTTTGTTTTCTCACCCTCCAGTACCAGACTGCAGCATAGCACAAAATGATAAGCTGCCCTGCCAGAATGCCTGATATTGCCAAAATCAAACAGCACTTTCCTTATCAGAAACCTCTCCCAATGCTGTTTCCAATATTGGGAGCAGATGTTGTGGTGTTGGCTGTGCGTGCAGAAGCGAATTGAAGCATTAGTCCATTTCTATGGCGTACTCTGGGAAAGGTCTTGAATCAGAAATATGGGGGGAAAAACCAGCTCTCCTTAGCATGGCCAGGAGCCTGCTGCTTTTGTTCTTGCTTTCTATCTCAGTGACCAAAATTTACTACACTTACAAAACTTCAGTTTGTCTGAGACCTGATCTCTTCATTGCCATGGAGTGGGAATATCCCCAGTAAACAGAGCTCAGAACTGACCAGCTCTGCCCCAACCCAAGTTTCAGTCATGTCCAGAGATAACTGTGGTTGGGCTGGAGATAACAAAGGGGAACATAATTGACATGGTTACCAGGTCTTAACATCCCCAAAGGGCAACATCTGATCAGTGTGAGTGTGCACCTGCAGCCTTATCCATCTGTTCATGATTATTCTTGTCTGGTTACCTGGTTTTCTTTCAGTCATTAATCTATTAACTCTAATTTCCTGGCTGCTGTACAACACATGATGTATTTAACAGGAGATGAGGAATGAGTTATGTGGCTTTTATATCCCTGGCTAAAAGCAGCAACCAAATGCTGCTGTCTTGGTAACTATGCAAGGCTTACCCCCAGCAAAAGCTTACACCTATTGTAGACTTTCAGCACTGGACACAGAAGCCTTTAATCTATTTCATGACCTGGCAAAAGCAGTCATTTCAAGTTCCTCAAGCTTTCACTGTCATGGAGTTACTCCAGTCTCCAAAAAAAGCATTTTAAAGATGTTAATGATAACCAAAGGAATACTGCTAACAAGGCTTAGGCAGATTTTTTGCAGCAGCTTTCAGGACAAAGGTCATGAAACTGTGAGTTGAAATGAGTGAACAAAACAAAAAGACATAATTCTAAATGAAAAATTACAGGTTCCACCACAAGGAACATCCCTTGTGTTGAGATGTAAAATACTTCTCATTGGAGTAACAGTGGCTGGATTGGTTCAACATCTCTGAGCATTAATCACTCAAGAGCAGCTGAAATCCACACTGAGATGTTTCAGCAGGAGAATATCCACATTTTACAGACTTCTGTAAGAGTCAAGTGCACTGTGAGGCATTAGGGATAGAATGTACCACCAAATGCTAATACAGGGCGTTTCAAAATGTTCTCATGGTCTTTATGGAGACAAAACCCCGGTGGGAACTGAAGACATCCATGCTCCCTGTCTAGCGTGCAAGTAAATGTATTGACCTGATGTAGTAAAATGTTCAGGATTGGATTGTCATAATGGCTTCAGGACATGCCTTTGAATATTAAAAAAAACCCAACCAAACCCTCACTTTTTACCTGTTAACTGAAACTGTAAGATCTCTGTTCTCCAAATTCTGTATTTCAGACTAGATAATGCAATCCCCACTGGTTTAGGATAAACTCTCCACACTCAGAGTCAAAGCATGGGCAGGGGATACTCATGAGTCTTCAAGATACAAAATACATGTTTGAATGGTCTGTCTGTAGAGCTACTTCTGCCATAGTTCACCACAGCTCAAGTCTTATTAATTTAATATCAGCTAAATAAAAATGATGGGTTTTTTTCTACATCATGCAGAATTATCAGAGAAACAACGTGTTCTTGCCTCACTCAAACAATTTTGTTTATTTTTTCTTTGTAGATCATTTCTTTGAGGGATGGAAGAACTGTTGGCCTGCTATGAAACAGTCTAGTTGAAAGTATATTAGAGAAATTTAAATATGAGCTTAAAAAAAATCTGTATTCAGGAAAAAAAGATAGTCATCCCCTATCTGTAAAGAACATGGATAAAACATGATCTTGCTATGAATTTTTACCAATCTCTTTTCATTTTAGCAATCTGCACACTTTCTATCCTACAAGTGCAAAGTTCCTATTAAATCCAAAGTGTATTCATTGGATATACTTGTTGTTGATCAATACTTCACAAAGTCTTTACATATATTGAAGTTATTATAATAAAAAAATTACATAGTATTGAGATGCAGAAATTTTTTCCAAAATTATAACCAGAAGGAGACAATACTGAATATTGCTAAGGATTTCTTATCCAGAATATTTTTATCCAGCCCAGTAATAGAGGATTTTTCTGCAGCCAGTAGTAAGCAGCTTCATAAAATTCCCAAGAAATGCAACCTTTTTAAAAGTCAAGCTCATAGTCCGAGTAATGGCAGATCTAAAACTATTTTTGAACCTGACCAAGTGGTGTAAAAATATCTTCTTTTTCTGTTCTTAGCACTGTGCTAAAATGACTAAAAAGGACACAAGTTTTCTTCCCTTATTCCTACTGAATAGTCCATTTTCCAATAACCCGCTGATGAAATTAGCTGCAAACCCCACAGATTCCTAAGTTTTCCAGGTTAGGACTGTATATTCATGGCAGTCATGGATTGTTTGCCACTGCCCCCCATCACCAGAGGGGTGTCCTAGCCCTGTGTATGATCAAGATGCAAAACATATAACACTGTGGGTGCTGGAAGGTTAAATAACACCAGTTTTGAGTGTGAAACTTCCCTGTGCCATTAATATCAGAATTCACGTGACATACAGGAAGGGAGGACACTTGTTTCACTCAGCAACTAAAAGGTTTGACATGTGGTTTGGCAAAATTCGTGCCGTGTGCTGCAAATGCCAGGAGGGCAAACACAACGTGTTTGGAAAACAACCCCCACCAGCCTCGCTGGCAGTGCTCAGGTTTGCCACCTCAGCAGTATCTAACAACAGCATCTAACCAGCAATTCCTTGGATTGTTTTGCTTCCACATGGACAGACACTCACTCTCCCTGTGTATTCTTGTCTCTCTCAGATGTGTCTGACAACGAGCCACTGTGTGCAACATGTGAACTCTTTGAAAAACACTACGAGGGTCAAGAATATCAGAAGCTTATAGTGCAAGGAGAGAAGCATTTGTGAAAAAAAATCACACTCAGTTCATGAGAAATCTGTGGGACCTGATGGGATTCATCCCAGAATCCTCAAAGAGCTGCTAATGTCACCGCAAAGCCTCTCTCCAAGATTTTTGAGCAGTCTTGGGAATCCAGAGAGGTCCCAGCTGACTGGAAGCTGGTGAACATTGTCCCAGTTTTCAAGAAGGGCAAGAAGGAGGACCCTGGAAACGACGGGCCTGTCAGTCTCACTTCAGTGCCTGGTAAAGTTATGGAGGAGATTATTCTGGGAGGGACTGAAAAACACCTGAATGACAACTGAGTCACTGGTCACAACCAGCATGGCTTCAGGAGAGGAGAGTCCTGCTTATCCAACCTCATTTCCTTCTGTGACAAGGTGACCCTGACTGATCCAGGGAAGCCAGCTGATGTGATCTTTTAGGATTTCATCAAAGCTTTCAACAGTTTCTCTCCCAGGATCCCTCTGGACAAAGTGCCCAGCCCACAGCTGGATAAACACATCCCATGGTGGGTGAGCAATTGGCTCATGGGTCGGGCACAGAGGGTGACAGTGACTGAGGTGACATCAGACTGGGGACCTGTCACTAGTGGGTTCCACAGGGCTCCATTCTGGGCCCTGTGCTCTTCAAGATCTTCATCAGTGACTTGGACACAGGACTGGAAGGGACACGGAGCAAGTTTTGCAGATGACCCAAAACTGGAAGGGGCTATTGAGTCCCTCGAGGGCAGGAAGGCCCTGCAGAGAGACCTGGACAGGTCAGAGGGCTGGGAATCACTGACACAAACACCACTAGTAAATATTCAGCTTATACAGATTTGCTCACAGGATAATTTAAAGCACCATCTCCTCACATGTAGCCTGACTTCCCACATAAACCTATGTACCCTGGATAGGGGAAAAACTTATTATAGGGAATTACAAAGTATTTATGGGACTTAGAAAATAAGCAACATTTACTTTAAAATCATAGATTCTATGCTAAAACACTTCATGTCTTTGTTAACCTGCCTGATTTTTTCCAGAGCAGTCAACAATATATCCACATGCGTGCACCTCTTAAATTTTTGACAGCTACTGAGCCCACCAACTGCTTTTCTCTTTACATCATTTCTCTATATTCCTCTGCTAATTATACAAAAGAAGAGCTTCTCAGGGAAATATCTGCTTAATCTCTGCACCTTTAAACTTTGTAAAACTTACAAAGTTATCAGTGTGTGTTCCTTTAGGCTCCTCTGTTAGTATCAGAGCTACCTTTGAAAATAAACAAACACAGGACATGTCAAATAGTACTCCTGGTCCCCTGGGAGCAGAGATCCATAGGATTCTGGGGAATTAGTGTGTTCCACATGTAGAAGGCTGGCCTTTGAAAATACCATTTCAGATCCAAGGATGTGTATTTGTTCATCCTTCTTCCCCTCACTTCTTTTGAATTCACAGACCCCTTCCAAGCCAGTTTAACTGAAAAAAGTGCCAAGATGAATGTTTCCACAAGCCTCATGATGGTCTTCTCTTTGTGAAAAAAGAGGGCAATATACATTCTGACTTTATCTTTGACATTATAGGATTCACATGGGAATGGAGGATTATGAACACCCTGGATGTGAGAAAAGCTTCAGTTGGCATCTCTATTTTACTGGCTAACAGAGAATCCAGGAGCAAACTGAAAGCAGGGATCCAGGTCTCACCACTGCCATACACTTCCATATTCACCAGGTTGAGGCACTCCTTCCACTCCCAATGATGTCTCCTGACACTTTCTTCATCTTTACTCTCTTGACCATCCTGACACTATTTTCCAAGGCCACAGACTAGAATATTGCATTTTAAGAGAAATAGTTTTAATGTCTCTTGATCTGTTTTTAAAATAAATAGTGGTATTGAAAATGGCCAATCCAACACTATGTGCATTCCAAAAAACTGTAAGGGCTGGCATTTTCTATGAAAGTACAAGCCTAAAGCTAGGCAAAAACTGATTAAGAAGTTCATTTTCACAGAATCACAGGATGGTTTGGGTTGGGAGGGACCTCAAAGCCCATGCAGTGCCACCCCCTGCCAGGGACACCTTCCACTATCCCAGGTTGCTCCAAGCCCCATCTAACCTGGCCTTGGACACTTCCAGGGAAGGGGCAGCCACAGCTTCTCTGGCAAACCTGTGCCAGGGCCTGCCCACCCTCCCAGGGAAGAATTTTATCCCTTATATCTGACCTCAACACACCCTTTGACAGTTTCAAGCCACTACCCCTTGTCCTGTCACTACATTTTCTGAAGAAAAATCTGTCACATCAACAACTGTCTGGTGCCTGGCTGGACATGCTGTGGCATTGTCCTCTTAGCCAAACCAACATCACTTCCAGTGATGGGTATAATGAACAAGAGCCACCAGTGACTCATTGTGCACCTGGCAAAGCACAGGCCCAACAGAACTCCATCACTCCCTAAGTATTTCGTGCTTTGCACAAAGAAATGTGTCATCTACAGATGAAAAATTCTCATGTTTCCCTCCTCAATTGACCTGATGGCTGGGACTAAGTTTATTCCTGTAGCTCTCTGCTCCTCCTGCAACCTTTCTGAGCAGCACTGCTGGAAAATAACCTTTAACAGCTGCAGTTTCCAGTCTGTTCTGCCTGAGCAGAGCGCAGCCCTCGGACGGTGTTTGGGTGCTGAACGTGTTACTTGCACAGGCGTCTTTTTTGGGTCTTCAAACCCCCTCTCGTGACCTACTGTGGAAGTGCAGGAGTCACCGCAGCGCTGCTCACCCCGCAGGAGTTTCCCACCCTGAAGCAATTTCATCAGAAAATGAGTCAAATTACACCTAGCAGTAAAGTCTGGCATGTCATTTAACAGCTGGCCGAATTTACTGGATAAAGTTTGAGCTGCACAAGGATGAAAACTTCATTTTAGCTGTCGAGGCACTATGATTTAGCTTGTTCAACATGCAAAGCATCTGCCTTATCCAGTCAATGGCTGGGTCCTCATTTGAGCTGCTCGTTGCTGTCCTGACCACCACTAAGGCACATGTTCCCTTCCTGAGTTTGTGATAAAAATGCCTATTGTGAAGGAAGACAGGACACCAGACACACAAGAACTTCAGCATTCCAACTCTATAAACTTTCTCAACGTTGTTACAAGCTGATAAAAGTTTCATTATTTCGAAAATTTCTCAAAAGAAGAAAACAGAAAAGTATGACAAGAATACTCTGTGCAGTCACACGTTTAAATTATTATCTTATTCACAAGATCTATCCCAAAAATCTTGTGAAAGAGACATGGCAAACAAACGCTGTGTTTGATTTTAAACATATTTCTGTCTGCAAGCTTTGTATTAGCCCTGATGGCTGAGATATTGCAGACACACTAATGAGCTGAAGGACCACTTCTCCCCCTCTGAAAGGTTCTGATGTTCCTTACAGACCATGTGCATCCCCAAAACCTTTAAAAAAACCCAAAAGAACAATCAGGAATATAACCAGAAAAGGTATTTTGATCAAGTAACAAGGCACTAACATCACACTTCCAGGTCGGATGGCTGAAGGAAAAGAGGATAAACCCCAAATGCAGAGGCAGAGAGAAAAACACAGAAAAACTCTGTCAAAACCACAAACTTCACAACAGAGCTTTATGTCCCCCATTTCCAGTGCCAAGCAGCAAAGTCAGTGACCTGGAAACAGGAATCACTAACAAGGGTGGCTGGTGGAAAAGACACTTCCCCCATCAAGGAACAGACCAAACTCATTCCTTCAGCAGCTCACCAGGGTGGCATTGAAGGGTGAAGGCAGAGAAGGTGCCTCAGTGGCTGCTCCCCTATTAAACAAGATTATCATCTACCAGAGAACGTCATCAGCAAAGCAATTAAAACTCCAGTTGTGTCCTGGAAGGATCTGCCTACACGGACCAGGCAACACGATGGTCACAGGAGCTGTCTGTGCCCAGAACAGCCATAGGAAGGCTGGAAATGGCCTTAAGATGGGAGGAAATGTCCTTAAACTGAGGAAGGGCAGGCTCAGATTAGAGAGAAGGGGAAAAAAAAATATCCCAGTTTGGGCGGTGCAGCCCTGGAATAGGTTGTGCAGGGGCGTGGTGGGGCCACCAGCCCTGCAGGTGCTCGGGAGCCCCTGGACCCAGGGATGGGTTAGTGGTCTGGGGCTCACAGTGGTTTAGTGGCTGCATGGTCGGTCTGGATCATCTTAAAAAGCCTTTGCCACGCTTGGTGGTTTTAGGAGTCGGTGCGATGGGGCCACGGGGGAACCCAAGGCCCCTAAACCAAGGGATGGTGCTAATGGTGCAAACAACGCCCCAGGGTGGGA
>WBMV01008849.1:345176-376615 GCA_013396655.1 Campylorhamphus procurvoides | reverse complement strand
GAGCGGCAGCTCCGGTAAATGGGTGTGCTGGGTTCGGTGTGTGTCCCTGCAGCTCCCGCCCAGAGCTCTCGCAGCGTTGCTCTTGCCCTTGGCATGGACGGCTTCAGCCCGCTGGCACCCCGGGGCTGGCGCTGGCACGCTGTGGAATCCGGCCCTGGCACGCAGGGTGTGCTCATGGTGACTATTCTGGCACAGCTCAGTGAGTTTTAGATGGAGATGTTACCCAATCGACTTATATTTTTATGACTTTATGCTAGAGCTTCCCATGGAGGGGGCAAAGCACTGGGACAGGCTGCCCAGGGAGGGCCTGTAGACACCTCCAGACCCCTCTGAAGTCATTCCAAGCCCACCTGGGCAGGGGGTTGGAATCTATGATTTCCAGAGGGTCCTTCCAACCTTAGTGATTCTGTGACTTATTTTTTGTAGGAGTGAAAACTCAACCTGATGATCAAGGTTGCAGTAACCCTTGTTTACAGACTTGCCTTTGCCACCTTGTCAGTGCTCTCTCTATCTGTGTTATGCCCAGGCAATTTTGGGACTCAAGTGCAAGGGTTAACTGGCAGGGAAAAATTGCTGCCACTAAAAATGCACATGGGAGCCCTTGGAATGATGCTCAGTGGTAACACTGGGACAAACTTAACCTGTGACAGAATTTTTGAGAAAATCAATCTGTCCCTTCAAAATCAATACCTTAAATAATATGTAAGAAACAGGGCACCTTCTTCCTATTTTTTCAAGCATCCCCAGCTGCCAGGGGTCTCAGCAAAAGTTATTTGCTGATGTGGCTTCATTTGTCGAATTTGACCTGTTCACAGCAACACTCAGGTGTTAAATAGTCTGAACCAAGGAGTTATTTCAGTGGTGGTTCAAACTTGCTGCAGTCAACATGCAATAATAGTTTTTTTCTCCCTATGATATTTAACTTCATGAAGAGGGACTTACTAAACAGCTGTATTGTGATATTTTTAATCTAAAATTGCTGGTTGTAATTTTTGTCACTGAGTTTTTCCCCAGGTTGTACTCCGTATATCTTAAATGCAACCTCAGTTCACCTAGGTCATGCTAGGAAGTGATTTTTCACACTAAGGCTGGAGACTCAGCTAAAGGAAGCTTAGATAAAACATCAGATCACTTGCTTTGCTGTTCTCCTCCAGAGCTATATCCTCATTTCACTTCTGATGAATGCCTTCTGTATTTTACTCTGCTGTTAGTAGTGGGAAACATCAGTTCATTTGTGAAACAGTGAAAGGCTCCCAGGACTTACAGAGATTAATAGATGTTTAATTATGTTGCTAGTTAATATAACACAGCAGTCTTGAAATATTTTCATGCACTAACATCCTTGCTTGCTGAATTTATGTAATTCTCATAATAACATGTAAACTTTATGCAGAAAAAGTTAGCCTACGTAGCATGTCCTGAGAAACACACATCTAGGAATAAATACACATTTGTGTATTATATATTAATACACATTTCTTTTGCAGCAGGACCAGATAACCAAAGTGATGGTTTCCTTTGAGAAGGGCAACTGAGGCTTTTGTAATGATTGAAGCTGGAGTGTACCTATATTTATTTATTTAGAACTATCTATTTATTTTGTCTCTGCGCTGACAGAGGTGTAATCAAACAGGATTTGTGAAAATGTGACCACTTTAGCATAGTAAAATTGTGTGTGTAGGGAAAGATGCCAAGATTTGTGTTACTTTGGTTCTCTGTTCACATTAGAAATCATTAATTGTGCTTTTCCCCAGGAGATGGGCCTGAGTGGGCAGTAATGACTTCCCATTTGTTTCAGGCCGTGGTCTCTGCATGTTTATATTCAACCTATAACTACATGGTTAGAAAAATAAGGGAAAATCAAGCATACTAACTGAAAATGTGGCAAAACAGTAATACTTCATGTGATAATTACTTAAAACCAGAATGCTCTGTGTTAAAGCAGTTAAATATAAGTGGGGTAGATATTTTGAAACAAAAAGTTGCATTTCCATTTGAGACACCAGATAAATACATTATTGATGACAATCAGTGCTATTAATCTTACTGTTCTGTGAAAAAATCCCACTGTGGACAAATATTCCTCTCTGGGTGTGTGGACTTTGGTGCTGCCCAGGAGACTTTATGTGCTGAAACTACTTGTCCTCCTTTTCTCCTCTGCACAATTTCCCAGTTCAAACCAGTATTCTGGTGTGATTTACACTTGCTCCAGTGTATTGCTGCTTAAAAAGAGCTATTACATTTTAATTTTGGGGCATAAAAAGGGGTGCCTGCACTTGGGCTGGGAGGTGTTCCATTCTGCTGGAAGAATTTGTGTTCTTAGTCAGTGCCTGTTTTCAGTGCATGTGAATTTGCTTGGCACAAAGTAAAAAAACAAAATCCCAAACCTTCTAATTTGTTTAGTTCCCCACGGGTTTTTAACTTAAAGCTTTGATTTTTCTGCTTAATTTTATCCCCTGAATTTCTGAAGCTCAATTTAAGCACTAGAGTAAAATAGTCTTTTCAGATAACAAAGTGGTCATGAATTTACAGTTTCCAGATGATCTTTCCACAGGAGGATGCCCTCAGCATTGTGTCCCCCAGGGGAGTGCTTCTCTGTCTCCACACTGCATATTTTAGGTGTCAGTGAAGTCCAGTTGTGGAGGAGATCTTCCTTCTACAAACTCACTTTCAGCTTTAGGTGTGTTTTTTCTGTGCTGCAAAGTGGACAAAATAACTGGGAGAATAAAGCATTTTGTCTTGTAGGATCACACTGAGAGGGGATGAGCCCACCAAGAGGAAACAGGACTTCTGTTCCTTGTGCAAATACACCTTTTGTTCCCTCAGCAGAGTAATGAATAAAATAGTAACTCATTTGAGTTATTTTTTTCTCTTTCACAGGTTGGACAATAGGTTAGGAGTGCTGATGTTCCAATGTGTGCTGTTAAACAAAACCATGTAAATTCCTGAGACTTTCTTATGCAGTTTAGGATCATTTAAGAGGTTTAAAAGTTCCAGGTAGCTCAAGAAAATCAGGACAAACTTAATGCAGAGCCCACTCAGATTCTGTCACTTCTGGACACAAATGAGAAGCAAGGCTCTGGGGAGATAAGCACATTATTAAGACAAAGGAAGGTACAACCCCAAACTGCATATAGAAGAGGAGAAAATTTTAGTTCATGCTAAAACTCTTGTCAGATTTCACTGAGCCTGCTTTGGGAAGAGGTGATGAGATGTGTCTGTAGCATGTGGTAACACTGCAGGGTTGCTTGAGTGGAGTGAGGGGAAGCAATATCAGGGATAATTAAGTTTATATCAATCATGCTTCTCCTTTTCTTCCTGCAGTCCACACCAGTCAAACACAAACTCCGAGGAATGAGCACATTTGAGTTATGAGTCTGCATGCTGTCATTTGGGTGCTTGGCAGGAAGCTTGTGGCGTTCAGGAAGTGTGGGTTCAAGGCAGGGTGTGCTGCTGAGAACCAGGGTGAAACCATGAGGAATTGGTGTCAGTGCCTTTGCTGCAAATGCTGGAGCTCCATCAGGTGGTGGGAGCTGTGCAGGCTCGGCCCTGGGGTGGTGCTTGGCAGCTGGGGCTGGTGAGATTGTACAGCTCCACAAGCACAGAGCCATTTTCTCCCCATTCACTGCACTGGGGATTTTAAATATGTGGTGTTTCAACAGCAATCAGGAACTCAGCTTTTAACAAGGAAAGCAAATTACCCAGATATTTTTTCCAAGCTTTCCTCATCCTGGCTGAGTGACCTTTGGTGGGTGACCTTGAACCCCTGTGCTGACAGGTGTGACATCAGCAGCAACAGCGGGCTCACCAGGATGAGAACATCCCCCAGCAGGAGAATCTGTACCAGCAGGATCATTTATCAGGCTTCCCTGCTTCTGCCTGTGCCAGAAACCCTGCAGGCCTGGGATCAGCAGGCCCCCAAAGAGAGCTGGCAGGTCTCATCTGGAAAAGGACATTGCAGCTTTGGTGAGGCAGCTTGGAAGGGCTATTAGAAATAATCCACATGGTAAAAGCCCCCCAAACTGCAGGATTAATAGAAAGCAGAATGCTGATTAGCTGGACTTTGCAGGAATACACAGTAGATAGAAGAAAAAGCAGAAGGTAACCTGAACTCCCTCCAAAAATAAGATCTTTTGACTAGAATTTGAATTCTTTTAATTATACACCCCCCCCCAGTAAAACAAATTAAAAATAGTATCTGAGTGATGTAACATGAAATTAAATAGCTTTTCTACAACA
This sequence comes from Campylorhamphus procurvoides, assembly GCA_013396655.1. Lineage (NCBI taxonomy): Eukaryota > Metazoa > Chordata > Aves > Passeriformes > Dendrocolaptidae > Campylorhamphus > Campylorhamphus procurvoides. The sequence continues at coordinate 372,376 of WBMV01008849.1, read as the reverse complement.
ATTAGAGGCCAGGTTACCTGATAAACTTTCATAAGGTGTGTTTGTTACAGAATGAGGTTCTCCTCATGCCCTGTGTGCACTTCATGATCTCAAGTCAGACTAACAGGATAGGAATTGAAAGCTGAGTAATAATATTTTTTCAAGGACATTTTTAACCCTAAGTAACAACCCATTCAGACCTGTATTAGATGAAAGCTCTTGTTTCAGAAAGGTGGAAGGAGGCAGATTCCTGTAGATTGAGGTGCTGCAGGTACTGAACAGGAAAATCTAGTGGTGACAGAGTTTCCAAGAATAAAACTTGATAAGGAAGTCCTGCTGTCAGTGGAAATAAAAGCTATTTAATACAGCTCAGGTTGGTTAGGTCTGCACTTAAATTTTGTCTAAAGGTGGTGAAATGCAGCAGATCAATTTCTAGGTTTATTACAATTCTCGTGTCCTTCAGGCTTAATTTTAAAAAGAAATTGAGAAGCATTGCTTTACGTGTGTTATGAAATTTAAATAGGTGTGGCAACATCTATTCAGTTTTTCAAAGTGCTTCAAATGTTTTCAGTTCATCACAGAACCATCAGCTTCATCTTAAAAGCTCTTTCTGAAGCTACTCGTGGGACTTCATTCACTTCATGGGATCACCAATGGACAACCTGAAGTTGCTGAGTTGGTGCTCTCTGCAAATGGAATTTATACCAGTTACAAGCAAGGTTTTAAGAGACAACAAAATTTATCATCAGTATTCGTTTAAAGGATTCTGGAGTGAAGCACTGAGGGGGTTGGAAAGTAATTTGATTTTCTCTCTGTTCAAGGAATAACGTCATCCCTTTGGATATTAATGCAGGGGATCATGTGCTGTGTTTTTGGCAAGGATATGAAAGTGCATTAGGGTGCTCTTGTTCTATCAAGGCTTTGTTTGAAGAGTGGTCTGAAAACAGCACTGTAAATTGGGATGAAGTAGTAGTAAAACATTTAATGTTTTTAAAACTGCATTTCTCTAAACATTTTCAACTATTGTGTAAATTACCTGGACAAAACAATCAGTTTTCTTTTCCAGCCTTGTCAAGCTGTCCTTGCTGAGAAGGGGGTTGTAAGTCACACATCTGTCTGGCAAGTATTTTCGTTTCAGTATTCTAAGAGTTTTTTACCTCAAGATGATGTTGGGTTGTGTTAATGTAGAAATTGGCTTTAAGGTTACATCAGGAGCAGTTAGAGAAACCCATTTGTTTCTTTTGGGAAAACAACATGTATTTTAAGTGGTCTTTTGGTAAGGCAGTTTAACAATGAAATGTCAGGAGAGAGGCCAGAATCTTAATGAGTTTTGTTTTTCAGAATCCCTGTGCACAGGACTTGATGTAATTTAAGACTTAACAGAAAAAGCACAAAATAGTACTTTTGACACTACATTTTTTTGAGCTTTTAACTGTTAGAATAGGTGAAAATAACACTATGTTATTTATTTAATCAGAATTATAAATATTTGAGCCTCATCCTGATCCATGTACATCAGCATAACTATGGTGCTGATTTTATTATTTTTAAGTTCTAAAGAGGAAGAAATGTATGTCTGCCTACAATGATTCTGATAGACTTTTCTTCTGATTTCAGGTGAGAAGTTACATCTGTGGAACACAACCAGTAATTTAACAGAAGTTTAATGACTCTAGTTGCTATGACTGCTCCAACTTGCTGACTGGATAAAGATGAACTATATTAAGGCCCAAGCAATTGGTAAAATTTTGAAATTAAGGAACCTTGAGAATTCCTTTCTTGCATGACTGGGGGGAGTGAGGGGAATGCTTTTTCTATGATCAGTGTTATAAATGCTGTCTGCAGGTAGTCAACTTGTCTTTCCTGAAACAGCAATCCTCTCCAGCAGCTCTGAAGATGCCTGCACTGTGGGATGAGGTAGTAGGTTGTATAGTTTTAGGGTCATACCCACAACTGGGAGATAACTATACAATCTACTGTCTTTCCTAAAGCAGCAGGAAATCAGCAATGGAAACGTCTCAATTTTAAGCTCAGTGCCAGATTCCACTGAACTTCTGTACTTGTACTGCATATGGTAGGAGAAAATACTTCTGTAACAGCTGTGGGGAAGTGTGTTTAGATTCTCCTAGTTCTTGGAAAAGCTAGATTATCACTCTGCATTAATTTTTCTCTAATGAGTAAAAAAAATAAGATTTTTCTACATGTGTGGTGGGGTAATCAAATTATTGTGGTGGTGTTTAACGTTGCTGAGTGAAGTTTCAAACATCCTTTAAACTGGTTGGCTGGCTGAGCTCTTTGCTGAAGGTTGTGCTTCTCTGTCAGAGTGAGGTAGTAGATTGTATAGTTGTAGGGTAGTTATTTTACCCTGTTCAGGAGATAACTATACAATCTATTGCCTTCCCTGAGGAGTAAAACAAACTGCGACCCTTTGCAGTCAGTGATGCAGTAAAAATACTCACTGAGTAAAAATAGATCTGTCAGATAAATTTAGGGTTGTAAAGCATCAGGTTAATCAGTGCTAGAGTGTGCAGGATTGCCTATCAGTGTGAATGGGGCTACCCCCAGATGATATATTTGACTAACATGCCTTTTCTCCTGAGGTGAGTGGCACAGTGTTGGCTGGAGATGGAAAATACCCGTGTTCCTACATAGAGTGGAACACTCCGTGAGAGGAAATGATTCCAAACCAGTTGGGGTTTGAATGTAAAATACAGGCAGCTCAGACTTGTACATTGGGACTTAAACTGTTATGAAACCCCAATTCCTATAATGCATTAATATTCCATGACTCCCAACTGCTTGGCAGAAGTTGGAGGGAAAACTTACAATTATTAATAAGTCTTTAATAATAACTTCATTAATAAGTTTGCTTATTTTTCTCTAACTCTACTAGACTTAATATACAAAACTGAAGTGTTGACCAGTTTTGACCAGAGCTTTTCTGCAAGCTGGTTATTGTTTTATAGAAAAGACTTTTCAAGCCTACTGCATTCTTTTCCTCCTGCTGTCCTAGGTGTACGCAGTCTCTCACTGCTTCTGCACTAGCCTGACCAGTGAGCCCCTTGTTAGAGTAACAAAAAACCATGGAAATGCTCTTTTGGATGGCAAGTTTAGCTTAGTCAGAGTGGAAATAGAGCCATTCATGAGTGGTAAAACTGGTCAACCACTGCTTGGTAAGTGCTGAGTGTAACCTTGCAGTATTTGCCCAGGCCTAAAGGCAGAAGACCCAAAGCAGCTGGTGAGTGAGAAGAACTGCACAAAGGAAGCATTGGGCTCCTAGGAAGAGGTAGTAGGTTGCATAGTTTTAGGGCAGGGATTTTGCTCACAAGGAGGTAACTATACAACCTGCTGCCTTTCTTAGGGCTTTATTTTAACACCGGCACCAGTTGGGCTCCAGCCTCCAAACCTCTGCAGCCCTGAGATGTGGAGAGAAAGGACAAGGCATTTCCAAGCATGTTGAGGCTCAGTGAGACTTGCGTGTTGGCAACTTTGGTCCCAGACTGAAGGGTAGGAGTCCTAGCTGAATGCAGCACAGTAGAATGTTGCATTTGAGGCTGCACTGCAATTTGGGGGATGTTGGTCTGTGATATCCTTGGGTTATGGTAAGTAAGAGACTGTTGGGAAGGCAGCTCCTCCCAGAGTAAGCTGGAGCCCCCTGTGATTAGGATGGAGGTGGTATGAATTTCTGAACATTGAGGTACTGATGCTGTGTGCTCACTCAGGGAGCTAAAATACCCCTTTCCTTTGGCTTGGTGCATTTCAAGTGGAAAAACTCCAGTTTTCCTTCCCCAAAAGGATGAGATCACAGCTCCCCTGAAAGCTGGTGCTTTCTCAGCAGGCATAGGCACTGAATAAAACAAGCTCCCAAAGGTGGATTATTTGCAGCCTTGAAGGAGGGAAGTTTTCAGTTAAAAATGGTTTGTCTCTCATGGAATTGTTAAGAAGAAATTTGTATTTTTGGCATTACAGCACTAGTTCAGGTAGGGCTCCAGCTGGACCCTCTGAACTGTGGGGTGCAGAGACTTAACTGCTGAGCACCTTGTAGCAGGAATATATTGTGTCTACACCAGGCACTATTTAAACTTCTGCAAATCAGACAGAATCCTATATTATAAACATGTTACTGTGCATATATTGAACATCCTGTATGAATTTAACTGTACAATTTTTATTTAGTTAATAAAATACAGCGTTTTGTGCAACTGATGGTGAATGGCCTTTACTTTCTGCAAAATAAGGATTTGAACTTTACAGGGAAACAGTGCCCACATTATTGAAATAAAGTCAAGACCCATGCTCGGTTTTCACTATAACACTTTAATTATAGTGTTAATTAGAATTAGTGTTAACTAAAAATTATTCCAGCATTAACTTTTGTTAAGGAGCTTTGGTACAACACTGCACTGAGGAGTGGGGAATTTTCATTTGCAGCATTGCTAATGAGTGTGCAGTAACTCTGCTTACTCTAGGCCTGGTTTCTGAGCACAAGTGTAAATTGTTGCACAAAAATTAAACTTTAATCTTAACTACACCTTGTTTTCTACATAAATGCGGCTGGAAAGGTATCAACAGGTAAGAGAAACACCAATAAATTTGGTTCTCATAGTACAAAATGCCTGAAAAGCTTTAAAATACCTAACATTTTACAAGGGGTATGCTTACAAAAGATTTAAATAATCTGTGCTGCCCACCCCAGCTGTGATACTCCCATTATATCAGATGCATTTATAGAGCACCTTTTGTGAGAGAAAGAAAAATAATTTAGGCCCTGGATGAATATGAGTAGCTGGTTTGTGGCACATTGGGAGTAATATGGAAGTTTTAGGCTTGATTTACCCATTTTTGCCCTATTACTGGTGACACTCAATATTAGCTCTCAGTGCTGCAGGATTTCTTTAACTGTGCTGAGGAAAAAAGAAGAGGAAGCTTTTAATATCTTTTTTTCTGAAGTTACATCTCAGCATTCTCAGAGCCAGAGTGCTGTTAAGATGAGAGACCTTGATAGAGTCCTAAGCGTGTCTTGGGCAAAAGTACCTGAGTTTTGGGGTTAATGTCTCCAAATGCTTTCAGTGTATTGGGAGAAGCAGGTGCTGCAGAGCCACTACAGTATCAGTTTGGTTTTTAGAACAGTTAATTAGTGCTTCCCTTTACCCAGGGATGGTGAGCCTTGACCCTCATACTTCTACTCACTCACCAGTAAATGCATTTATTTCCTTGTAATTTCCTTGTAATTGGCAGAAGCCTGATTTAAGTGATAAAACTGAAACCAGAAAGGAATTAGGCTGTGGTTTAGCAGTCTTGTCTCATCACGTTATTTCTCACCTTGACTTACCTGTGGGCTCCACCCAGTAAACGGCATCAGCAAGGGACAGGATTTGTTTGCCTTTTCCATGAGGGATCCAAGGATGAGGTGACAACATGGGAAAAATCCTTCTAATAAAGGAAGTGGTTAAAGAATGCACAGCAAACAGTACAGGAGGGTTTGCAGCAGCAGTAGAGACACGTTTACCACCCAGAGTGCAGTGATTGTGTCATGGTGGTCTTGGAAACATTCCAGTGGAGCTCCAAAAATAGAATACAGCTTCAGTGCAGATCCACATCCCGGGCGAATTGTTTGCGTTCTGTGCCTTTCCAGGCAGAAAGGTGTGCTCTGAAATCTCCCTGGTGGTGTGAAACCTGAGACCTGTTGGGCTTTTTCCATCCTTGTGCTTCTAGAGAGCGCTCTTGGTGCTTGTGCCATGGCCACAGTAGGTGAAATTGGTGCATGAAAAATTCTCTCCCTTGTGTTGAGAGTGAGAATTGTGGCAGCCAAGAATTGCTGTTATTTTCTGGTTTATACAGTTATGATTCTGTAGTTTGGGCTCTGTGGAAGGGGAGAGATGGAGAAGAGCTGCCACTGGAGGTACCATCTGCAGTTTCACACTGCCTGGAAAGGGTCTTCTCTGCTGGGGTGTCCCAGGTTGTTTGGGATATTAGATGTTAGATACTGGCAGTGCTGGGTTAGTGGTTCGACTTGATCATAAAGGTCTTTCCCAACCTGAATTACTCTATGATTTTGTGACATCTTTATGCTAGAAAGCTCTTGTTGCTCTATCCCTTGGGGACCAGCAAGCTGGACTCAGGAATAGGTGCATACAGGTGGTTCATCTTTTTGCTTTACCAAGCAAATGATAAAATACCTGATGTATGCAAAGGGAAAAAAGTATAAAAGAGGAAGGCAAGTCTCAGATCCACTGGTCAAAAGTGTGACCAGCTCAGCTGACTGTCAGTGCTTTCATCTGAGATACCCAAAAGAACTGCAGGCCCTCAGTTCCAGAGGCACTGGTGTGTGGTGTGGCCTTCAGCCCTGGAGCTGAAGTTGTGTATTTATTTAATGGCAGTTCTGTAAAGATGAGTCCTGACAGGAGCTACTGGAGGCATCAGGTGTCAGTCTATGCGTTGTTGCAACATGAGAAATCAGATTTGTTCTTCCTGCAGAGATGGTTTTTGTGAAATTGGATTTTTAGTCTAGTTTGTTTCAGACACTTAAAACCACTCCAGTGCAGAGGCATTGGAAAATCAGACACCATTCTATTTCAGCCTGTTGGCTTAATGCAGTCTTCAAAATAAAGCTATTACAAGCTATGTAATGCTACTAAGGACTGTATTTTTGGACACTGAAAAGGTCCTTTCTGAAATAGGAGAATGTTACTGAAAAAATACTCCTTTGCCATTAAAACTCTCCTATAATAGATGATTTCAAGCTGATTAGTTAAACCCATCACAGCATAAAACCAGGGAGAAGGATCAAATCCTGCAAGTCCCAGTTCTGTGAGGGAGTTTGCTACTCCCTGTATACATCATCTCATATATTACACACCCTTTAATACCCTCCAACAACTGTGTGTAAATTGAAAGGAGTAAGCAGGGGAAAATCCACCCCAGGATCCCAAAATGCTGTCACACATTAAATCTCTGGAAGTGGCCTCTGCTGCAGTAGCTCCCTAAAATGAAGAGGGACAAGGAAGAAACAGAGGTGTAGTTTGAACTTCTCAACTCCTACAAAAATAAATTTGTATATGACTAAGCTGTGACTGATGCTGTTAGGTCCTGCTACGTAACACTAAGTGTGTCTCATGCCAAAACAAGCAGCCAAAGGCTTTCCTCAGTATTTATTTTACAAAACAGTAAGACTGAGGCTGTTTTTAGAGCCTGATGTAATCCCATCCTGATGGTTTCTTCATCAGCTGGCAGATACTGCCCCAATTGCCTTATCAGACGTGCTGTGAGGACAGGGGTGATGCTCAGCTGCAGAAACCAGTGCACAGACACAGCACACAGCAACTTCTCCTCAGTTTAGGTCAAAAAATATAGGTCAAACCTAGTCAGTGCAAAAAACCTAAGGGTAAGTGAAACGTAGCACTAGGCATGGGAATAACTAAGGAGTGTGAGAATTAAAATATGAGTGTCTGACAGATGCAAATGCAGGAAATATTACTGCTTGGATGCTGTTAAAAAGTTTCATTTGTCACCAAAATGCAATGGAATGTGTAAAACTATTGTGGAGATAATTTAAATGGGTGAATTGGCAACGAGCAGCTCTGGAAAGCTGTGCTTTGACAGGAACAAATATGTTTAAACTGGTTTCAGCTGAGTCAATGCAAGTCTCTCCCTGAATCTCAGGATTTCACTTTGAACACAGCATAGTTCTTACACAGGTTATTCATAGAATCATGATTATATCGAGCTGGAAGGGACCCACTTGGATCACCGAGTCCAACTCCTGGACACCCCCAGGAATCCCACCATGTGCCTGGGAGTGTTGTCCAAATGCCTCATGGAAATAACATGAACAGACAACTCATTATTACGTGAATTAATCTATTGAGATAAGTCTTAGCTAATATTAATATATTAGTAATTGCTCACCTCCTTCCACCCCCTGCCACAGGCAGGGACACCTCCCACTAGACCAGGTCGTTAGTTTATTCATATTGAAGTGAATTAGACCATATGAAATTCTCCAACACGTTTAAAAAAATATTTCTCAGGTCTGCGATAAAGTCTTGTAATAAAATACCTGTTTTCTGTTTCACATTTCAACCCTGGTAGGACCTGTGTCCCCACTGCATTGCCATGACTCAGTGAACTCCATTGTGTTGCAGAAATCCTGAAATGTGGCCAAGGAGTTCTTTCCAAGATTACCTTGTTAAAGGAAAAATACGTGTTACACTCCTTGCCTTTCAAATCCCAATCAGTGACCACAGGTCCCTTGTTGTATTTCAAGAAGGGACAACACAGGAGTTTTGCTGTTAACTCTTAAAATGCAGAAACTCAAAATCACAGAATACCCTGAGCTGGAAGGGACCCACAAGGGTCACAGGACACCCCACCAATCCCACCCTCACCAGTTGTCCTCTGTCCCCTTACCTTTGGTTTTTGGAGCAGCACTGTGATCCTGTGAGATTCAGAGCCTGTTTCTGGATCCAGATGTAGCACAGCTGTACACAAAGCTTTCTACCTTCTCTGCCAATTCATGTCACTGTTGGCTCACAGAGGGATATCCCAGGTATTTTAAGACTCCATTTAAATGCAGCTGTGCCAGGAGTCAAATCTAAGCTGCTCTTTAAAAGTGTTTATTAGTTTTAGGGTAACTAGTGTGAGTGTAATGTTCAGGAACTAATCTCCAAAAATGAAAGTCCAAAGTGCTAATCAGTAAATTTTATACTGAGCAGGGTGTTTCACTCAGTGGACAACAGTACTGGGCTAATCCTTGTGTAATCCCTCCCCAAACAGAGTTCCCTCCATAAAAAATTGGCAACAGAAAATAATCCAATGCTGCTTTTAGATTCGCTACAAATTCTCTGACTGGATGACAACAAAACCTTTCCTGTGCATCTCTGCTCTGGAGCCAGGCTGGGAGAGCTGGGGGGGGCTCACCTGGAGAAGAGAAGGCTCCAGGAAGACCTGAGAGCTCCTTCCAGTGCCTAAAGGGGCTCCAGGAGAACTGGAGAGGGACTGAAGACAAGGGGGAATGGCTTCCCACTGCCAGAGGGCAGGGATAGATGGGATATTGGCAAGGAATCCTTCCCTGTGAGGGTGGGCAGGCCCTGGCACAGGTTGCCCAGAGAAGCTGTGGCTTCCCCATCCCTGGAAGTGTCCAAGGCCAGGTTGGACAGGGCTTGGAGCAACCTGGGCTAGTGGAAGGTGTCCCTGCCTATGGCAGGGGTGGCACTGGATAGGCTTTGAGGTCCTTCCAACCCAAACCCTTCTGTGAGTCTCTGATTTAAAGAGCCTTCAATAGGAAGAGAAAAATGGCCATGGTCAAACTGCCACATTTCTTTATTCCTTTCTGTCTTTGAGACAGACCAAGAAGCAATGAAATATTTGTTCATCCTTGCTGCATTGTTTTTTCCTACAATGTTTTAAATATGGCCCTGAGAAGAAAAAACATGATCCACCCAAATTTGATTAGATTTCCTTTCAAGAGAGAATATTTCATGATATGAAGACATTCGAAAACTGAGTAGCTGGTACCTTGTCATGTTTTGATACAACTATCCTGTGCCATCTGTTTCTGGAAGAGTTCACTATATCTGAACAGGAAAGAGTTTAGTCTTCTCAGATCGCACTAATTTTTTCCTAAGTGGAGTAGGATTCCATAAAAAAGTAGAGGCCATAAATAGTGAAAGTATTCCAGGATAGACTTGGGTCTTAAATTTCATTTTTAAGGGCAGAGAGAAAGACATAAATTCATGTATTTCCTCACCTCTTGCCCATTCCAGGCTGGAACTGTTCCATCAGTAGGTGCAGGACAGGTAGCAGACATTCATTTTCCAGCACCAAACGGGTTCACTGTTGGACAGATAAGCCATGGCAAGTGTTTTTCCTACAATAAGAGCTAGAAAACAACACATAATTAAATAGAACTGAAAGGGCTGGCTCTCCACGGGCTCTGTGCAGTAAAGTGGTTAAAGATGTGCAGCTCAGTACACCCGGAAAAACCCCATTGCTGCCCTTTGGCCAGCACATTACTAAGCATCATTAAATGTGTGAGAGTTTCCCTCTGAGGGTTACATTACAGGTGATAACTGAAATTTTACTGTAGGTTCCAGAAACAGGTTTGCAATATTAAGGTGACAGGTCACTGTGCAGAGGTGCACCTAAATATTTTCTCCAATTGGTCCGTGGTCAGGGAAGATGGGAAAGAGACTTTAAAAATCCAGCCATTTCTCCCCCGCCACAGATGACCTAATGAGACACAGTCATGAGATAAGGTTTTGCGTCACCATCTTTTATGTAAATTCTTTTTTAGGGCTGGTAAGGGAGTGTTACAGTTGGCCACTTCATAAAGGAAAACAAACAGACAGAGGTCTATTTTTAGTCTTCTGAGAATACCACTCACCAATGCCATTTTTCCAGAGGTGATCCGTTGAGTTTCCGCATTTCTGCTCATGGTCAGCAAAGCTTCAAATATGGATTTGCATCTTAAATTCATGTGACAGTTACACACAAATCTTTCAAAGTGTTGCTTCTGATACCTAACAAATACAAAATTCATACACAGCTTCTTTTTAACATTTGAAGTCTTTGAGAACTTCATCAAAATTCAATTCCAACTCAGCCTTTTGAAAACTTACCTACAATGAGCCAACTAAACAAACCAAACTCTTATTTTCCCTACTGCCTAAACCACGGTGAGTAGAACCCCTCCCACAGATTTTTAGATTGTTTACTGGACACATTTATTGGATCTGTTATTGCTCAGGCAGTGTGAGTGGGTATTTTCCTTGTATAATAAGAAAATCCAAAGCAAATCTATACAGGGTGTACCCATACAACACACTGTTTTAGCACTGTACAACCAAACAAAATTGATTCTGGTATTTTAAGCATCGAAAGCAGCTTTACCTGCTCCCTGAAGTGTTGCTCCAGAATTCCTGTGCCAGGGAAAAACAAAGAAACAAACAAAAAAAGGATTTCAGACATACTAATGACAATCCAAAGCATTTAACACCCCAAGGAAGTGGAACAGATTGAATCTCTGTTCTGCTACTCCAGCCCCAGTTCTTTGAACTGTTGTGTTACACATTCAAAGAAATTGTAAATGTAAGTGTGGGATTGTGGGAGAGTTATCAAAACAAATCAGTGTGGTCATGGTTTATGTTCTTCTTGTGCCTCTTCAAGGAAACATGAGAATAAAAGTCATTATAACTCCATTTGGAGTTTTTTTCACAGGAAAGAGGGCCTAACAGTGTACCCTGCAGTGAAGGGTTGTGAGACTACCATCAGGTACCAAATTAATTTGGTAGTGAAAACAGGAACATCAGTCCCCAGGAACCACTTCTGGCCCACAAAGGTCCCATAAACTGCCCGCTGGTCACCAGGTACATCAGCCTGGGGTTGTTGATACCTCCCACAATTTCCTGGCAGGTAGAGGCTGCAGGGCAGCTGTTCAGACTCCGAGGAATGTGTTCCCCATTTGTTTTGGCTGGTACCTCTGCAGGTTTCCCTCTGTGGGCATCAGCACTGGGTGTGCTGGATGGCATTTCTTGATACCGAAAGTGATACACCCGTGTTTGGAGACGGTGTCCTGTTCCACCCAGCTGGGAAAGGGCCACGGGGAGAGTGTTCTGCTGAGGGATTGTGCTCCTGTGGTGACATTAAAATAGGCTCCAGCTCACTGGGTGAATTTGGTAAAATACAGTCCAATTCTCCAGGTGAATTGGGCTAAAGGAGGCAGAACAGGCACGTGTTGGAGGCAGCTGGTGCAGGCACAGCCTCTGCTACCAGAGACACCCACCAGTGCCAGGAATGTGACGGATTCACAGGAGCTCAGTAAGATCTCTGCTGTGAGCAAAACCAGCTCACAAGAGCAGAAGGGGTGGGTTTAGTAACACCACAGTTCCTGCCTGTATTAGTGAGTGCCTTGCTGTGTTGTGAACAAACCACCGTCACTTACTCAGCGTACAAATAAATGAAGTTGGAGCTTATGGTTTTCTCCCTTCTTTCTTCTGTCCCTAAAGGTGCTTTACTCAAGACTTTGATCTCCTGCAAAGGACATAAAGTAAAACTGGGAGAATGTGGTGGTAGCACCTCCCCACAAAACTGCCTGGTCTTAGCTAAAAGGAGCATTGCATGAGATTTCCCTGCTAATGCACCTTTCCCATCGTACCTGGAGTTCCGGACCTGGAGCTGCCCTACTGACCTTACCAACTGGGTGCTGAGGTACCACTGAGAGATGTGGCAGCTGCATTTCACAGTGATCTTGCAGCACAACTGTGGACTGTGGGGAGGCTCTTTCAGCATGGCAAGGGGAGGCAGCAAAGCTGGGGGCACCCCAAGTTCGGTCCTGCAGTGGAGGGTGTTGTGGTGCTTCCCCGCTCAGCAGCAAGGGCAAGAACTGCTCCTGGTCGGGGCTGAACCACGTGGTGTCAAGGGCCTCAAAAAGGGCATGACGGAAGCACCTGGCAGGGTTTTGCTCTCTCCCTTTGGTGGTTATCCCCCATTCTGCTGTGTAACACTACTGGGGAGGACCACCAAGCAAGCTGAGGAGCTGTGAGCCCGTCTCTGTGGCACAAATGCCAGTGAAAGTGGGGGGAAAAAACCTCTCAAGCAAACCCAAACCAACCTTGTGATCCCCCTTTTCGGTGCCATCACTGGGTTTCATCCTGTTTCTGTGTCCTGAGACAAAACCCAAGATTAGACAGCTACGGGCACTGGGAAACATCTGCCTGCTCCCAGCCCTGGTGGTTGGCACCCAGACTGGGAGCACAGGATGTACAGACAGCCCCTGACAAGCAGCTTGGCAGCAAAAGCAGAGCCCAGGTCTCCTGAGTGGTAATCCTGCCTGCTGGGCATATTCCCTTCCCCGTGGCCTCTGGGCCATGCAGAGCTCATGTTGAAGCCTGCACAGGTTATACTTCTCATGTTAAGTAAAATTTGACTCAATTTATGCCAAAATCTCTCCGGATTCTCCCTCCCCTGTCCCCCATGAGTTAGGCTTCCTTGAAAAACCACAACCCTCTCCGAGTACCTTAGAAATGCACCATAAGCATTAAGGCAGCACTAGACAATAATATATGAGGCAGAATTACATGCCAGGATGTGCTGGTGATAATGTTTTCCACTAAAGATGGGAGCAGTGAAATTTTCCAGCACAACAACGGAGCCACACTGTGCTCCCCCACCCCACGTGAAACACGAGTGAACTTTACCAGCCCCAAACCTTCCCCATCTGCACCATCACCCGTAGGTGACACACGAAGCCACCAGTGACAAGCTTGGCCAGCCCAGGGCTGGCTGACCTTTAAATCCATCTTGTCTTGTCTGCATGCCCAAGAGGAAATCACATGTGTGGCACGAGCCTGACCCAGAAATATTGCAGGGAGTAGGATATTTTGCACGAATAAGGAAGGGCAGGGTCTGCAAGATGAATCACCACAAAAATAATTATCCTGAGGAAAAACCTTGGAGGGTGGATTAACCGTGATAACTCGCCCTTTCAAGGTAACAACAATGCGAGCCGTCAGCTCTTCTCGATGGTGAGGGACAGAAAACGCTTTAGCACAAAGCATAAAAATAAAAATGATGGGAGTTCATAAGAAGAGATTGCCCAAGGAGGCATCCTTCACTTCCCATCTGCCCCAGCTTCAGCCTGCCATTGTTATACAATATGCCACAAGAATTGCTCCAAAAATTATTTTTAGCGCACCAGCAGCTTTCAGTGAAAATAAATAAAGGGCCAGACAGTTGCTATAAAGACAGGAAATAAACTTTAGAAACTCTTCAGCTTTTGGCTGAGCAGGGCAGCTGCATTACACAGTTCCTGAGCGTGCACGATAGTCTCAGATAAGATGAACTCAGATAGTTTTCTCCTTTCTTTCCCCCCCCGCCCCCGCCCAGTTATCACCATCAGCACTTTGTGACTGCCCCACATCTGGAGCCAACACCAAGGCCAGGGATCTCAGGGTGCTGCAGCCTCTGCCTGCACCTCTGGCACGTGTTTCCCATGGCCATATCTTGTGGGGCCGTGGGGTTCAGAGCCAGCAGCTCCCATGGACAGCAGCTGCAGTGCTGTGCCCATTCCCAGGCCCTGCAGGCATCTCCTGTGGCCAGAGCACACCCCCAGAGCAGTGTCCCTGTCCCTCCCCAGCCCACCCTGCTGCCTGGCTCAGGCTCTGACTGAGAGCTCCTCCTGAGGGAGTGGGGACAGCTCTGCTTCTGTGGCACTTAAACTGCTCAGAGGAGCTTCAGGCATCCCAAAGATGGGCAGGACCATGGTGGAGGTGAGGGAGACAGGACATGACCTTCCACCAGAGGTGGGAAGAGCCAGCAGCACCTCCAGCCCCTGCAGAGCCCCAGTGTGGGCAGGTACAGCCCAGGGACACCATGAACAGCAAGGACCTGCTGCCCATCAAACACCCACTGCACTGAGGGAGCAACGAGTAAAGACCTAACTCTGACTCCCAGCTGAAAAAAATATTCTAATTTTTGTTATTGAGCCACCCTTGTGTTCAGCCTTGGCTAAATGCTCCAAGCTACCGTGCTGTCAATCAGAGCAGATGGCAGAGAGGTGACAATGGCAGAGAGGTGACAATATTTGCTGCCTTTAAGCCAGGCAAGGGAGGGGATTGTCCCACTCTGCTCTGCACTGGGGTGGCCTCACCTGCAATAGTGGGGCAGGTTGGGGGGACACAATGGAAGGGAGAGATGGAGCCAGTGGAGAGTGTCCAAAGGAGGGACACGGGGATGGGGAAGGGCCTGGAGGGGAAGAGTGTGAGGACACTGAGGGCACTTGGGGGGTCCAGCTGGAGAAGAGGAGACTGAGGGGAGACCTCATTGCAGGGACAACTCCCTGGGGAGGGGCAGAGGAGGGGCAGGCACTGATCTCTGCTCTGTGGGGACCAGGGACAGCACCAAGGGAATGGCTGGAGTTGTGGCAGGGCAGGCTTAGGGTGGATCTCAGGGAAAGGTTCTTCCCCCAGAGGGTGGTGGGCACTGCCCAGGCTCCCCAGGGCAGTGGGCACAGCCCCAAGGCTGCCAGAGCTCCAGGAGGGTTTGGATGATGCTCTGGAGCACAGGGGGTGTCTCTTGGGGATGGTCCCTGTGGGTCCCTTCCAACACAGCAGATTCTGGGATCCTGTAACCAGTTACCTGCCTCAAGTCTGCCCTGAAGAGCAGAGGTGTTACAGCCTTGTCTGTGCTTCACCCCATCCACCCCAGGGCTGAGGAAAGTGCTGGCATTCCTGTTGGGAATGCGCCCTGGAGCAGGTGCCTCCTGGGGCAAGAGCTGGAGCGAAAAGCCCAACTGAGGTCACCCACACTGTGTCCTGCCCCTGCACAGGACAGCTCTCTGCAGTGACACCACTGGGGCAATTAAACCTAAATCTGGAAAGTGAAACCGTGGGCAGCCAATGCTCTGCTCCAGAGGCAAAGGTCCTGTCCAGGAGTACGAGGCCTCACCTGCCCCTGCCCATTGCTCCCCAGACACGGAAGAGGCTCAGCCTTGCACAGAACCTGAGCTGGGGAGGGATGTGCTGTCAGACTGCCGAGGAAAGGCTCTTCCTGCCCCTCTCTGCTTCCAGCTGAACCCCTGCCAGCAGCAAACAGAGCCAGGGAAAGTGAAAGCACAGCACCAAGTGGGAAAGGAACCTGGAGAAGGTGCTTCTCAGGCACTGCTCCTCCCCTTGAGCTTGCAGTCACCACGGGATTCTTATGCCCTTTGCAGTTTGTGGAGTAACTTTAATAATGACAAGAAAATGAGGAAATGTTCCCATGGTACGTGGATACCTTTCTATCTCACTGGTCCTGAGTTATAAGGAGTAAGGAACATACCAATTACTAAGCCTGTTAACAGCTTCACGTGCCTCCACCACCTCCACTTCATTCTGCACTAGGCTGCCAGCACCCTCTGATTTCTCCCCACCAGCCTCTCCTGAATATCTTGGATGCCTCCAGTTTGGAGGTGGGTCCATCAGCACTTGAAGGGTGCTCTGGGGGCAAGCTGAGGTCACATTTCTTAAACACCTATTTCCTTTTCTTTCTGAGCTGTACACAGAGATCCTGTCTGACCACAGTAACATCCCTCCCCTCTGTTTTTAATTCAAGGTTTAACAAGATGATTTTCATATTTTTATGTCCACAAAAACATAACACCCCCCCCCCACCTTCAGCCACAGCCCTTCAGCCTGGCCTCAGTCAGGGCTCCCCCAGTGACAGAATGAGAGTAAAACCCCTTATCAATGTGAACAGATCGGTTTCCTCTCAGTGGAGTTGTTTTCAGCGTGCTGTGATGTGTATTACAAAAGCCAAAGATATAAATGATCAACTGGAAGCTTGAATTAATTTTTCCTCATGTCTAAATTAAGAGACTGAGTAATTGCTGCAGTAATTGCAGGCAGAGCCTGTTTATCAATGCCAGTGAATAATTGGCTATTAAACAATAGTGCACTTTGCCTTTGAAAATTCACAACACTCCAACAGGAAGCACAGGGCCAGTTTTATATTTGCCTGGTGATTGATGAGAGGAGTGGCAGGATGACAAACGCAGTTTGGGGAAAAGCTTCCTGACGTGTCTCCCCCAAAAGCATCCCTGTGCCTGAAGAGCTACCCTTGCTGCAAGGATAAGCACACAGCGGGCTTGGATTACAGCATCTGAAGTCACAGGGCCAAAATAGCACAAGCCTAATTCTGCAATCAATCACTGCTGATTGCAGGCAGCCCAGGGCTGTCCCTCGAAACCACAGGCAGGAGCTGCCTCTTGTTTTCTGGTTTTGTACACGCGCCCGTCTGCCACCCTCTGACCTCACCCTTTGTTCATCACAGCATCTGGCCCTGTTATCTTCCTTGTGCCCTCCCATTTTCCATGCCATGCCTATCCTCTTCCCACCATGCTCCTCATCCCTTCCTCTGACAACTCTGGACCAAATCCCTGTCCTCCCAACATACCATCCTCTCTGCCTAGCCCCAGTGACCCCTCACCTCCACCTGCTTTTCAGTGCCCCTACTGCATCTCTGTCCCCTCCTGGCTGTTTCTGGACTCTGTGTGCTCACCCCAGGCACCCACAGCTCCTCCAGCTCTCAGGACCTCACTTGTGCTCTCTTCCGAGCATCTTCTTTTCTCTGAGCTTTCTGGATCAGGAGCAAATATGCTGCAAATCGTTGGAGATCCCCCCTGTTCCTGCTGCTTCCAAGCCCCTTCTCTTGGCCAGCCTCTCCCATCCTTTTCCATGCTTGACCCAAAGCTCGCTCTTCTCCTCCCAGATTCTCACACCCACTCTTGGTGGTGTCATGTTCTGGTGTGACAACCCAACCACTTTCTCCCATTGGCATCTGCATATCCTCACTCCTTCAGTTGATCCACAACTCATTTGACTCTCTCAGTCACTCTGAAATGGTTAATCTGCATTATTCTCCACCTAGCACTGCTCTTCCTCACCTCCCTGCTGTGCAAATCCCCCCTTTGCTCACTGCTCATCCAGGTAATTCAATTAGTTTTCCTCTACTCCTCTCTTTGCAGACCTCTCCTCCATGTCCTTTCCTCAATTTAAAAATTGCTCATTTACTTTCAAGCTTCATTTCAGTGCAGTCTAGACTGTTCTCCCAGAGTCTGGCCTACTGACTGAATTTCCCTTTCCCCCCTGAAGGTGTGAACACAGCAGCCAATTCATTCTCCCTGCCTCTGTACCGTTACCTTCCCAAATGAGCAGCTGGAAGATCCAGCTGAAGTGTGTCTGCAGCTCTGGCTGATGCAGCTTCTCACCCCTGGTTCCCGTGTTCCCCCAGCAAATACGAGCTGACTGGTTTTCCCCATCTCTGTGGTAGGGCCTGTTCTTCCTTCCAATGGTATCTCCATGACTTCTTACAGTCTTTCATCCCTTTTAATTCCAATTGTCCTTAACTCTTCTCATTTAACCTTGAATTCTGCAATTTCCCCTTCACTAACATCTTTAAGCATCACCTTTCTTTAAGATGCACCAAAAGTTCCTTGATTTCCCTCTTGTCCTTCCAGACACCGTTCCATCCCATAGATCATTGCCTTTTGTATTATCTTGGTGCTCCTTCAACAGCTTCTGCCTTTCACATCTTATGGAAACTTCTCTGGTGGGGATCCCTCATGTCTTTTTCTCACCAAGATTTCAGTCAGCCACTTCATTTTATCTTCATTTTCTTTTAGGCCAGTTGACCACGTTCTTCTCAAGATCTTGTCCTCTGGGCTCTGCGTGCCTCACCCTCATCCCCCCCATCTCTCACCCAGCACATTTGCTAAGCAGTTTTCAGCAGCCCTGAACAGGTCATGGTCTCTTTTCTCCTACGGTCACATTTCCAGGAGAAAAACACCCAGCAAACAAACCAAAAACCCAAACTCACCTCCATGCCCAAACTCCAGACCCACCTCTGCAGGGATACATCCTGTTTTACTGCTCAACTCCAGAACTGTCCTTTCTATCCAAATAACAAGTAAGTAATAAAAAGAAGAGATCTTTCTGTAGGTTCAGCTCTTATTTAGATCTACTTTTAGCTCAGGCTCATCCTGGCTAAAGCAAAGCTTGTGCCCACGTCTCAACAAGAACCCCACTCTACATCAGTGTCACCATGACCATGTTTGTCCACAATCCACCACAGCCTCAGCTCTCTCTCCTGGTGCCCAGTTTATGAATCCTTCAAGAGTGGTTTAATCCTCACGAAGTTTTTCCACTTTGGGTCTTTGCAAAAGCTCCTCATTTCTGCAGCCACAGCAGCTGCTCCCCTCCTGACGAGAATGGTTCCTTTGTCACTCTTCTGTTTTCCACCCTCATCTTCTACTGACATAATGTTTTTCGGGGTTGGGGCCCTTTTCCTTCTGCATTTGTAGATGATTCTATGAAAACCAATCTACTGATAGACAGGTCTGTATCACTATCAGGATGCCCTGGGATCTGTGCAAGACTGGGGCACTTGACACAAGAAAGATGTGGACCTGTTGGAATGAGTCCAGAGGAGGCCATGGAGATGCTCCAGGACTGGAGCCCCTCTGCTCCGGAGACAGGCTGGGAGAGCTGGGGGTGCTCACCTGGAGAAAAGAAGGCTCCAGGAAGACCTGAGAGCTCCTTCCAGTGCCTAAAGGGGCTCCAGGAGAGCTGGAGATGGACTGGGGAGAAGGGATGGAGGGACAGGACAAGGGGTAATGGCTTCCCAATGCCAGAGGGCAGGGTTAGATGGGATATTGGCAAGGAATCTTTCCCTCTGAGGGTGGGCAGGCCCTGGCACAATTTGGGCAGAGAAGTTGTGGCTGCCCCATCCCTGGAAGTGTCCAAGGCCCAGGTTGGGCTTGGAGTAACCTGGGCTGGTGGAAGGTGTCCCTACCCATGTCAGGGGATTGGACTGAGATGGTCTTTCATCTTCCCCTCTAACCAAAACCATTCTGCGAGTATGTGAAAATGGAAATATCAGAGTCCTCTCCTAGAACACATCCATTACCAAATCTAGAAATCCTCCCAGGAAACCTTTCAATCTGTGCCCCAACTTGGGTCAAGCACAATGCTGACACCTTTCAATGGCCCTTACTCTCTGGTCCCTAAGAAATCAATTTTACAAGAGCACAGACTTCTGAGATGTCTAAAGGGTTTGTGTGTGCACTGCCCCCCTGGCCATGTTTCCCACATGCTCCCAGGAATACTCCAGTAAAGGCTGAATTTCTGGGATTCCCCTTCCAATGAGCAGCCCAGAAAACTCCCTCCCTGACCAGGGCGCTCACCCAAACCAAACCTGCAAGAACAGTACTGTTTTAACCCAAAGCAGAAATCCCAGGTCCTGTCTGGAAGTCCCTTTCAGCCCAGAGAGCAGACACCAAATACTTTGCTTATCCTCTGTGACTGTGTGAGAGCCTTGGACCAACAAATGAAGCTTCTTCGAAAAAGGGCCAATTTTGTCAGATTGATAATTACTAGAACCAGTAATTAAGGTGCTGAGTGTACCTGGTCATGAGAGAGACGACCCCAGCCTCAGTGACACCTGGGTGGTGTCACCACACAGGAGATGCAGCAGCAGGACAGGACAGCACTTCTAATGCAGCACAGGAACATCATTTTCCTAAAACCAAGGTCTGCTGAAGTCAGAGAGGCCAGAACTACTTGTGGCCACCAAACCCCTCATCCAGACCCTCCAAAAACCCCAAACCCTCCTTGGCTGGTCCTGATTTGCCTCCATTTACATCTTCTCAACCGCACAAAGTACATGCTCGGACTTGACCTTGACGTCTTCCATATGGTTAGACCCCCAACAGTTTACAATTATATGTTTAATACCTTAAAAGCATTTACTCCCCAATTACTCTGTGGAAATGTATAACTGGAGGGCTGTGTTACCAGGCCCGTGGTAAACAGATGTGCTCCAAGTGTCTGTACAGGCAACCTTTCCAAAAACAGGAATTAGCTTAGTCAAGCGTTTTTCACGAACACATTTTTGACAGATCAGTTAATACTGTTTATATAATTTGAAACTAAATATTGAATGCAAGCCTATTTTGCCTTACATCTTGACATAAAATATATATCTCTGTGTAGGTAGACAGGGAAACGTTCCCAGGTTTGCAAGGAGATAGGAAATTATTGATAAGAGCCCTGATATCTGCAATACAATACACTTTCCTCGGGTTCACAGAATTCCCCCACAGCTCTCCTCTTAGCAAAGGCTGTTTGAACAAACTTGGCTGGAAAACAAAACCCAGTTCAGTACTTTTCCCTTTTTTTTTTTTTAACCTGCAGTGCTATTTTAAGACCAGTTTTATGGTTCCAGTTTAGGCAATGGCTAAAACGGAAGGGAAAAAAGATAATATTTCATAAAGTTTACATGCCTTGCTCATGGCTCTCCCTCACACCATGATATCACCGTGGCCTCGTGCATTTTTAGTGACATCTTGTCATCAACCTTGTAAAAGTGCATCTCAAACATTTGAATAGATGAGAAGGGAAGTTTTATTTTGGAAAAAGAAAGGGGTTTGAGTTCCGTAATTTTAATTATAGTTATATATGGAGATATTAATCTAGTCATAGTCTCTAAATGTCCTCTGCTGATTGTCAGATTTGTAAATATGTGTTAGCCCAAGGTCGGCCCTCGTCACAACAAAAAGTAGACCTGTGTCTTTCTGTGCCCTCCTCCCCATCATTCCACTTTCCCCACCCTTTCTCTCCTTCCTGCCCTGAACATGAGCTTGCTTCCCCTCATCTCCACATGATTTCCTCATGCTATTTGTTGCCCCCTCCCAAACACAGTTGGGTGGCTCCCAACAAGGCCACCACCCTTGTTGTCCAGGAGGTTGTTCCCACCCAGCCCCATGTGCTCCGTGCTGGGCACATCACCCTGGCCTGGCCAAGGCAGAGCTCGTGGTGCTCCTGCAGTGACCACTGACCAGCTCTGCCTCAGCCTCCTCCTCACTCTGCTGCTGGGAGGAGCTGCCATTTCTCACCTTATTCTGTGCCAAACCACTGGTCCCCAGCAGGTGCTGTCCCCAGAAGGTCCCTCTGCAGCCCCTCTGTGTTGGCCACCCCTACCAAAGATGCCCCTTCCACATCCAGTTTTGCAGCCCAGCTCTCTTCCCTCCACACGTGCTGTTGCTGCTCCATCTCTCTGTGTTTGGGGAGAAGCTGATGGCTTTGGAAATACCTTCTTTTAACAGCAGCTGTAGCTCTCAGGTTCTTACAGTGCCTGGAAGACTGTCTCATCATTTCTGGATCAGATCCATGGTGTTTAGGACCTTTCTTTGGCAATGAATAATCTGCTTTGACAGTTCATCTGTTCACCTCTGTGTCCATTAATAAATGTGTAAAGGAAATGTCAGGTCTTTTTTTTTAAAAAAAAAAAGCAAAAATAGTATTTCTCTAAATGCATGCTGTGATAAGAAAGGAATATTAATTTTTTTTGCAAATGCAACATAATCCCCAGTGTGTTTGTAACACATAACTTCTTATGGGATGGAATGAGAAAAGTCTCCCAAAGAAGCTGTGCAGGAGAGCAAATAACTCAAAAAAGTCTGGATGAGCAACAACCCTACAAACAAGTAGCTGTGTTTATGCCTGTCAGGGGACAAAAGGTAAACTAAGAGAAAGAAATGAGTCACTGGGAACTGGAGGTCACAGCATGACGTGCAATGGGCACCTGGTGACACTTTGATGTTGCTCGAGGGAACAGAAGACACAGACCAGCAGTGTTCACCTACTTAGCCCAAAATGACTGGAAAAAGCAGGTTTGCATCTCCAGTTCTGCTGCTCATGGTATGGATTGCTGGTGGAGAGAGCAATTTACTCCGTGTACTTTAATGATTAGCTCCTTCTCTGGTATGTGCAGCAAAGGCAGGTTCCAAACTCCAGGCACTCAAGGTGGTCCCCAGGGAGGGGGACAGAGCCTGCATCTGTCGGCAGGGTTGAACCCAATCCCATTTTGGAATCCAGCCCAATAGCAGGCCCAGAGTGTGGCCACATGTGCCACAGGAGCTGGGGAAGCCACAGTGATCTCCCTGCTCCTGGAGACAGACCAAGGGATTTACAAAACAGCACATGAACAACCTCCAAGTTCTCCTGACTGGATTTTTAGAATTGATGATCAGGTTTTCACAGAGAGAGAATTCCTCAGTTCCAAGACCCAACCATATGATTTTGCCCAGGAACAGTGCTGGGTGGAGCTCACCAGCTCAGCCTTGGAGCAGCTTCATCAACCCATTAGTTTGCCTTTAACATAAAGTATTCCTTTATCTGTGCTTGGATTAAAAATTCTGAGCAGAGCCTAACCCAGAGAAACCCTGGACTCACTGACCATGTTTTCAGGAGTGTCCCAGGCTGTGTCCACCTGTCACTGAACAGCCAGCAAACTCCTAAATCACCCAAAGAGAACACACCTTTCCTCATCCCAACTCTTCCACTGGATTCAAATCATCTATTCCACTCCCCACCAAGCTCTCACAGCCCTCTGAGCCCATCAGTTCCCAACTAGATGAAGCTGCAGGTAATTAGCCCTTAGGCACTGTAGTGGCTCAAACTCCTTCTGCTGGCTCAGGTGGGCCCTACCTGGGGGACACCTGGGGATCTGAACTTCGCCCTCCAAGGGTACAACATTCCCCTGGGTTTCTCTGACACCTCTCCTGAGCTCACCAGACACTTCTTTGCATCACCAAATCAATTGCTTGATCACAAGAAGGCTCGTGTCACCTTTTTGTTGCCACAAGGGTTCCAAACCCACCCAGATTTGCTCTGGTCAGGTGGCTCTGTCCCTTCCTGAGCTCTGATGTGCCACAGCTCCCCATGGATTTCACTCCCTGCTTTTTATTGCTCCTTTTGCAGTCCCACAAATACATCTGTAAACTGAGAAGTCACTGTGGTTGCTGATGACATGACATATTGTGTATCTGGACCAAGAAGAGCCCAGGAAATTAACTGGTTTGGCAAATATTATGTATTTATTTATTGTATCTTTTTCCACAGGCTTTTAGGAGGTAGGAGATTCTTAATACAGGGGGTGTTGATATATTAACCTCACAATTTTACTACTGAAAGGACTCTCTGGTCTGACTTCTACAGGAGATGTTTTGACAACAAAACAGTGCAGCTATGATTAGCCTGATAAAAGGGAGCCAGAGCTGCAGTATTGATGGTATGTGCATCTAGGATCTAGTTACAAAATGGGCTTTTAACCACATTTCCCCTTGTGAATTCATGTTATCAGAGGCCATCTTAAAAAATAAAAGAAAAAAAAAAGAAAGGACAGACAACCTTTCTTTTTCATTTTAGGTGGGTATGTTTCTTGTATTTCTTTATGCCTATGAAAAATGAGACATTAATAACCTTGACTAGAACCACACACTGAGCAGACTGTGCAAACTTCCTTGCTAAGCTTCACTAGCCCATGCTGAGACCAGGAGCAGCAGTGACCCTCCTTAGCTGCTGGGTCCAGTTGTGGTTTTATGAGGGAGCCCAGCAGTCCCAAAGGATTGTATTGAGACCAACAGACTTTTCAAGCCTCTTTTTTTTTTTTTTTAATCTAATTTATTTTGAGAATACATTTTCAGGGCTGATTAGCTGGTGTACTAAATCATCACAGTGCCTAACCCCAAAAAGCAACCCTGACAAACAATTAACAATAGAAACACCATTGTGGCAACAAGTGATGGATGGCTCCAGGGTGTAGCTTGGGCCTGGGCTTTGTTCAGAAGAAAGTTGCTGCTGCTAAATAAAGACATGGGTAGTAAAAGGTGAGAGCAAAGAGATCATATCTGGAATAAAGCTATTTGCTCTGCTTGGGGATATGTTTCCTCATAGCAACGAGCATCTCAGGAGAGCCCCACGGATCAGGTCACCAGTCAGAGACTGCCACGCACCACAGAATCATGGAATCATGGTTTGGGTTGGAAGGGACCTTAAAGATCATCTTGTTCCATCCCCTGCCACGGGCAGGGACACCTTCCACTAGCCTGGGTTGCTCCAAGCCCTGTCCAACCTTGGACACTTCCAGGGATGGGGCAGCCACAGCTTCTCTGGGCACCCTGTGCCAGGGCCTGCCCACCTCCCAGGAAAGGATTTTTCCCCAGTATTCAGTGTAAATCTGCCCTCTTTCACCTTAAGGCTATTCCCTCGTGTCAATGTCCTTGTGAAAAGTCCTTCTCCAGCCTTCTTGTAGGCCCCATGGGGCACTGTAAGGACCAGGAGAATCAAAGCTCCTTCTGCCACAGCCTGGAATGAAATAGGCTCTCAAGGTTGCTCCTCTTTGGCTGTGGGCAAAGCATGGTGGCTCCATCCCACAGGCTGGGGGGAGAGGCTGTTCTCTTCAAGGTTGTGCATTCACGACTTGTGATTTCAAGCCTGCAGAGACCCNAGGGTTTGGATGATGCTCTGGGGCACAGGGGGTGACTCTTGGGGATGGTCCTGGGCAGGGATGAGGGTTGGACTGGATGGTCCCTGTGGGTCCCTTCCAACCCAGAATGTTCTGGAATTCTGGGATTCCTTGGAGCTGGGAGTTCCAGTCTGGCTGCCAGCCTGTGCTAAGTAAGCGTGGCATCCCAGTCCATCCAGCTGCTGACCACACCCCAGCTGTGCTCCCCTGAGACAGGGGCCAGACTCTCCTCATGCGTTGGACTCTCTCCCTGGTAAGGTGGGAGGAACATGTTTGGAACAGGCCTGCCCCTTCCTGAAGGCACAGAGCAGGAGCAGGAGCAAAAACTGCCTCCCAAGTTCCTGCAAACAGATCACAAGTGGTCTTCCAGAAGAACCCAGGGAGCTGGGTTTGTCCCTGCAGACACCTTCTCCTGAATCAAGAGCTCTGGGATTTCTTTAAAATCCTTTTAAGAGCATGATTTCAAGTTCATTTCTATTGCCACAGGCAATGTCCTGATTCCTGCTTTTCTGTCATTAATTTCTAATTGCTGTTCTAAGGTTTGTGTTAATTTACCAATTCGCCTATATCTTACTACTCTACTCTGTTAAGAGAAGTAAAATAATCTATCATAATGCCTCCTATTGATTTTATTATGCAGATATTAGAATCTATTTATTAGAAATAATGAAGACAGTGTATAAAGGAAGCTGGATACACATACCCTGTGAAACAGGCAGAAGGTAAACATTAGTTACTGCAGACCACTCAAAAGACATCATGGTTGAAAGGGCCACTTAAGGTCTACAGCATTTTAAATAATGATTAAAGAAGTCTGAGAATCTTTGCCAAACAAGCCGAACTACCTCCTTTAATCTGCACAGGAATGTTATTTTATGTGTGCTTCACATGCACACACACACATGCTCACATATATCTAGGTCACAACTTTTTTAGGAATGAGCAGAGCAAGAGAAAGTCATTGATCAGTCAAGTAAATTATTTATCTTCGTTTTCTGAGGAGGCTTTGCCATTTTCTGCTCTTCCTGAATCCTACGACAACAAATTGCTCAGCCTTGACATATCCCATACCCATGTGCTGTGTTAAACAGATTACTTGCTGAATTATACCAAACATCAGAAATGAAAACAAAAATCCCCAAAATGAAGCCTAAAGAGCTTCTGCAGTGTTTTATGTGCCAGATCACCAGAACAGGGAATATGGACTGAAACTCTGAAGCAAATTTGAGATGACCTCCCAGTTATTTTAGTGTTCACACGGAAGATTCAGTCTGGAAAGGAAGTTTAGTTTCAGGATGAGACTCCTGAGAATTTTTGTGCCAATTTCTGCTCAAGGACTATTGAACCAACGTGACCAGTTGTACAAAGAGCAACCAAAAAAGCAACAACCCCCACTTCTGCCATGTGACCCTGAGTTCTCTTCAACAGCAGCTCTGTCACTCACCTGCTGTATTTTGGGGGTTGTTTTGGATGGTCCTAGCCCTTAGGAGCCCAAGTGATTGCTCAGGAGCTGATCAGCATCCTGAACTATATATAGAGCAAAAATTAACCCAGTTCATTTCCAAATCTGCACAGGTAGAATAGATGCTTTGGTGTGTGGCTGCAATGACAGGGCACATTCTGACACTTAGAAAACTGCTCGATGTACACAGAGGACAGTGCAATGAGCAATCCACGCCTCCTTACAGGACTGATAAAGCTGATGTCACGTAAATATAGGCCAGATGTTTGGGCAAGGTGCATGTTTGGTCCCACTTCATGCAGGGCCAGCCCATCTCACCCAAACTGCTGGCCTGTTTAACCTTCCAGAGCGAGGCAAACAGCTCTGTATGTGTGTGCTGGAGGAGCCTGTTGTGTGCAGGGCATGGCAGCTCTCCCAAACCCTCTGCACACCCATCCTCATTGCCCCCTGCTCGTGGTGTGGTGCACAGCACTGTTACCATCAACACAGTGTGTTCCTTGCTGGTCAGAGGAGATGATGGACAACTGCAGACTGGGATATGGCCTTTCTGCCTTCCTCTTACTGGCACCTGCCTTTGCTGGGACATTTCCTTCCCACCCAAAGGGGATTTGCCCTAAGCCTTGAATTTATTCTCACCAATACATGCTGCCTTCTATGCACACCTGGCCCATCACCTTGTGCTGGCTATTCTGCAGGGCTGGGAGCCTGCTTTATTCCCCTGGGGGCTGCAAAAGCCTCGGGGCAGCTGCTTCCACCTCCCCAAATAATGCCCTGGAGGTGCTGAGGGCTGCCCACTCTGCCCACTGCTGCTCGTGCTTCCCTCTCTCCCTGATTTCCCCCTCTCCCTGATTCCCCTCTCTCCCTGATTTCCCCCTCTCCCTGATTTCCCCCTCTCCCTGATTCCCCTCTCTCCCTGATT